>OY821520.1:58464401-59006901 GCA_963682025.1 Cordilura impudica | reverse complement strand
AATATATTCAATATTTTACTAACGTAACAATGAAATACGATTTTGCGCATTCAATTCAAAGAGAATAATGCATAAAACAGAAAAAAAGTTAAGAATGGTATGTTTTCTGCGAATTGTCGAATAATAAAAAATAATAATTTCTCTTGAGAAAGTGAAAAAAGCAAAATAAAAATATTTCCTTAAAATTCTGGTGTTCCGCTTAATCGGTCTTTTACTAATTTTTCTTTTTTCTTAAATAAGTCTTGATAATAAATCTAAGTTTGTAATTAAATTTGTTTACATTAACAAAATGAAAAATAATTCTTGTTCTTAGAACACCTTAATATCATGAACAAGAAAAACTTTTTTGTTTGCATTTTGCAAATCATTTGTCGATTAGAATTTCCTAATTAGCAACATCAAAACTAATTAGTTTTGGATATTTTATTATATATAATAGCTGTGCATTTAACACTTCATCCTCTATATTCGAATTTTCTTTTAGTTTACTTTGAAATATGTCCACTAAGCACTAATTGCAATAAGAATTTATTCCATAAATAATTGTTGAAATTTTTATACAAAATTGAACTGGTTAGATGATAATTATATTTCCAATATGCTTGGATTTACATTTTCCATAAAAGAACAAAGATTTGTTCAATCCAAACTTAGGTAGGTTACAATTTTCTAGGCATATAAAATTTTTGAAAAATGTAAATTTTTTATAAGTTTCTAAGTTATGAAGTAATTTAGAATTTTTAATTGCGCGATATATTTCAATTCCAATTAACCAATTTTGGTTTTACTAAATCCCAGTCATTAGAAAATATGAGTAAAAGCTCTACATATTTATTACAAGATATTTAAAAAAAAATGGAACATTAGTTTTTAAGTATTAAGTATAAAAATACTCAATGTCCCTAAGTTCATCATAAGAGACCAAAAGGAAATACCTTTTTAACGCAGCCCTATGTGAAATTATGGAATCATACTTAGTCTACAAAATAATCATAAACCAAATTTTAATGACATTGTCATTATTTCTGTTGCCTGCAGATACGAAAAAGTTCATATCGGATGCTATATTTATATTTAGGTAAAAAAAAATGGCCAATCCTAACCATACTTGGTAAAGTGAGAATTTTTTTTCAAAAGCATATACAAACCAAATAAGTATGAGCAACATTGCGCAGTGGTGTTGAGGGTGAAAAAAATAGATCAATTTTAAAGTTCCTAAAAGAAGAATAGCTTTTATCTAAAATAAAATCAGAAAGAGGTTTTTAACGTTTTCATTGAAATTTTTGAACCTACCGAAACAATTTTAAAGATTTTAAATAACAATCTTTTCGGTATATCAGTGAATGATTTTCAGTAAACCTGATAAACCCAGATGACCTTCAAGGCGTGGTCTTGCTATCCACAGATGGACAGAAGGGCAAACGGACAACGCTAGTCAACTCCACTTGATATAAGGACCAAGAATATACATATTTTATGGCGTCTAGATTTTTTCGAATTATTACAAACGGAATGACAAATTTATATACCCTCTGAACACTGAAAGTTGTCTACAAAATTTTTGAATGACAAAGAATAATTACAAACTAGCAGATTCCAGCCCTCGAAATTCGAGTGCACATTCTAGGAAATTGTATTTTTTCATTAAATAAAAACCCGAAAGGTATGCTAATCAATTATAGCCAATTCACAAATCAGCACTAAAAAGCAAACTCATTTTTATAATAAACACATTAACAAATTTAATAAACACACACATATCATTGTATAATTTTATGTATGTGTTAGTAGCAACTATAAATGCAATTTACTCAAAACAAAGGAAAAAATTTAAAAATCTGTAAATCTGCAAATCGGCTAAAAAGAAATACCTTTCAAATGATATATGTTTGGTCAAAAGCGGGATAAAAGGGTAGAACAAAACATCGGTCACAAGAAAGCGCCTAGTCTATTAATATTATAGATGAATGATTTTTTTGTTGTTTTATAAAAACTAGCTGACCCGGCTGGAATTGGTTTCATAAGATTGCAATCAACTTCAATATATTATTTTAATTGCAAACTTTATTCTTGATTTAATAACTTTAATTTCACGTCATAACATGTTCGTCTGATTTTAGTAAATAGTAATTTACTCGTATTATAATGATTATGAAGAAATCATGAATTTACCAATTCCAAGGAGTAGACTACCTTTGTGATTTGATGATTGTCATTGCATATGTCACATGGATCTCTTGTTGCTTATTGTTGTTGTGGTATAAAATTCGTTTTGAACTGTTGGATACTGCGAATTTGTCGGTCACTACCCCCAATGTCTGTCCTCTAGGCATTTTTCGCATTACTATTTTAAAGTTGACTGAAAGTTGTCTACAAAATTTTTTAATGACAAAGAATAATTACAAATAACACTTACAACACTTACAACAGCCAACAATGAGTACAGATGAGAAAATTCTACTTAGTGCAAAGGAAAGTCTCAGAGTTTAAATCCGCGGTCCATTTTGATCTGATGAAAGCATGTCAAAATGTTGTTATCGATTTGACAACAACTTTAGTTTTGAATGTAGGGGGTTTATGGCCGCTTAAAAACCTTATTCAATATTTTCCATTAGTCACTAAACTCTGTCATTTCATTTTAATAAAATAAAAAACTGTAGCACAATTTTTAGAATATTCGCCGGAACTGCAACTCAATTGATATTTCATGTTTCGTATTAAGCTCCTCAACAACGTAAACATAGAAGATAGTGGAGAATTTTCCTCAGCACCATTAATTTACCTATGAGGAATTGTCCTTCCTGTTCTAAAGAAAACATCGAACGTTAGTTTTTTGAAATATTCGCATATGAGGTGCTTGTTTTCTGAAAACAAACCGTAAACTTTTAAAAATATTATAAAAAAGATCTAAGCTTCCATATGGGGTTAAAAGGATAAAAAAGTTAAAGCAGTTTAAACACGAGGTATCTTCCTTACTTTTGCTGCAAAAGTAAAACTTAGGTCCGCGATGACTCGAAACCGAATTTTGAAAATCTAAATAGAGCACATTTACCATAGATATGTAAGTTATCTACGAGAACATTTTCAATGAAATCTAAGGATAATTTTCAATAATGGTAAGGATAGTCTTCATTTCAATTTGAAATTGCAGTTTTAGGAGACTACACCGTCCGTCCGTCCGTCCGCCTATCTTGCTGTCTGCCAGTATGTTAGTCTATAAGTCCTTCTGTGTGTCCATGTAAACCTTTTAAGCAAACTACAGGTCGCAAATATATCGGTCATAGGACGAACGCTATTGAAATTGATGAACATCGATATATGTTGAGATCTAGTTCTTTTAAGATCGACTAAAATTGTCGCAAGAGCCAGATTATTGGATATATATTCATAAAATTTTGTGAGTGTATGTTAATTGTATCCACTATTCTGTAGTCCAAATTGATCCCCGATCTGCAGTTAAATCTACCAAAAAAAACAAAAGTATTGCAAACCAAATTTGGTTTGTATATGTTTCTTTAAAGAATAAGTTACTTCACTGAATATCATCAGGACAGGTCGATTTTTCGACCTATACCACATATAGAAATAGCATCTGATATAATCCTTTGCATATCAACAAATTTATAAGAATTACACACAAATAATTTTATGCTTATTCTCTATATGCAATTAGTTGGACTTGAGACTATTTCTGTAAAGTCATGGAATACTTGTGATACCTTCCACCTCAGTGTGCAGCGGGTTTATAGAAGTTTGTCATTCCGTTTGTAATAATTAGAAAAAAAAATTTGGACCCCATGAAATATATATATTTGTGATCTTTAGAACAAGCGCACTTGATATAGCGATGTTCGTCTGTCCGTCTGTGGAAATTACGATGACGGCTTCAATCGGGCAGTTAGGGTGCTCGTTGGCATACAAGATGATTCCCTAATATCCTGAAAAGTTTTTTATTTAAAATCGCCGAAATCGGTTGATTAGGTCCTGAAAATTGAATGAAGAATTTAAAAGGTCTTGAAAAAATATGGTTTGTCTGTGTTGTTCTTGTCACGATCACGCCCTCAATAGGATAACTGGTGAGAATGATTGAGAATGATTTACCACTATCATGAGAAGGGTTGTGTTTCAAAAATCATGAAAATCGGTTTAATAGGTCCCGAGAAATCACCGAAGAAGTAAAAACAAATTAAAAAAATATATGCTTATGTATTGTTCTTTTTGCTATTCTACATGTTGTATTGCTGTCATAGCTGGACTTTTTGATTTTGTGGTCATTGTGGTAATAATATAACAAAAACTAACCCTTTGTACATTTTTTTTTATCAACTCTGGTAGAAAATTTAAGAGTGTCCATTGTTTTGGCATCACAAAAAAAAATCGTTAGATCATATGTCAGCGCAGCGAACACGCCTGCAAAGTTTCAGATCGATTGGGTCGCGATAACGGGGTTAAAAATCGGTCCAAAATTTTGACTATAAGCAGACAAGCAGACACTATGAGTTAATATAAAGGGCGTAAAAATTCACCAACATCCCAAGCAAATAATGCTAAACTACCTGTTGTTAATAAAAAAAAACAATGTAAATTTACCGAAAAAAAATGTTATGTATTAATTTATTTAAAGAAAACACAACAATAACTTTTGATGTTACATTTTTTGTGTGTAATATCTACATATACATATATACATACATACATATATTAAATAATAAAATAATATACATATATTCTATATATGTATGTATATCCATAATAACCGCATGTTGGAAATAAATTTGTATAGGTATTATTTTTTATATCAAATTCTGCAATATTTTGTTCTAAGGAAAATAAATTTCTTTGGCATTAACAAACAGAGTGTCACTCATTTTGCTCAGTGTGACTATGCCACAGTAGATGGCGCCACAATTTTAGTTCTAATTAGCTTTGCAATAGTTATTTCTATTTTAACATGAATGCCAACATTTTCATTAGATATCAAACATAACAATGTTAAAAGAATACACAGAGCTGAGTAAAGAAGAAGCAATGTATTTTGCTTTAAAAACAGTTCTGGGTAAAAACATATGAAATCAACCGAAAATATTAACATTTGTGACCTCATCACCTCCAAATTTGATAAGATTTTGTACACATGATCTATGGATCGGCACAATAATATTTGCCAACTTTCAGACATATAGCCTTCGAACTTTCAGAATTATGGCCATTCCAATTTGGCAAAAATCAATAAAAATGCACTCAGATGCCTTAACACAATTTTTAATATCTCGAAAAGTATTCATTGCACGTTAATAATCAAGGGCTCATTTTACAGACTAAAACATGCGCCATTCCAAAAAAATTTTTTTTTCAAATTTTCCATCAAGGATAATGTAAATAAAAAAGGACTAAAATTTCCAAAGGATATTTCTCGAAAATCAATATTTTTAAAAATTTCAAAAAAATATATGTTAATTCTTATTATGTTTTGTACAAGTCTGTCAAATTTCAATGTGGAGTCTTTATCACAACATGAGTTATTAAGAAAAAAGCAGGCGAAGGTTTATGTATTTCATGAAATGTACCAAAATACAAAAAGGTGACAAATTACAAAAAGAAGGACAAATCAAATGTAACGGAACTTTTTCGACTTTTCTTTGCTTAAACTCTTTTTCTCCATTGCTAAACCTTCATTATTAAACACTTTATTACAGCATATTTATTTATTTCTGAAGGATTTCAATTAAAAAATCTGCATCTGCCGCGTATCGCTTGACTTTAATTTTTTTTTATCTACAGGTTCAATAGAATGCAGCTTTTGAGTTCCAGGAATAGTACGCAAATCTTTAAAACGAATTTGAAGGAACCGTGCTTCTTCTTCGTGGTCTCCTAGAGTTAAGAACTCGAAATTACAGTTCAAAAGATTTTGCAGGCACCATTCATATAATTGTTTTGGAGTAGTTATTTGACCTTGTAATGGACGCTGTAAACTAGCTCGACGTGCCTCTCTTTTTACGGTACCTCCAAGACCGTCACTTGGGCCTTTTCCATGGCTTGTTGCAAAAAAATGCCACTCAGCATTACATCCAAAATCTTCCATATGATAACATAAATTGATAAAGTTCTTTTTATTTTTAAACTGGGCAGCACTACCGTCTGAAAAATACGTGATTTTCTTCGGGGTTGTTTTAAACTTTTTTCTCAAAAATACATTCAGGTGGCGATGGAACAGGTGAACAGCTACAGAATCGTGTACAAGACAATCAGATATTATTATGAAGTTTGTATGTTGTGTTTTTCCATCTGATTTAAAATAAATAGCAATTGGGTATAAAGTGGCCTCAGAGTTGTTCCAGTGAAATCCCTGGACTGCATCATGAATAGTAAAAGAAGCATTTTCTGAAAAATCGCAAACTGCTATATACTCATTTTCTTCCAAATTTGATTTTCTTTCGCTCAGATATGCTGCCTGCTGTTTTGCAATAAATGAATGAGGTAATAGAATTTCAAGTTTTTCACATAGGGAATCCACAAAAACGTCGGCTTGGCCAATCATGGTCTCCAAATTATCCCTATCTACACTTACCCATTGTTTATATGTTATTTCATCAATATCATTTTGCTCTAGTAATTGATTTAGTTTTGCTTTTAAATTTTCAATTCCTGGACACTTGTTACATTTACGTAGGTGACACTTTGAAGAAGATGGAATGCATGTCATTTGTTTCAAACAATCTTTGTAACATTCAAGCTGATAATTCGGAACACCAGCAGTTAATTTTTTTAAATTTATGGCATCAATCATCAGCTTCACATTTTGATGCTTTGTACAAACACACACGTTATGAGATCCACTCGCATTTGCTAGAATTATATTCCTCGGACGAAGTTGGCAAAACTTGGAAATACCTATTTTTATTCCATCATGTCGTTCCTTGAATAAGGCGTACATTTCTCTTAAGTTTCCAAGCAAAAGTCTTTTATTTTTCCTGACTTTTGTACCATTTTCAAAAAAAGACACGAAATCTTTCTGTCCGGGCATACACCTGTTGACGTCATCGGATTCATAAAAGGATTTTACTAAATTGCTTGTCACTGGTGAAATTAGACTTCCCAGTTTTGGATTAGGCGTACTCATCACACCCTTTGTTTCAACCAAATGCTTAACTTTTCGCGCGATATAGTTTGTAACCAGGAATTCTTCGTCAATTTTATGTATTGCCCAGCTTTTTGGTAAAATTGTTAGCAGTTGGATTTTCTCGCTATTTTTTGTTAATGTTTTAAACTTTTCTTTTAATTGTTCTATTATTTCGGATTGTGGGCACATATGCGAAGTTGATTGTGCTGAACCGTGGAAAATTTTGTCTTGAATCGAATCACTTATTTTCCTGAATTTTCCATCTCTGTACCGTTTTTGATGTAACTTCTTCTTTTTTATCGGAGATTGTTCCAGATACGGTAAAGATTGGTTTAATTTTGAAATAGCAACTTCTTCCGTGCCTGACGCAATGTCATCTTCTTCCGTGCCTGACGCAATGTCATCGAAAGTATCTACATTTTCGTTTATGTCTGAACCTTCTTCCAAATTAGATTTATTAGATTTCTTCAGATGCGAAAATTTTATTCTACATGTCCCACAAATTTTATTTGAGATCGTAATATTTTTATCCTTAGTATACTGTAGCATCCATTCTTGGACTTGTCTTAAACTTTTATTGCACCCAGTGTGACCGGATTTTTTAAAAGGATTACAGCAAAATGTTGAATGGAATGGCATATTTTTTTTTTAAATACCACAACCGAATGAATTGTGCACGACTTTTTTGTATTGACAATAATTATAATTTATTTAAATATTTAGTCTCTTTTTTTTGTTTTTTCAAACGATCAAGTCACTTTAACACTATAACACTTTGACGTTTAGCACTTATGAAATCTAGTATTCAACTGAAGTTTGACTTACAGTCTCTGAACGATTTATACTGTTTTTTTTGGTACAAAAAATAGATTACAGGTAAAAAAATACACGCCTTGCTTTTATTGAATTGGAAAATTTGCGTGAACTACGGGTCATAAAATGTTTTTTAAATAGGGACTGAATTTGCTACTGCCAATAAGCCGACCACAGGTCATAAAATATTTGTAAATTTTTTGTGTGAACAGGCAATAAATATTTCGTCTAGGTTGTAAAGTAGAAAAAGTTCCGTTACATTTGATATGTCCTTCTTTTTGTAATTTGTCACCTTTTTGTATTTTGGTACATTTCATGAAATACATAAACCTTCGCCTGCTTTTTTCTTAATAACTCATGTTGTAATAAAGACTCCACATTGAAATTTGACAGACTTGTACAAAACATAATAAGAATTAACATATATTTTTTTGAAATTTTTAAAAATATTGATTTTCGAGAAATATCCTTTGGAAATTTTAGTCTTTTATTTACATTATCCTTGATCGAAAATTTGAAAAAAAAAATTTTTTTGGAATGGCGCATGTTTTAGTCTGTAAAATGAGCCCTTGATTATTAACGTACAATGAATACTTTTCGAGATATTAAAAATTGTGTTAAGGTATCTGAGTGCATTTTTATTGATTTTTGCCAACTTGGAATGGCCATAATTCTGAAAATACGAGAGCTACGACACTGAAAGTTGGCAAACGCTATTATTATGTTTAACTTTCCCTTCGTACCAAAATTCATCCAATTCGAAATCGGTGCGGTCAACTCATTGGTTGATTTCATATGTTTTTACCCTTCTACATAGTTATAGCTAAAAAAAATTTATTCTGCTTTACCTAAAATATCTGATTGCGATTACATATAATTTTTTAGAATTGTTTATAATTACTAAAGCATTATTATTCATATAAATGCAAAATTGCACCTTTTAAATTTTCCATTCAAATTTAAGAAAATATCAATTGTAAAAACTGGATTTCAGATTTATAATTTAAAAAATATCAATTTAATTTCAGAAAATCATATTAAAACTTCAAAAATAATAACTTGAAATTTAGAAGACAATAATTGAATTATAAAAATATAAATTTTATTCTTTAAACACAAATTGGAATTCAAAAACACCAAATATGTTTACATTTAAAAATTTTTACATTTAAAAAAAATATTGCCATTAAGGGACATTAATAGCATTTCAGGATAAGAAAACATTAATTTAAATTCAATGAAGTTGAGAAAATCTTAAATGATATTTAAAAATTGCAAACATAACAATTGTTACATAAATAAAGCGCAATTTGATGAGAATGTTATTTACATATTATTTTTTACAATTTTTTTGGATGAAAATTTGAAATTATTCAGAAAATAAAGATAACAAATTATTTTAACTAAAATTTTTGGTATATTTGGATTTTTGCGTTTGACATCCCTAACTTGACCCAGTGTTCAAGATGACTTTAAAAGTTGACTTTATGGTAGGCAAAGTAAAGCCCAAAAAAATTTAAGTTCGATTACAATTCCCAGGTAGTAGTATTCGAAATCAATAAATGAAAATATTTTTTATTAACATAATTTAATTCAAAATCAAAAGTTGGCATCACTGGGTTAGATTTTTTATCGTATTGTGTTATTTCGTGTTACCACAAAATCTAATAGTGAAAACTCCCTTTTAATATGTAAAAAAAATTGTATTCTCTATGTTTTCCAAATATGGCTATTTTAACAAAAAAATTGAGAGAGCTTTTTTTTGGTTATTATTTTGTTACTTCATCCGACCTATATGGCAGCAATAAAGAATTATTTGGCCAGTTAAAAGAAACTATACAGCCATTTGCAATTAGCACGATTTAACGCGCATAGCCACCCTACATAACCACTAGCTTGGCAATGGATGTTAGGAGAGCTATTCAATTTGCAAAAACTTAAACTAAATTAAACGAGAGGTTATGTCATATAACCGGAAACGCATGCATATAAGTATATAACCTAAATGCATGCCGATCAGCAACCACGATGACCAAAAAGCAAATACCGAAACGAGTTTTCTTTTATCCGAAATAATAGAAAAGACGAAAACGATCTTTCCTCGTTGGAGCGCGAATTAATAATGTGAGAGAGCTTTATAGACCAACTCTTGAAATAAACAAAAATCATATGTTAAGCGGATCAACCCAAAGAATTTGCTGACATAATTTGGGATTAAGTTTAATAAATTGTTTACTTTTTCAAATATTTCGTATACATTATTATCAATACTCAAACCGAGGTGGAGGGTATAAAAAATTCGGCACAGCCGAATTTAACACTCTTACTTGTTTCTATAATAAATATGTGTCAAAATCTTTGAAATATGTAACTTTGAAAGCAATGAAAAATTGAATATTTTGGAATGACCTGACTAGTTCGAACACGTTCATTAGAATAGATAATATATAAAGATACTTTAGTTTAGTTGCCAAAAACAGGGTCAGTCAGCGAATACTACTCGCACCATTTTCTTGAAACGAGCTCGACCATTTCCTGCTAGATGTAAATAATGTAATAAATTTGATAGCCTTTCAATCTAAATAACAACATTTCAATCAATGATATCCAAAAACTTTTTAATTTAACACAAAATAATAGAAAAAATAAAGGCAAATCATTTTCTTTTTCCTTTACCGTTTCATCAGACTCTTATGTGTTTTACAACAAAGTACTAAAAGTCAATGTCACTGAAGGATTTATAACAAATGAATGTTTGAATGAGTAAATGAACAACAGAAATCTCTTTTGATAATTATGTAAGAAGAAAAAAACATGATAAAGTAATTATACACACACACTTAGCAACTTATGATTCTGATCCGAACGGAGTATATAAAAATATTTCTGTATGGGAAACGAATGTAATATGTTGAGGGTGAGCTTTGAAAAGGGCCTCTCAAATTTAGTGTTGAAGAAAAGATGCTAAATATTACAGAAATTTCGAAATTTCCATTAAAGTGATATATATTCTATACTTAGAGTGCTGTCTACAGTTAAATATTAAAAACAAATACTGTCGAATTAAACGACGAATCTCAACAAGATAGAAGAAAAATGTTTAGTTCGAATAAATTCAACCAAACGGACAATGACCTTCATCTAGTTAAGTAAATTGAATTTTTCTTAAGGCCTTTCCAAACCTTTTCTTAGCCCGCATAAACACGTGTAAATATTGATTTAGTATTTGATAAATGGACTTTGATACAAACTTTTTATAACAATCATGATTAGAATAAAATTTTTAGAAAAAGAAAAAGTTCGAAAAATAAACTTCATGCTTCTGTGCACGAACAGTTGAATAAGTTCCCAATTTCTTTATAATAAGTCACATTATTTTCAAATTAAGCTGTAATATATTTTTTGCAAATATTTAAATTTTACAAACTCAGTTCATAAACCACATTAATTTCCTTTAAATTGTCACTATTTTACAGTTTTGTGGTTTCACAACACAACTATATTAAAACTTAAATATTAAGAGAAAAAGTTTGCCACATACAGCAGACAGCAGACAGCATCGTGTGGGAAGCAGTATCACATTTCGGTTTTTAACAAACAAAGCACAAAGGATACAACATTAGCATTATTTGTTTGAAAATTAGCTTTTCATTCTGAGAAGTTCTGGCCAGAAGAGGAAGAGGTTGAAATAAACATTATGAGCAACTAAAAGGGAAACCTTAATTAAACAAGTTAATCATTGTTATACATTTGAGCGAGAAGAAAAACCACAAACTTTTTCCATCATACATCTAATCCATTTACAAATTGTTAAACAACTTTGCGAATCACAAAACAATAAGCAAGCTACCATATAACGCAAAGTTACAACAAGAAACATAACCAACAACAAATATGGATAATGAAGAAAAATTTTTGCTGGATAATGCACCATCACCTTCACCCTCTTCATCTACTTCTGTTACTTCGGCAACAGCACGTCTGGTACGTACACCATCTCCCTCAAATGCCACCAGTCCTCATACCCCACCCTTGCAGCCATTGGTGCAAACATTCACTGCCCCCTTGCATCGTAAGAAAGGACGTTTACAACGCTCTGAGCGTTTACAGACTCATGACAGTAGCTCGAATAATTCCAGTGGAAATAATTCAACAACAACACCCACTTCATTTTCTGCCTGGGAGGCTTTAGTTAAAGAGAGTTTCGGCCAAATAGCATGGCCAATCAAAATTACATCTTGGGAATTGGTTGATGATCGTGTGAAGGTTGTTCCTAATAGGTGAGTACATGTATGGATATTATAACAATAAGTATTTATGAATTTGAATATTCCCTCGAACATAATAGTGCAAAAAAGTAATGGAAAGTTAGGTAATCCTTTAAAATGTCTTTTATGAACCATTCCCTAGACAAAAATAGTAAAACTTGTTTATCTTGATAATCTTAAAATATATTAATTAAATAAAAAACAGTTATAAATAAAATGCACATAAGTTAAAACATTACAGATGAATTTATTTTTTGAGCCATCCATGACCTATTCCACCGCCAAAGCCATAGCCAGAAGAATAACTGGATGCATAACTTTGGGAATAGCTACCACCAAAACCACCACCGAAACCAGCACCGCCGAAACCAGGACCTCCTAAACCACCATGCCAGCCATGCTTATGTTGATGCCAACCACCTCCTACTGGAACACCATAAGGAATACCTACCGGTACTTCTACCGGATATGGAACAGGTGTATGAACTGGCACGGGAGTATGAACTGGATATGGTACTGGTATGGGCTTGTGAACTTCTACTGGTACAGCAACTGGTACAGGATAAGGCTGTTGAACAGGATATGGCACACCAACAGGATAGGGTACACCCACTGGAAAGTTGTTAATACCACCGAATTTTTTACCAAATATTGCCGATGTGTTGGCAAACCCCACCAATAGGATTATAAATGCAAGAGATGATTTTAAATACATCTGAAATATTGAATGTTGTTTTGCTTTAAAATTAATTAATAAATATTTAATTTCCGTACCTTATCAATGCTTTTGTTAAGTTTTTAGTTACGAAACTCTACTAACATTGAACTAAATCTAGCATGACTTTAAATAGACGTCTTGTTAATATTATGCTAACAATAACAAACAAATCACTATTGGGTTAAGCCAAAAATTATTTCCTTTTGTTAAGATCAAGTTTTTGTAGTTGAATTTTTTAAACCTGTTTTTGTTGTCATATAGCTTTTATGCTGTGTGCAGAGCGTATATATTTGGTTGGGTCAAATTGTGGGGAGCCGAAAAAGTCTCCATGGCTTCATCGTGATTCTGGTACTTTCGGCCATAAGAAGTATATTTTCTCAAGGAACATACCTCTAAAATCATATTCGAGCCTGCCAAAATTTCGATGAAGATATTTTCATGATATTTTCCATAATACTCATTCAAATTTAAAAAATTATTGAAAATGTGTACACCGGCAGTATTTTGGGTCGGAAAATCCACACATTCATTTTTATTTTTAACAGCCGCCAGGGGCGTTTTCTTGCATTCTTGAGGATTTTTTCACCTTTTTGGGGAAAATTGACCAAACTATTGCACAAATCGACGAACCTTTGACTTTCCCATATTTAAAATAGCCCAAAATATTCAGCGCTGAAAAATATGTGGAATACCCATATACGACCTATATCGATTCATTCAATTTAAGTTAAAAAATTCGTTTTCTTTTTTATTTACTCTTTGAAAGAACAAATATAAACAACGAATTTTTTGACTTAAATCTTCATCGAAATATTGGCTCGAAAATGATTTTAGAGGTATGGTTCCTTGGGCAAATTTACTTGTTATGGCCCATAGTATCAGAATCGCGATGAACAAATGGAGTAATTTTGTCATTACGTTTGTAACGTATTGACAAAAAATACGTGATAGAAAAATGTTCGTGTAGATAACGAAATATTAAAACGAAACACAGCCATGATTATGTTGGGCTCCGTACAAAATTTAGAAACACACATAATTGATATGAAAATAAAACAAGTAAGAAAATTATAGTCGGTCTAGACCGACTATGCGATACCCTATACCATGCGTTTAGAAACCCTATCTCTTAGGCCCAACTAACTGGACATTGAAAATAAGCAAAAAACCAAATTTGAGTGGGATTTTTATTAATTTTTTTGGCTGCAGATATGAAAAAGTTCATATCGGATGCTATATCTATAAAGGGACTAGGTCCAAAAATGGACCGATCCTGATCATGTTTGGTAAAGTCTCTTGTATTTTGCAAAAATGTATACAAACAAAATTTGAGAAGTATCAGTGCAATATTTTTGTTTTTTAATAGATTTAAGTGAAGATCGGGAAGCAGCTCTATATGGGGTCAAAGGGATCATTTTTGGACTACTCATTAGTGGATGTAATGAACGCATACAAACCCAATTTGAGTAAGATATATATGACAATTTGGATCTTATGGCAATTTATGTTGATTTCATATGGGTAATTTGTATGGGGGCTAGCTCTGAACATGGACCGATTCTCACCAATTTCAATAGCATTCATCCCATGGCCGATAAAAGCATATATACCAAATTTCATCAAAATATATTCATATTTGCGACCTGCAGTTTGATTACAAGCTTTACATGGACACACAGACGGACGGACGGACGGACATTGTTAAATCAACTCAGAAAGTGATTCTGATTCGATCGGTATAATTAAAGATGGGTCTAGGTCAAATATTTTTGGTTGTTACAAACAGCAGCACAAAGTCATTATACCCAAACCACATAGTGGTATAGGGTATAAATATGTGTTTGTTGGTCTGAGCTATGTTTGTTTACATAGAGTAGAGTTTTTTTATTCAGTGTGTGGTTTTTTCTTAACTCTGTTATTGATAAAGTAGATATTGTAAGTAGAGCAGCAACACTTAGCACAAACACAAAGATCAATTAATCTTTACCGTTTTGAATTAAAGATACACAAAGAAAGCAGATTCGTTATGGCTACGGAATTGCAATAAAGGAAGTAACTGAATTTTTTGTTTTCTTTTTTTGTTTGTAGCTTTTTTACAAAAAATAATAATGTTTTTTTTAATATAGTCTGCCGTCGCCTAAGTACAATTTGTCCACCGTCTCCCAATTTGTATATCCCATCAAATACTATGATCACAACGAATCCAGTAATCCAGTCTATTACCAGAAATTTCATTTCAATTATTTAGCATTTCCTTCATCTAAATGATATTTTTTTTTTCTGCGAAAATGTAATGTTTTATGAGCACCCGAAATTCAATTTTTTTATTTTTTTTGCAAAAATTGACGAGTTTCTCTGCTTTGAATAGCTAAACAAAAACTTGACGGAGTCTGATTAAAATTTGGCAATAGCCTATTTATGGATAGTACTTAAGGGAAGCAGTATTAATTTCTTACTAACTCCAATGGACTTAGTAATTAATTTATTAAATTTTTTAAAATAACAAGTAAATAAGTAAGAAAGTTATAGTCGGTCTAGGCCGAATATACGAATCCCTGTACCATGCGTTTAGAGAAATGGTCTTAGGTCCAACTAACGGGATATAGAAAATAACCTTAAATTATATTTGAGTGGCATTGTTATTAATATTTTTTTCTGCAGATATGAAAAAGTCCATATCGGATAATACATTTAGGTCAAAAAATGGTCCGGTTCAGACCATATTTGGTAATGTCGCAAATTTCTGTTAAAAACATATACAAACCAAATTTTAGAAAAATATATGCAATATTTTTGTTTTTTGATAGATTTAAGTGAAGATTGGGAAGCAGCTCTATATGGGGCCTGTGACTAAGAATTTTCCTATAGAGACTATTTCTTGACTACTGATTAATGAATATAATAAACACATACAAACCCAATTTGACTAAGATATATATGTATGGTTTTATTAGATATAATCCACGGGGCATTGACAGTTGACCTTAGACTTTTATTTTGATATCCTTGTGAAATTTTAGTTATTTTTTGTTGCAACCATGTACTGGAGTAAATAACTAATGTAGAGTAATTTGATTTTATTTAATTTCCCTATATAAATAAAATACATAATGAAAATAAATTTACATGATAACGCTAAATCTGCAAGTTATATATTACTGTTATTGAATTATTTTAATAAAGATATTTATGAACCTCTTCAAATTGAGGGAATTTAGGAATAAAAACATCTTACAAAAATAACGGTTTGTCCGTTTAGTTCTTGTTTGTTAATTATTGTTGTTGTTTTTACCTTAATTTGTGAAGGTTACGTTCCATTTTTGTATATTTTGTTATTGTATACAACAGAACTTTTCATTTAAAAAAAAAATAAATAAAATTAAGCAAATTTCTTTGCACTTCCCACTCTTCTTGGATCTTATATTTTTTACTTAAAATATGATGTTCGAATACAATTAGTTGTTGTAATTCCCAATATCAGTTAATTTAGTTTGTATAAAGACATTGATTTGTAAACTGAATTAATTTTGCCATCAAGAATACTTTCATTTACAAAAAAATTATGTGAGTCCGATCACAGGGGAGAAGTGTAAACATCTAGTAATTAAAGATTTTTATAGAACTTATTTACAATCAAACAGAATGCGTCATTATAGCAATCAACTGCAGGGGCTCGGCCAATATAAAAAAAATATTTATTATTATTTATTATTTCAACTGGTTAATTTTTAGTTTTCATATTCCGTTTTTCATTTTATAGTATGAATTTTTTATTTTTAATTTATTAATTTTCATTTTTCATTTTTTATTTTTAATTTTTAATTTTTTATTTTTAATTTTCCATATTTCATTTTTTATTTTTCATTTTTAATTTTAATTTTAATTTTAATTTTTCATTTTTCATTTTTTATTTTTTATTTATAATTTTTAATTTTTAATTTTTCATTTTTTTTTTTAATTTTTAATTCTAATTTTTAATTTTTCATTTTAATTTTTCATTTATTATTTTTTATTTTTCATTTTTTATTTTTTAATTTTCGTTCTTCAGTTTTCAATTTTTATTTTTAATTTTTCGTTTTTCATTTTTAATTTTTTATTTTTCATTTTTAATTTTTTATTTTTCATTTTTTATTTTTCATTTTTTATTTTCAATTTTTTATTTTTCATTTTTTATTTTTCATTTTTCGTTTTTCATATTTCATTTTTAGTTTTTCATTTTAAAATTTTTCATTTTTTATTTTTTATTTTTCATTCGTCATCTTTCATTTTTAATTTTTATTTCTCATTTTTTATTTTTAATTTTTTATTTTTCATTTTCAATCAGGTTATTACATGTCATAATTTTTTCACCAACACAATCATAAATCACATCGATTTTGTCTTACGTCTCACATCCCCGCAGAAAATGTCAATAGTGAAACATTACTGATTCACTATTGACTTTGTCACCTGTACTAGTTTATATTGAACTTAAAAATAATACATGAAAACAGAGACTGCATAAAGCTACAGAAAATGTCATAAAAATATATCAAAAACTTGTCAAATAACTTTTTCTACAACCCAATATATTTATGAGTTTTTTTTGGACTTTCCATTATGAAATGCTCAAGATTTTTTTCTGTATTTGTAGTAAAAACCCATAACCAAAGATATTTTTATCTACGCTGTCACAAAAACATGATTTCAATAGGAGCACGAGCCAACAAAAGCATTCATGAATAAAATAAATATATTGTTGATAATTACGATGTTGCCTATGCAGATTATAAAGACGATGATGATGATATACCAGATGACTTAAAATTAAACTTGTTTATTGATGCTCTTCTTTTATTTACTTTCGTTTTAAAAATGCAAATACCAAAAATTTATGTTAATTTATTTTTTAAATCATCATAACAAATCGTGGGAAAATCATTGTTTGAGTTCATTTCCGAGTTGAGGGTCAATGGCACAATTATAAAAACCGCAAATGATTTAGAATTTAGAACTTTTAAGTAAACGACACAATTTTATGGATTTCCGCAAATTCCTAGTTTGGCAAATACATTTGTTAATTTGTTTAGTTTTTTTTGCGTAGGAGTTTTTCAAGTTTTAAGTTTTTAGTATATAAACTAAGAGTTGAACTATGATAAGACAACAGTTTCATCAACCTTTTCAGGTATAAAGATTTCAAAACAACAACTACCAAATTATTCAAAAAGATAATTTAAAAAATGTTCAATAAAGTAAGTTAAATAATTTAAATAATTGCAAAAACATAATATTTATAAGAACTAATTAAATTTTTCTTAGTTATTGAAATTAACTTTAGTGGCTTTGAGTATGGGTATATGTTTAGCACAATATTCGTTCCCAGAAAGTCAATATGCAAATCGACCGGCTCAATATCCAGGAGCGGTAGCTGCTGGTCGCCCCCAGCAATACCAACCTTCCTATGCTTCAGGAGCTCAACGCCCTGGTACAGCTTCATTTAATAATGGTTCTCCTTCCGCATCAGCATTTGGCACCCCCGATAACCGCATATTAGGATTACTGGGTGGTAGTAGTGGCGGCGGCCTACTGGGTGGTCTTTTAGGTGGTGGTGGCGGCGGTGGTGGTGGCATATTGGGAAATCTCCTTGGTGGTCTCGGTGGTGGTAATAGATACCCTGTTGCCCCTTATCAACAAATCGGTTATGGTGGTTATCCTGGAGCTTATCCAGGAGCTTATCCTGGCGTATATCCTGGCTTTGGTGGTGGTTATCCTGGTGCTTATTATGGCTAAATTTTTAAAACATGTTGACAGTATTTGATTTTCTAAAGTATTATGTTTTTCTTGTTATAGTTTTAAGAGTTGTTTCTTGTTAAATAAAGCAAATTAAAAAAAAAATTACTTAGGATTATAATAAAATACTCACTGTCAGTTAAGGACATAAGATTATGACAACACTACCATGACAACAAATCTTAAGTCATAGCAGAAGATGGTTTTCCTCAATTTCTTCTAAAATATAATTTGGATTTATTATTTTTATATTTTTTAATGATCTTTATTTGATCTTTACAACGAGCTGCTTTTTCTACGACTGTAAAAAGCCACTTGTTGCTAACGATGAACAAGTCCTATCTAAATAAACAAAAGGATTAGCGAAATGTAACAAGCAAAGGGATTATCGGCTTATGTACGTACAATGCGAAAGTGTATGTAAGTTGTTAATACACAAAACATGGATTACTATTTTAAGCGGCAAAATTTCGAGATTACTAAAGGATGTTAGGGTGTTCAATACGTAAAATAATTATTAGGTTGGAGAAAAAATCCCAAACAATACTAACAAGTAAGAAAATTATAAATTAATTATCTCTTAGTTCCAACTATTTAGATATAGAAAATGAGCATTAACCAATTTTAAGTGGCATTATTATTAATTTCTTTGTCTTCGGATATGCAAAAGTTCATACTGGATGCTTTATTTATATGGGGACTAGTTCGAAAAATGGACCGATCCTAACCAAGGTTACTTATTTTTTACAAAAACATAAATAAACCGTATTTGAGAAAAATCTGTGAAATATTTTTTTTTTTTAGATTTTAGGGAAGATCGGGAAGCACCTTTATATGGGGCTATGACAAAGAATGGTTCTATAGCCTTTTTTTTTTTTTGGACTGCTGATAAATGAATGTAATAAACATACACAAACCCAATTTTACCGAAATATATGTGATATTTAGGTTATTATGGCAATTTAAGTCGATCTCATCTATTCACCTAGACCCTTTTATTATACCGATCGACTCAGAATCACTTTCTGAGTCGACTTAGCAATGTCTGTCTGTCCGTCCATCCATCCGTCCGTCCGTTTGTGTGTCCATGTAAACTTGTAATCACACTGCATATATTTATATTTATGCATATAATAATATACAAATATATTTTCATTTTCATCGGCCATAGGATGAGCACCATTGAAATTAGTGAAAATCGGTTGATGTTCAGACCTAGTCCCCAAACAATTGACCCATATAAAATTGATTTATTTTGCCATAATATCCAAATTATCACATAGGTCTCGATCAAATTGGGTTTGTGTATGTTTTTTACATCCATTAATCAATAGTTCAAAAATAAACCTTATAGGACAATTCTTGGTCATAGGCCCATATGAACCTGATTCCCGATATTCACTTAAATCTATCGAAAAACAAAAAAATGCATAGATTTTCCTCAAATTTTGTTTTTTATTAGTGAAATTAGTGACATTACCATATATGGTCAGAATCGGTCCATTTTTTGACCTAGTCCCCACTAAAAATAAAGCATCCGATATGAACTTATGCAAACATCCCTATTATTATTATTTGATTTTTTTAGAGCTAGAAGGCTGAAAATATTTCCATGTAGGTATAGAATTGACGATGGGGAAGACTTATTTGTTACAAGTGGTTAGTTTAAAAAATACTTCTAGGTATTTGACGAAACACAAACATCTTTAGACTCCAAAGCTACCAGGTGCTCAGGAGTTTATAAAAAAATAATACTCTTTCGGATCCCGAGCAACGCAGGCTACGAATAAGCTAGTATGCACTATAAATGCAAAAAATTTTAATGATATGCACCTTATTAAAACAACAGAATATTATTTGGTGTAATAAAAAAAAAGTTCTTTTTTTATTTATATATTGCAATAAGTGACCATAATAGCCTCTAAACTCTTCAAAGATATTCTGCACCTTTTGTCACTCAATATATTCTTGTAAGCAGAAAATGACCTTTCCACGTCGCAAGAAGTAATTGGCGCAAAAAGTGTGTTTTGATAGTTACTCAGCTTTTACTTCATTTTCTGAAATATTGTGAGCATGTGGATTTTGGAAAACGTACGAAATCTTTTTAGCATGCCGAATGATGGGTTTTTTCTAAAACCATACTGAACTTTTCTCGAGCCACAACTCCATATTCACCCGGAACGTTTTCAAAATATTTTTTCAAATCCATGATTATTTTTACGGATTCAGTTAGCCGGGTTCCTTGCTCCTCAAGCCTTTTGATCGCAGTCGTTAAAGTATGGAAATGTTGTTGAATAAATATCAACCTATTTATGACCGAAGGTTTGTCAACCATAGTCTTGGCAGTTATAATTGCTTCGGCTTCCGAATTAAAAAAAAGTCTATATAGGGATAGATCTAAGCAAACTGGGTATAGTCCAACACATTTTTGGTTAAATTATAATACATCTTACCCTTTTAATATTGTTGACGTTTTCTGCATAAAAAAGGGCCGCCTCAATCCAAGTACCCCATCTCGTTATAATTTGGTGGAAGCGGGCAATCGATCATTATGTCTTTATATAAGCAAATCCGAGATGGAGCCTTCAAAAATTCTTTTTTAATAGAGGAAATTGAACTGTTGACTTCTGGGAAGATTTCTCGAATTTTTTCAGCTACACGATGCACGGCATGTGCTAAACATGTTACGTGCTTCATGTTGGGGTAAAAAATTGTCAAATGTTTGCCTGCTTTAATCATGTAAGGTGCAGCGTCGATCACCAATAATAACACTTTGTCTGTGCTGTCCCCGTTAGGCCACAACTTTAAGAGGGACGTGTTGACGAATCGCGCAATAGAAGCATGATCAGTTTTTTCTAATTCCTGACATGTCAATAAGTTAAATTTTGTAGGCTCGTATTCGCTCATTTTTCCAACTATTAGATTTGCTATATAGCGCCCGATTGTGTCTGTTGTTTCATCAAGAGATACCCAGACGTAATCATTAGATAAGTCGGCTCGAATTTTGTTTAAACTATCTTCATGACACTTATCTAAATAAGTTTTTCGCAAAGTTGATTCGTCTGGTATCTGCTGATTCATATGTTTCTCCAAAAACGAACGCCATGTGCTGTTATTTAAAAAGTTCCATGGAATATTTGCAGCTATCATGGCTTTACATAAATCATAACAAAAGTTTCTATTCCCATTTGAATTGTTTTCGGACTGATTTGCCAGTCGGTTTTTGTGGTTTTTTCTACTTATATGCTGTTGTATTAAAAACTTTTTATCTGAACAAAGCTACAGACAAACATTTTTAGTATAAGCATTTTGTTGGCTTTTTTCTCAAATGTGCTTATCTTTTTTTTGCATATGTTTCAGAATATGCAAATTACCGACATTTTGCTTGTAACAAATTTATAAAGGTCTTTTTGCTGTGAAAATTTTATTGCACTATATCGCTTTAATAAGGTTTTAACACAAAACAAACAGTGAACTATGTTCAGAAAAGTCAAATAAAACAATGTTCCCGATTCCAGCGCAGTGTAAATAAAATTAAAAAATTTATGGAAAGAAATATGCAAATCTGCAAAAAAAAAATATGGAAATATGCACTAAAATATGCAAATATGCAAAACATATGCAAATATGCAATGCATATGTTATGCAATTTCTTTTATTTTTTGATGAAACAAATTTGTGTCTTGGTCCCGCTTTGCTAAAACGCTCCAATCTGATATGCATTTGCATATAATTCCGATCCTTAGTCATCACCAATAGTGTGCTAATGAAACGACAACAGTTTTTTTAAATCATTTTAGAACAAAAGCCTCTGCAGAGAACGCATTTTCTAAAACCATTTTGTATATTTATACTTCTATTTACATCTTCCAGCTCATAGATCTGCTGAGTACGTTTCAATAATATATTTCTAAATTCATCACTTTTTTAAATAAAATAACTATTTTGAAAATGTTAGTTTTTATGTATTGTCGATCTTGTGTTGTAATAATAATTAGTTATTTATAGTTCGGTTCGAGATCATGTATACATTTTCTAATACTAGAAAAGATAATACTTTATGCAATGTAAGAGAAATTTGGAAAAAATTGAAGACAGCGCTAGATGGAGTAGCTACTTTCGAACAAAGCGACTTGTTCATCGTCAGCATCCTTCTGCCTATTACTTCAACTCATGCTTAATCAACTATTTAACTCAACATTTGAAAGAAAAGAACATGAGAAATGTTTTTCTTTTTATATACGAGAGTTTGTATGAACAAGCTGAGCTTTTCCAATTTATAGCTTTCTCTACATTAACATCGCTTTGATCAATTACAAATCTCGTAATGTGAAAAAAGCTCTTTTTGTTTTGCCAAACGTCCCATAGATGGGAACTGTAATGACATGTGAAATCTTAACAGATTTATCACAATTGCATTGGACCGTATGTTTTGTATGTTAGTTTTTATGTATTGTCGATCTTGTGTTGTAATAATAATTAGTTATTTATAGTTCGGTTCGAGATCATGTATACATTTTCTAATACTAGAAAAGATAATACTTTATGCAATGTAAGAGAAATTTGGAAAAAATTGAAGACAGCGCTAGATGGAGTAGCTACTTTCGAACAAAGCGACTTGTTCATCGTCAGCATCCTTCTGCCTATTACTTCAACTCATGCTTAATCAACTATTTAACTCAACATTTGAAAGAAAAGAACATGAGAAATGTTTTTCTTTTTATATACGAGAGTTTGTATGAACAAGCTGAGCTTTTCCAATTTATAGCTTTCTCTACATTAACATCGCTTTGATCAATTACAAATCTCGTAATGTGACGATGAACAAGTCGCTTTGTTCGAAAGTAGCTACTCCATCTAGCGCTGTCTTCAATTTTTTCCAAATTTCTCTTACATTGCATAAAGTATTATCTTTTCTAGTATTAGAAAATGTATACATGATCTCGAACCGAACTATAAATAACTAATTATTATTTTGAAAATATTTTAAACTTTTTTACATTTTTTGCTTAGCGGCCAAACTCGCCTCTACCAAAATGATTGCTTTATGTGGTGACCTTTAGCGGTAACGTCACATAGTGCCTTGCCCATACATGGATAGAAGGACTGCCAATTATATTAAACTAGAAAAAAAATATTTTTAACAAAATTACTGGAAGTATGTACACACCTCCCATACATTATTTTTGTGCTGACATTTGTAATTATCAGAAATACTTGATCAAGAACCAAATTTTATTATACCGATCGACTCGGAATCACTTTCTGAGTCGATTTATCGATGTCCGTTCGTCCGCCCGTCCGCCCGTCTATCTATCTGCGTGTTTTTACTGCACCCATTAACCAGTATTCCAAAAATAAATGCTGTAGGATAATTCTTAGTCATAGCCCCCAATTAAAGCAACTTCCCAATCTTCACTTAAATCTTTTAAAAAATAATCAAACCCATAAAAACAAAGTTTTTATTAAAACTCTTTCTTTCCTTATGCATATGAGTTTTGAATCTATCCGTGACTGTGCGTGACTTTGTGTGACTATTTTAAAATTAATATCTTGTCACAACAAGTCTATGGACCAAGTTTAAGATTGATTGGATGAGGGGAAATGGGGTTTAAAACACTCCGTGAACTGTGCGTGACTATGCGCAACTGTGTGTGACTATCTCGAAATTAATATTGGCCACAACAAGTCTATGCACAAAGTTTCAGATCGATCGAATGACTGTGCGTGACTATGCGTGACTATATCAAAGTTAATCTTTTTTCACAGCAATTCTATCGACCAAGTTTCAGATTGATTGGATGAGGGTTAATCCGTTTTAAATCTCTCCGTGAGCAAGTATATGGAGCAAGTTTCAGATTGATGGAATGAGGGGAACTAACATATAGATCACCCCGTGACTGTACGTGACTATGCGTGACTCTGCGTGACTACTCCAAAATTAAATTGTAGGAACAACAAGACTACGGGACAAGTTTCAGATCATTTGGATAAGGGGGAATGAGGTTGCCCCCCGACAGACAGATAGACAGAGAGTATGAGTTAAAAGAAAGAGAGTAAAAATAAAAATATTACACAGGTTTTTCTTAAATTTTGTTTGTATATTTTTTTGCACTTGGATTAGTCGTTCGAAAACGCTGAAAGCAACTTTCATGACACAACTTCTATATTCATCTCAATCCCAGCAAGGACTCGCTCAGCTGAAATGTATAATTTTTCTTATAAACACTAGCAAAGCTGTAAAAATTACTTGATTTTTTTAACATTGGACAAGTGGGGAGGGCACTTTTAAATTCAAATTTTTATTATTATTATTAATTTTTATTAATGAAAATCCTAATGTAACAAGATTTAAAATCTTATAAAACAACATTAGTCATAACAAATTAATTTTCAATAAGAGGAATGTATGTAAGTTTAATTTATAATTAAAATTAGAAGAATAATATAAAATAAAATATATAAAAAATAAAATAAAAATTTAAAAATAGAGTGTAAAAATATCCTGCACAGTAGGTAGGTTAGGTTAGGTTAGGTTGGAAGTGGCTGCTGATCCAAGGACCAGCACACTTAGACTCTGGGGTCCGTTGTGATACCACGGGACGAATGGGTGTTCCCCTCAGTCCCCACCGGAGAACCAGTTCGAGGTTCTAATGAAGCCCCTAACATGTGAAATTTCCACGTTTGAGAGGTCAGCAGGTAAAAATTATATAGAAATTAAAATTAAATTAACTACAGAAATTAAAATGAAGTATTAAAAATCAATTGAGAAAAAGTTTAAATAGTTCTTTCTTAAATGATGTTGTATTTGATATTTTGTGAAGTTGATTATTTAAAGTATGTAACGAGTTCCAAAGACGTATGCCATTTACAAAAAAGTGTCTTTCGGATATTAGTCTATTGTACAATATTGGTACAAGACAGTTATTACGGTTAGATCTTGTAAATAGTAATCGCTCGAAAAGGTAAACGGTTTCTTTAGTGAAAATAATTATACGAACCATAAGTAAAGTTCTAAATTTAAGATAGTCTTCAAATGAAATGCCATAAATTTTATTTAGAGCGCAAATATGATAGTATATATTTGCGTAAACCGTAAACATATCTAACCACACTCTTAAAGACGCGTGTAAGTTTACCCATGTCTGCACTATCACAACCTGACAACAATTCACAACCATATAAAAGCGTAGGTAAGATAAACGATTTTGCAAGAACAAATCTAATTTTCTGCGGTGTGAAGTACTGAGAAGACCAAAGACTACGGAGAATACTATAAACTTTTCCAGAAGCTTTGTTAATTTGATCGTTCTACGTTAGAGTATTATTAAAAATCATTCCAAGGTTTTTAGCATTCGCAACGTAGGCGATATCCACTCCATTAATACTAACTATCGGGAGACAAGTGGTATCATATATCTTTTTAAAAATAACAAGGCACTGAGATTTTTTCAGATTTAAGGTAAGATAATTCAACCAGCCCATTCAAATACGTGGTTCAGTTCAGTATTCAGGTTCTGTACACAATTTTCCACATCTCGTACGTTACATGATGTGTATAACTGAACGTCATCAGCATACATGTGCATTTGGCATGAATTAATTACGCGTGGTAGATCATTTATGTAAATAGAAAACAAAAGAGGGCCAAGTATGGACCCCTGCGGAACACCCCTACTTAAAGACGCAGAGGTAGACGACTTGCCTTTAGAGACCACTACTTGCTCTCTATTCCGAAGGTAAGAGCTAATCAATTTAGAGGAGGTTTCAGAATAACCAAAAATATGTTTAAGCTTTTTAACAAGAATATCATGGTCCACTGAGTCAAAAACTTTAGAGTGGTCCAATAAAGTCAAAAAAGCAATATTACCACTGTCAACGATATAACGAAGATCTTCCGATACATCAATTAAAGTAGTGATACACCCTCTTTTCTTGCGAAAACCAGATTGCTTAGATGATAAAAGATTATTATTGGATATATGTTCATTCATTTGTTTGCTCATAATTTTTTCGAAAACTTTCGAAAGAAAAGGAAGTACGGAAATTGGCCTGTATTCTTTATTAGATTTCGGCAAGGGAATTACTTTTGCCCATTTTCACAAATCAGGGAAAATAGATTTTGTAAAAATAGTGTTAAAAATATGAGTGATATAGGGTAAAACCTGTGCTTTAATAAATATTGGATTCGTACCGTCTAGACCAATAGATTTTGGCTTTGTGGAAAGAAAAGCTTCCAGAACATCCTCCTGGTTAACGCAGGAAAAACTAAATAAAGAATCCAGATTGCAATCTGGTAGATTTGCATAAGAGTAAGAACGAAGAGGAGTTGAGTCATTTGAAGTAAATTGTCTATTCAATTCATTTAGTTCAAAAGTGGAAAGACTTACCGATTCACTTTCATCTTTATAACCAATTTTCTTCATCTCTTTCCACATATTTTTAGGATCCATAGCCTCTGAAAATACACGACTATAATAGCGTTGCTTAGCTAACTTTACTTCCCTAGTAACAGATCTACGTAGTGATTTAAAAATTTCATTTGACTGTGTAGTTTTATATCTTTTCCACTTATGGTAAGCAGAATTTCTTTTAACTATTAAATCACAAATATTTTGATTAAACCAAGGCTTAGTAGAAGATTTAACAGTTTTCTTTCTAACCGGTACGTATTTGTCGTATAGGTATGTAGTAGCTTCATAAACAAAGGATACCTGTTGGTTTAAATCAGGATTACTGTAGATACTGGTCCAATTGATTATATTAATTTCATTTAAAAGAGCATCTTAGTTAATATTCTTGTAATCCCGGAAAGTAATATGCTGTGGTTTTTCATGTTTAAAATAAGGAAGGTTAAAGGTCATATAAATGACATCATGTTTTGAGAAATTAGGAAAAGAAAACTGGTCATGCAAAAGAACTTTTCTAATATCTGAGACAAAGAACACGTCAATAAGGGTACTACTCATTGAAGTGAAGTGAGTGGGGATAGTAGTGTTTACAGCTATAAGCCCAATCGGTTGGAAAGTGAAATTAGATCAGAATCAATGAGCAAATGTCCATTTAGGTCTCCAGAAAGAATAATATCACTATAAGATAAGCAATTTTCATCTAACATATTAACAACCGGAGAAATATCTAGTGAATAATTAGGCCTATATAAAACACCTATGAGACATTTGCTTACGTCACAAGGAAGTTCAATAAATACAAAATCATATTCTTCATCGATAGATTTGCAAACAAATCGAGAACGTAATTATTTCTTGACATACATTGCAACACCTGCAGCACGTTTACCAGTATTCCTATCAGCTCGAAATAAATCATAGCCATCTTGTTTACCTGAAAGTTTTTAATGTTATTCGGATTGAACCATGTTTCAGATATAAAAATTACATGAATTCCTGAGTTTTCGAAAATGTATCCAAATTCATCAAATTTACAAAAAAGACTTTGAGCATTTAAGTGACAAATTTTTAAACCTTCCTTTTGTTTACCAATTATACGAATCATAGAATGAGTGTTTTATTTGGAACTCGACCGAATATAAGAAGAAGTCATAATAAAGTATTAAGCAAATATCAACATCAAATAATAAATAATCAAAAAATTTAAAATAAAAAGGCATAATAAAAAGGAAAGATATAAAAAAAAATACAAAAATAAAAATAGGTTATGGAAATAATTACGACAGTTTTAAATTTTAAAATATTACTGGCGAAACCCTTCTACTACAGAAACTGGAAAGTTGTCACGTGTGTTTTTCGATTCTAAATAATAATTTGAAGTGGATGTTATCTCTAAATTAAATATGTAATTTAAAATGCCGGTTCAGAAAACAGCATAAAAACAAACAAAGTAACACTCATATTCTAATACTTACTTAAACTTTACTAACTTTGCTGCTACAAACAAACAAAAATAACACAACTTTCACAGTCTATGAAAAACGTTTAAAAATGTTTAGTAAGGTCGAACAAAAATTTGATAAATCTTTCCGTGAAGCGTTAAACTAAAGACTTTTTACACGGTGATTTTATTAATAAAAAATTTATGAAAATATGGTGAGTTTCTCTCTTTAACATATCTGATTGGCTGAAAATTGACAGCTTGTTATAAATTGGCGAAAATACTATTTCGCAAGTTCCGCAGTTAAAATTGTAAAATTAATAAACAGCCTGTGAGCACTTTTTGTATAACCTATTGAATTCAATAAGTTGGAGCTTATTTCATTAAAAAATTTTAATTTTTTCATAAACCCGCCATTTTTGTGTGGGAGCATCCTTAAGAAATGGAGATAAGGTACGATATGTTTTGAGGAAAAACTAATGGAGGTGCCTTATATATTTTACTCACACTAGGGAGACTCCTAGTTATGAGACTTTTTCTTCTATATAAGTCTAGTCTTATTCGGCCATACATTTGACCCTTCTGGGGTCATCTTAGCCGTAGGCCAATTTTTTTACAATTTCATAAAATTGTAAACTTTGAATGGGAGCCTCTTTACGGAATGACGATAGGAAGTACGAATGTTCGGGACAAAATGTTGGGAGGGAAAAGTAAGGGAATCGGTCCTACATTGAGTAACTCTATGATAGTTATGGTAATTTTTTTCCTTTTTGGAGAGGACCCGCATCCATCAGTTTTTTCCCGAACATCACAAAATTAGGTCTAGAGCATCCAAATCCTGATACTCGTTTTTGTACGTCATTCCTCAGCCATCGCCATCGGGGTTGGAGGTTCCAAATTCAACACCAACCTGCCAAATAAAGATAAACAATATTATCTTAATTCTACCCAGGTAAATGGTTTATTTTGTGAAGCAGCATGATACCAAAATATAGACAGACAGACGGAAGATCATATCAACACCGCTCGGTTGTAATAAGGATCAGGAATATATATACTTTCTGTTGTTGTTCAAAGTATGTTAAAAAATAAAGAACTATTTTATAATTTCTCCCTTGTTCACTGGTTGCAAGTCTTCAATCTTCGCAGAGGATACGGCAATTTTAAGTTCAGACTCCTTTTCCACTGATATTTTAAGTAATCTGCAAATGTGTGTTACTTAAAAAAAATAAAAAATTATGGTTAATCGTTTAAGAGCTCTAAAAAGAAGAAAGCACTGTTTCTCACCGCATCATAATATCACAGTTGATGGGAAAACAAAGTTACTGCAATTTCATTTTATGCTGCTACTGCTTGGCACGATACACCAGATTTGAGACCTTTACAAGTTAACCGGAATAAGTTCTTAAAAATAATTTATAATTTGCCATTACATTACTCAACATTACATCTTCACACACTTTTTAAAATCCTGCTACTTAATGATAAAATTGATATCATGACAGAAAATTTTTCTGATACAGGCGAAAATTCTTCATGTCAGCATATAAATTATATATGTCGTTAATCAATTTACTTTAACCATTCACTTTTCCCGTTTATATTTAAACTTTTTGAACTTATTATTAGGGATTTATGTATGTATATATTTTTTCCTAAATTGTATATTAAATTTTTAGTTATTTATCATACTGCACTTTGTTTCTATATATAAGTTGAAAACTCAAAATTGACTGAGCTCTTAATATTCATATACATATAATGAAATTATTGTGTACTAAATTATAATAATTTTATCAATATATAAATCGAAAATAAAATTTGTGATATTAAATTTAAATAATGGTTGTTTCTATAATTACTAAAAAAAAAAAATAAATTCTAAACTTCTATGCGACGCACAGTGGGTTGAATGATAGTCAAAATGAGGATTAATTCAGGGAAGCTGTATTTAAAAAAAACAAAATATTTTTTTTTACAAATCTATAATATTAACAGGCTAGGCGATTTCTTGTGACCGCTGTTTTGCTTTACCGTTTTATCCCGATTTTGACCAAACGTATATACATAATTTGAGAGGTATTTCTTTTTAGCTGTTACTCAGATATACGGATTTTCATCGTCTGGAATATTTTTTTGGAGTTATGATCGTTTAGAATTGCTACTAACACATACAAAAATTTATACAATGCTATGTGTGTGTTTATTAAATTTTCTAATGTGTTTGTGTTAACCCATTTGGACCCGGCGTACTCATATGACGACGGTTCTTCATATGCCCATATAATTTAGTTTGTGCACGATGTATTCTGTTTATAAACGAATTTGCATTGGCAAAGAGTGTGACTTCAAAATAAAATATTAGCTTTTATGATTCAATGCTTAAAGTGATTAAAATTGTTGGTTGAATTTATTTCTTTGGTGACCTAGATTATGGACCAAAGCTACGTAATTATTTTTTTATATTTCCGTGGGTACTGTTATACATTTTCAGCCTGGTTTATTTACATACAGTATTTTTTTTTTTCAAATTATCCTGAAATAGAAAGTATATGACAACGTTTGACCGAAAGGGGACGTATTTTAGTATGGTATCCCCGAATGGGTCCAATGGGCAGATAGCTAATATTTATTCTTTACTTTTTGCAAGTGTGTTTCAGGCACACAGCTTCTATATATATTGCAACACATATAAGTAAATAACAGCAACTATATATATATTTCATATGTATTATAGCAAGTTATCTTCATTTAGGGGAATCCCCTTTGATAATATAACAAGATAGTTTTCGAAGTTGAAAAATAATTAGTTGTCATAAGGTTTTCATACATATTGGTAATATAACTGACTTCTTAACAATGGTGAAGCGATCGTTTAACTTCTTAAATAATTATCGAGGCCTTGAGGAAGCTATTGACAGCATTTTTAACGAAGATGGTGATTATGATGCTAATTATGACTTAGCGACGATTCCTCCCGACCCGAGTATTCTCACGGATGAAGAAGGTGATGAAGATCACATCCAGGAAACCGGTTTTCCGCGTGACATCCCAGGGAGAGTTGAAGTGATTGAGTATAGAAACAATAATGAATGGGATAGCAGTGATGATGAACCCTTACAAAGATACTGCAAATTGGACACGAAGGAACCACGTTGACGTAAATGTGACGGTTCTACAGTGCTCAGGGGAAAACAGCGTACAAAAGCGAAAAGAAAATATTGAAAATGAGCTCACAGGTCAAACACCAGTCAACATTTTTGAGAAACTTTTTGATGAAGAAGTTTTTGACATGATCATCCTGAACACAAAGTTGTATGCTTCACAACACAATAATCATAACTTCCAAATCAGTGTGAATGAGCTCAAAATATTTTTTGGTATTCTACTCTTGAGTGGATATCATTCACTTCCACGAGAGCGATTATACTGGAGTCTTGATGAAGACTGCAGTATTGCAATTATCTCAAAAGCAATGTCTAGAAGCAGATTTATGGAAATAAAAAATTTTTTGCATTTCTGCGACAATGAGGCTGCTTCCGGATCCCTCGATAAGATGTTTAAAATACGACCTCTTGCTGATTTGCTAATCAAAAAGTTCCAGCGGTGGGGCGTATTTCACGAAAATCTCTCAATAGACGAATCAATGATAAAATATTTTGGACGTCATTCAGCAAAGTAATTCATAAGAGGCAAGCCTGTACGGTTTGGATACAAAAATTGGATGATTGCAAGTGCAGATGGTTATTGTTATGCTTTCGACGTATATTGTGGGAAATCAGCAGGAGAAACAAGTAATGAGCCGTTAGGATCGAAAGTGGTCAAGAACTTGTTGAATAAAGGAAATGTTGCACCACGTGAGCATATCAAATATTTCGACAACTTTTTCACCAATCATGCATTGCTGCGAGATTTATGTGAAGCTGGTTATCGCGCTACCGGTACCGTGAGGGAAAACAGAACGAAGAAATGCCCACTTGAGTCTATCAAGAATATGAAAAAGAAAGATCGTGCAGAATTTGACTACCGATTTGATACAACCAATCAAATTTTTTTCGTGCGATGGCTTGACAATAGCGTATGTACCATGGGTACGAATTACGATTTTGTTTATCCCCTGGGCAAGGTGAAAAGATGGAGCACTTCAGAAAAACGAAAGGTAGACGTGAACATCCCTTTTGTCTTCCAGAACTACAGCAAAGGCATGGGAGGTGTCGATCAAGCTGACCAATCAGTTGCAGTATACAGATCAGCTGTACGAGGCAAAAAATGGTGGTGGGTTATACTTACATATATGCTAGATTTGTCTGTGGCTAATGCTTGGCGTCTTCATCTGTTGACTGCCGGAGATAATATGGACCAGCTCCAGTTTCGCCAGTTTTGACTTGAGATGTTTAGACAGTGAAAAAGGTGATGGTAGGCGGCGCAAGCCTTCATCAGGGGTGTCAGGTATGAATCTAGATAATGTTGGGCACTTCCCTCAAAAGCTGACAAGCCAACTACGATGCGCTGTATGCCACAGTAAAGCCCGTTGGCAATGTAAAAAATGCATCAAAACACTCTGCATCGAAAAAGGATGTTTTGAAAACTTTCACACATAAGCCCATTGGCCCCATTTGAGGACAGCCATTTTTTTCCAGAACGAAGATTTATTTTTTTTTTTTTTTTTTTACTGTAAAATGTTTAATTAGCTTCTAATAGTTACTGAAATAAAGTTATTTTCAAAATTTTTCTTCTTGTTTATATTTGGGTCCAAATGGGTTAATGTATTGTGTTTGGTGTCTTCATTTAAAATGAGTTGAATTGTGAAGCATACCTTTAGGGTTTTTATTAAATGAAAAATTAAGATTTCCTAAAATTTGCACTCGAATTTCGATTGGTGGAATCTGCTAGTTATTATTATTGTGTTAAAAACTACCATTTGGGGGAAAAAATTTTTTTAATTTTGAAGGGTTAGTGTAGTTCGGTTGTTAAAACATTCTCTTTTCAACAAAACAACAGGTCAACAAAAATCTAAATTATCAACATAAAAAAGTTTTTTAAACCTGTGAAGCGCTTTTTTGTTTTTCGGAAAAAATTACCATGGTTCGCATTTTTTTGGTGTAACTTTGTAAAGTGATAAATTATTGAATCAAATTGCGAACTATAGTGTACTTAATTCTTTGTTAAAAAAATTAGCAAATAAATATGTTTATATATCTATAATATTAATAGGCTACGTGATTTCTTGTGACCGATGTTTTGTTCTAACGTTATATCCCGATTTTGACCAAACGCATATTATTTGAAAGGTATTTCTTTTTAGCCGTTTTGCAGATTTAAAGATTTTAAAATTTTTCCTTTACTTTAAGCAAATTGCACTTTAAGTTGCTGCTACACAGTCATATGTCTGTGTTTATTAAATTTATTAATGTGGTTGAAATAAAAATGAGTTTGTTTTTTGTGTTGATTTGCAAATTGGCCATAATTGATGAGAATTCCTTTAGGGTCTTTATTTAAGGAAAAAATAAAATTTCCTAGAACTTTCACTTGAATTTCGAGGGCTGAAATTTGCTAGTTATACTAAATTTAATATCAAGTACTTGAATTTTCATTCTTGTAATCACCATTACATCATATTTCACACCCATAATAATCATCATTGCTTTCATAGTCATCATCTTCATATTCGTCATCATTAACCTCTTCTTCACCTATTGTGTTTGGCAAAATTATTAAATCTAGTGCCATCCGTGGTACATATATGATGAATTTTTTCTTTTGGCGATAGGTAATGGATCTGAACTAAGTAGTAATCTATTGAATATGTTTTCATTCGACTTCTCCTGACTGCACTTACGCGCATAGTGTTCTTTATAATTTTTAAAATCTTTATTCCGAGCTTCTTGAGCTTCCTCAGATAGTTGGCCAATTGGCAATAATGCATGTGATTTATTTCTGGCCCGTGAATAAAGAATTTATGTAATGCGGGAGGCATAGAAAACCACGGGTAGAGCTTAAGAAAATATATGGCCGTGTTGTCAGTACAGTTTTTAAACTTTTCAACTTGAATCTCGTGTCCACAGGATACAACAATAAGATTTACACGGAATCGTTCATTTTATTTTAAGTATGTTGAACTAAAAAAATGTTATTCCACAATTTGTAATATTGAGACATACTGTTTTTTTCAATTTGTAGAATAAAGTATAAGTTGTGATTCATTGCAATATAAAGAGTTTTCTAAAATTTGTCCTATCATTGTACTTTTCACTTTCGTCCCAATCTAATATAACTGATCATTAAAATAAGTTTTTAATATACTAGGTTACATATTTGCAACACCAATAACAAAAATCATAGTAACGAAAAAAAAGACAATACAAAAAAAAAACAAAACAGTGATCAAGTGTTAGCTATTGCGTCTGCAGCACATTTTGATTTGCAACTGGGAAATTTTAAAAGAAAGTAAAATATTTTGCGTAATTGCAAATATACGCAAAGTATTTTTTTTTTTTTGGAATACACAAGCTGAAACCCCATAGTAATTTAATATGGAAACAGTTTTACTCTATCTCACCCAATAACAATTTGAAACTCCATATTTATTTCAAATTATTCATTTTTTGGCATAATATTCCAAAAAAAATTTTTAGATATTTCTAAAACCTTTTTCTAAAACAAAATTATCAAGAAGAAGTTAGGGTTTCCCTTTGAAAAAAGATTTGATTTTGGAACAAACAACCAAAAAAAATCTTATATATTAAAAGAATTTATGAATAAACTTTGCATTCAAGATTTTTTTCAATATTTTTATTCTCTCAAAACTCTATAACTAGAGTTCTAATTAACGTAGGCTGTTGACATAGGTCTAAGAACACTCAGTGGATCAAGCTCCTTCTTTTGAGCTATTAACTGCTTAAATTCGTTGGGTTTGAGGAAAGTTATGCGTGGAGAATCAACTTTGCTTTTATTTGTATTACTGTACGTTAACTTCTATTGCTAAATTTTGGTTACTGTACGTTAACTTCTCTTGGCATATTTTGGTATTGCTGTACGTTGACTTCTCTTGGCAAATTTTGGTATTATATTATAAAAATTAATTATAAAAATTGAGGAAAGTTATGCGTGGAAAATCAACTTTACTTTTACTGTACGTTAACTTCTTTTGGCATATATTGGCATTACTGTACGTTAACTTCTCTTGGCAAATTTTGGTATTATATTATAAAAATTAATATAATATAATATAATATAATATAATATAATGCTGGGGAGCAGCAAGGGTTCCTCTAGTATACTTGAAATTTTTAGTTTTTTACTTTTTACCACCTTGCACTTAATTACCGAAAATTATTGAATTTGAGGGAGTATAACAAAAAAAAATAAACAACGTCGCAAAAAAATTTTTGACAGCAATTCATGGCGAATTTCATCTGCTTTAACCCAGTGCCAAAACTTATTACAATATATTAATTTCAACTTTTGGATTAATGCTCACTTTTAACACATTTCAACCCATTATGCGACGTTTATCGACCGCTTAAAAATAATCCCGTTTTTCCATGGCCTATTCGATCCCAGCTAAGATATTTTCAAAAACTATACCCCCACAGTGCAAAAAATATATTTCATATTTCAAGAAAAGTTAAAAGATTAATGGAACTTCATTCAAAAATACTTTACAATTGTGAAGAAAAAGTTATTTAACTAACACTTTAAAGCACCTCCCAATTGAATGCCTTTTATGATCCCCTTTATTAGGATAATATATAGATATGTATTAAAGCATATACTGAAGTCTGAAAACACATAACAATTCCATTAAATCTTAAAAAGCAAAATAATATTTAAACTGTATGTTTGTTGAAGTGGTTCAATAAATTTAATTTCCTTGTTATTGTACTCTGCTAAGGTTAAAGAGGGCAAATACAAAATCACCATACCCACACAGGCAAACAAACGCAGTTATCCAATCAAGTTAGTACATATGTACATATGAATATGTAAGAGCATACACACACAGGTTACTATTACTAACAAAATTTATAAAGCCTAAGTTACTTTTTTTAAAGAGCATCGTTTAATAACCAGAAATTTAAACAAATAAAAGCCATTAATATAAATGCTCACGGTAATGTTTGTACAGGCACACCACTACCAATATATAAACACAAACACACTCCTCCTCAATAAGTGTAAGGTAACGTTATTTTTAATATGTTTTAAATTAATCGATTTAACGAATAGCTTAAGGCAATTTAAAGTAAATTGGCCTGTTGTAGAAATGTATTGTTTAGAATTATTTGTTTCTTCGTGAAAGTTAATTTAATAAAAAATAACATTGAAATATCTTTTGAATTTATTCTACACTAACAAAGAGATTAATTGGAAAAATTTCAAATTAAAAAAAGAATAAAACTCTTGTACGTATAAATACACTTGTTAGAAACAGTATCCGTGCACTAAAAATTAAAGCTGTCATACTATGATAAAATAAGAAAAAATTAGCTAAGCTGAATTATTTTTTTTTTTTTTAATATGTTATTAAGTTATTTATTTTTTCTTTTAATTATATATTATTTATACAGGTAAAGAATGTAAAATATTTAAAATTCATAAAAAAAATTCGTACATTTGAAATGTAAATGCAGAAAAAACAGCACATACATTATATATTTATATTAAATGTGCAGAGGGTTAATATAAGTTTGTCATACCGTTTGTAATAATTAGAACAAAAATCTGGAACCCATAAAATATAATATATATTGTCGATCCTTTTAGCAAGCGGATGTGACATGGCTATGTCCATCTATGTTGATCCTTTTAGCAAGCGGAGGTGATATTGGTATGCCCATCTATGTAAATCACGATCACGCCCTCAATGCACCTGATAAGTAGGTTGCTGTTTAAAATTATTCAAATCAGTTCAATAAGTCCCTCGATTTTAAAGAAAATGTAATAAGATTCTTACAAAAATATGATTTTCTATGATGTTATTTAAAATTTTTAATTTGCATTTAATAACTGTAATTGCTGTTACTGTTAGGATCACTGTGTTGGTAGTTTTACTTAATCAGTGTGTATTAATCGTTATACTTAAATTGTCATATAGCCTAGGCTGGTATTGCCACACATTTTTGACGTTATCCCGAAATAAATACAAACAGGTGCGACATACCATGGTCTAGAGAAACTATCTCTTCGGTCCATCTAATTGGATATAGAAAATAACCATGAACCAAATGTGAGTGGCATTGTTATAAATTTTTTGGCTGCAGATATGAAAAAGTTCATATTGGATGCTATATTTATATGGGGATTAGGTCGAAAACTGGACGGATTCTGACCATATTTCAAAAAATATATACGAAATTTGAGAAAAATCTGTGCAATATTTATACCCTATACCACTATGTGGTTTGGGTATAATGACTTTGTGCTGCTGTTTGTAACTACCAAAAATATTTGACCTAGACCCATCTTTTATTACACCGATCAGCTCAGAATTACTTTCTGAGTCGTGTGTCCATGTAAAGCTTGTAATCAATCTACAGGTCGCAGATATGATATATTCAGATGAAATTTGTTATATAAGCTTTTATCGGCCATAGGATGAACGCTATTGGAATTAGTGAAAATCGTTCCATATTCAGACTTAGTCCCCATAAAATGACCCCTATGAAATCGACATAAATTGCCTAAGATCCAAATTATCGCATAGATCTTAGTCAAATTGGGTTTCTATGTATTCATTGTAATCGTTAATCAGTAGTCCAAAAATAATACCTATAGGACAATTCTTAGTCATAGGCACCATATAGAGCTGCTTCGCGATCTTCACTTAAATCTGTAAAAAAAAAACAAAAATATTGCACGATTTTTCTCAAATTTAGTTTGTACATATTTTTTCAAAATTTAAGTAACTTTAACAAATATGGTCAGAATCGGGCCATTGCTTGACCAGTCCCCATATATATGTAGAACCCGATATAAACTTTTTCATATCTGCAGCCAAAAAAATTAATAACAATGCCACTCATGCATATTTTCTATATCCAATTAGTTGGACCGAAGAGATAGGGTCTCTAAACCATGGTATTGGGTATCGTATAGTCGGGCTAGACCGACTATAATTTTCTTACTTGTTTAATTTTAATACATTTCTAATTCTCCTTATTTAATATACTTTGAATACTTGAGTTCGAAATTAAATCAGGCTCAATATCAAATGTTTTTACTTTAAAAAATTCAAAAAACAGTGGCGCATTTGTGTCAAAATTGATCGGAATTCAGCCTACAGGTTATACAGCTGCTTCGGGTGGAGTCACCAACCCTCATCTGTAACCAAAATCAGTAGATAGTTTGTTTGGTAAAAAGTTTATTTCAAGTTTAATTGCTGTGAAACCAATACAATGAGAATCAAAGCAAATCTTATCCAATATTACAAACTAAAATACAAGTAAGAAAATTATAGTCGGTCTAGACCGATTATACGATACCCTATACCATGCGTTTAGAGACCCTATCTCTCAGGGCCAACCAACTGGATACAGAAAATAAGCACAAACCAAATTTGCGTGGGATTTTTTATTAATTTTTTTGGCTGCAGATATGAAAAAGTTCATATCGGATGCTATATCTATATGGGGACTAGGCCCAAAAATGGACCTATAATGACCATGTTTGGTAAAATCTCTTGTATTTTGCAAAAATATATTAAAAAAAAATTTGAGAAGAATCAGTGCAATATTTTTGGTTTTTGATAGATTTAAGTGAAGATCGGGAACATCTCTATATGGGGCCTATGGCTAAGAGTTGTCCAATAGGGATCATTTTTGGACTACTGATTACTGGGTATAATATATACATACAAACAAACCCAATTTGACTAAGATTTGTATGATAATTTGGATCTTATGGCAATATATGTTGATTTCATAGGGCTCATTTGTATGGGGGCTAGGTCTGAACATCCACCGATTCTCACCAATTTCGACAGCGTTCATTCAATGGTCGATAGAAGATTAAATACCAAATTTCAGCAAAATATATTCATATTTGCGACCTGTAGTTTGATTACAAACTTTACATGGATACACAGACGGACGGACGGACGGAGTTAAATCGAATCAGATAGTGATTCTGATTCGATCGATATATTTAAAGATGGGTATAGGTCAAATATTTTTGGTTGTTACAAACAGCAGCACAAAGTCATTATACCCAACCACATAGTGGTATAGGGTATAATAAAACAACTTTGAAAGAAATGTTTTTGTATAAGTGTACTAGGGTGGCCCTTAATTATAAAGAGAGGAAGAAAAGTGTTCGAATTTAAAGTTCCACCCCTAGAAATATGCGAGTAGCAAACAAACTGAGAAATACAAAGTTTTGGGTCAATCAAAAAAAAAATGTAAAGGTAACTCAACGCGACTGAAAATTTCAACTGTGTTTATATGGGGAAAATATGACTTTTTTCAAATTTCACGTAAATTTCGTTCTATAGTTTAATTTTCCGACAAGTTGTTTGTTCTGTGAATTGATTTTAGTAGTGAATTTTCTCTTTAGAAAGCTACATAACATCAAAATCGAATAAAAAGTGGCCAAGAAATAGCAAATGCCCCAGACCAATTTTGTGGCAAAAAAAAGCTATGTCGTGAAATTTGACGGAAATTTTTTTAACTTTAAGAAATTAATTAAAGCCATCACTTTTTGGTCTCTATACCTATGAACACTTAGAAATGAAGTATTGTTTTATTAGCACGTTTTTAACCTATTGCGAAATGAGACCAAAAATGAAAATTTTTTTTGATGAAATTTTGAAAACTCCTTTTTTCCTTAACCCTAGGGTACTAATAATATTTTACATACCTTGTAACTAATTTTCGTCGATGCGACGATGTCTATTTCAAGATATCTTTTTCAGACAAACTAAACTATATATTGATTTCCAATCAAAGTTATAGCATTCCTAAATCTCTTAATAATAAAATTATAAAAAAATATTGAAATGTGTTTAATTTAAATTTCACATAAAATCACTTTAAGAAGCAATTTTCCTAAGATCCCATCAAAAAAAGTTACAATAAATAAAAAAAAACTTAAAATAAGCGATCAAATTCAGATAAAATAATATAATCTAAATTCAAGTAAAGAAAAAAAGCAAAACAAAGATGTTAAAAAACATTAATTTGTACACGAGCCACAAAGCTAAACTTTCAGCTCTCTTCAAATTAGTTTTTCACACTTATCATATATTGATTTCGTTTTACATAACTTTTGGTATGGGCAGAATCTACAAATTCTTCGTTTCTTCTCCGTTTGGACGTTCTAAGCATTGGTGCTAATAGGATTTTCAGCCTCGGTCATCAAATTTTGTATATTTAGTCTCGTAAAATGTAGGTATTTTCAACCTTTTAATCCCTGGATCTACCAGGCTCTTGTGAAGCTCTTTCATATATATAATCTGCGATTTAATGATTTCTTAAGACTGGAGATGTTGTGTGAATAGATTATAAAATATGCACATTGACTATCTATTGGATTTTCGTGAACATGTCACAACGCTTCACATTTGGTCCTTTCGTAGAGTTGTAAAATTCGAACAGATGTCGCTTTTTTGTTACACTATTGTAACATTGCATGATGATAATAACAGTATGACTTTATTGGTCTTTGACTCATAAGAAACTAATGCCAATTATTGGTCGTAGACGAACATAGAAGTTTGATTTTCTTTTTATTTGCACGCAATGTTTCTTCAAGTATAATATTATGTGGGGGATCTAAATAACGATTTTGAAAGGGGAATCGATGTAAACCGATTAGCCATAATAATATTTCCGTAAGTTTCTTGAATGTTCTTAGTGAGTTCTTTGCATAGTACTCTCGAAGCGGTAAATCTCCAATATTTAAGCCTTTTCGAAGATACGAAGATACGTCATCCATACTTAGCTGGTTTGTTAGGAATACACATATGTAACGATGATTATTTTTGATTTTTGAGGCTCTGGCAGTAAATTTAGATTCCTGTCCTCGTCAACTTCAGAACAACCCGAAGAAGAGTCATCAATAAAAGGAACTTCTTCAACATTTTTTGTCCCACTTTCAATGGTTTCTTCATTGACATGCTCAAAAACATGATCTGATTCAGAATCAAATTTATCATTTGCTTCAGAATGGTTATAGGTATTGAGAAAAATTTTCAATTTCAGCAACAGTTAATGCTCGCTTACATTTTTTATTTTAGCATTCTAATGAGAAGAGCAAAATAAATTGGATAAATATGACGAGACCTTAAATAAACAACAATGAAAAAAATATTTTCTCACCATATGAAAGTTACTTTTTTACTAATCTTCGTCGATTCGACGAGGGGAAACTCCAAAACCATGCTATTGCAGCACCAGAAACTTAAAAATAACCTGTATACAGCAAGAGCAAACTAACGACTAACAGCATAGAAGAATGGGGAGCGATCAGACCAAACAGCAGAGAGATACACAACAAAAAGGGAGCGATGCTCGTCGAATCGACGATTATTAGTACTCTAGGGTTAAACAAAATTTCATAAAATGGATGTGGCACTTTAAAGTTTTATTAAATATATGTTAGAGATTAACTGTCTGAATTTTTAAGTAAATTCCTCTGCCAGAATTTTTTAACAAGACTTTTGTGGATTTCGAGAAAAATAAATTTTTGTGAAATATTCGGTATATCTACTCTTTTTAAAAATACTTTGTATCAAAAATTTATAAGTTTACTATTTTGGAATGTTTTATTTCATCGTTATAACAATATAATTTGACAATTTATTCAAAAAAAAAATCAAATATTTTGCAAGTGCTGTCGAATTTTTAGATGTGACGCTTAAAATATAATAACCAAATGTGGAAGTCTTCCATGCTAAAAATTTTTAATAAATCGAGCAATGTTAACCCATTCCTTGCTGAGGCCAAACTTTGAATTTTGGCATAGTTAAAAAAATTAATTGTTCTAGCAAACTAGGTGAAACCCTTACTATGGGTTGGGAAATAAAATTGTGCTATATTTAACCGATTTTTATGATTTGATGATTATGATGATTTTATAATTTACCGTCATTAACCCATTTGAACTTGACACCTGAAATGACCCCAAGCTATTTGCAAAGACTGCTCAATTTTGGATCATTTTCACCTTACGAGCATATAAGGGTAAGTTTTCGTAAAACATAGTACAATTTGATTTGCCATATAAACACACCGAGATTTTGAATACTTTTTTTGCATTAACAGCTACCCTAGTGTACATATTACTATTTATTATATTTTGATGAATTCAAGATATTTGTTTTGTACGGAAACTCCCTTCTTTAATGTTTGTCACATTCTCATATTTTTCTTATAAAATCTAGCAAATCTTAATAGAAGTTAATAGAAGAACAAGTAAGAAAAATATAGCCGGTCGAGATAGACTATACCTACCATGCATTTGTATAAAAGGTCTTAGATCAAATCAATCGAATATAGAAAATAATCATAAATCAAATTGGGAGTAACACTTTTATTAAATTTTTTGCCTAGAAATATGAATAATTTCAGATCGGAAGCTATAATTGTATGGCGGCTAGGTCCAATAATGGACCAATCCTGACTATATTTGGTAAAGTCACTTATTTTTTGCAAGAACATATATAGTATTTGTTTTTTTTTTAAATAGATTTAAATGAATATCTGGAACCAGCTTTATATCGGAGCTACAACTGGGAATTGTCATAGGTGTAATAGACACACACAATTTGGAGCAAGATCTATATGATAATTTGGATCTAAGGGCAATTTAAGTCGATTTCAATAACCGAAAATTATTTTACCTTGACCAAATATCATTGTAAAATTTAGAGAAGTACATTGTGCTCTCTATAACTAAACAATTGTGTTTGCCACTACCCGTTCAAAGAGAAGACAGATTCATTGTGCTTATCGAATTAATTGTCAATCGACTTTCAATGTCATCAATAACCGAATTTCGAGTTGATTATGATCACAATTATATTGACTTAATAGAAAATATTTTATAAGATTTGAAAATGGTTAACTGGAACAATTCAGTTAGTAGCATATGCACATCGGATACGAATGAGTAAATAACTGTTGCATACACAATATGTATTACACATATATATATATTCTAGGGAATTCAATTGATCGGGTTTTGGTTTTAATCGTTTAATCACGGCTTCGATAAAATCTCATAACAATAATCGGTTATTTTTCAAATATTTGATTAACCGAATAATATAATTATTTGTTAAAATTGATTGATTAAACAGAAGAAAACCACGAATATTATGTAAATTGCAGAATTCTGGGATTCTTTTATATATAAAGGGTCCGCCAAATAACTTTTTTTTTGAAAATGCTATAAAAAAAAAACTACTGAATATTATCTCAAATTTCTTTTTTATTTCAAAGTACAATCCTTCCGGTTAATAACGGAAAATAATTTCATTCAAATGGCTGCCTCGGCTGGCCATGCAGTAGCCTACACGATCGGTCCAATTTTTAAGCACATTATCGATTGTGTGCAGCTGTATTTCACCAATGGCTTCACGAATATTGTCCTTTAAAGCGTCAATTGTCTCTGGCTTATTGGCATAACACTTATCTTTGAGGGCACCCCACAAATAATAGTCCAACGGTGTCAAATCGCAGTTCCGAGGTGGCCAAAAGACATCAACTCTGCGGCTGATAATGCGATCTTCAAAAACAGGGCGCAAAACATCGAGTGTAGCTTCGGCTATATGGCACGTAGCGCCGTCCTGTTGAAACCAAATTTTGCCAATATCCTCCTCTTCAAATTTTGTGAACAAGCATGGCCTGATAACGATCGCCATTGACTGTAACGGCCACGCCTTGCTCATTTTCGGAGAAAAATGGCCCAATTATGCCTCTGGACCAAAATCCTCACCAAACATTGACTCGTTTTGGGTGTATCGGCTTTTCAATGTATGCGTGCGGGTTTTCTGTGCCCCAAATTCGACAATTTTGCTTGTTTACATACCCGCCAAGATCAAAATGAGCTTCATCTGAAAATATGATTTTTTTTGGCAAAATCGGCATCTTCTGTAAGTCGATCGCAGGCCCACTTAGCGAAGCGAAAACGCATTGGATGGTCAGTTGGCTTCAACTCCTAAACAAATTGGACTTTGTATGGCGTCATACCAAGGTCTTTATGCAAAATTCATCTCAATGATGCCTCCGAAATGTTCAATTCTTGAGAACGACGGTGAATTGATGTTGATGGCGCTTCACGCACACTTTCTGCCACAGCAGAAATATTCTCGCGCGTATGCACCGCTTTTGGCTTTTCGCGCTTTGGTTTATCGATGAGGATACCAGTTTCTTTCACTTTTTTCACAAGATAACGAACATACGGAGCTGACGGTGCTTCTCTTCTTCCAAAATCCGTACGCAATTTTCGCACACATTCTGCAACATTACCATGATTTTCAAAGTTATGTCGCAATATTTCCCAGCGTTGTTCAAGCGTATACACAACCATATCCGTTCAGCGGAAGGATAAAACTAATTATCTGTCAAATCAGACATGAGTGTTAAAATTCACGAAATAAGCACTAGTTGAAAAAAAAAGCGTTAGACGGCGGACCCTTTATATGTAAATTAGGGCGGATCGATTTAAAAATCGCCCAAGTGACAAGGGAAATCGTCTTCTTGGGATCAAAATATGAAACTTTGCCCCAGGAACCATACCTCTAAAACGAATTCTGATGTCCCGACTTTTGACCTGTCCGTCTGTCCGTCTCACTTTGATCCATTTAGAGTGCCCCAATCGAGTTCAACTGTATGATCGACTCCCTCTAACTTTGGGGGCCGACTGCCCATGCTAGCAGCATACCCCCTGGAAACCCCTGGGGGTTCCCCATACAATCATTTCCAAAAATCAACATTTTTTTGTTTATAATTGGGCTGACTATATTTGATTTAATATTAAAATTGACACTCATACGTATACGTACCTTCTACTATGCTAATGAATAATAATAATACGCCTTAACTATGTTATGCTATTCAAAAAGATCGATCGGATGAGGGTAAAAAGCTTTTAGATCTCTCCGTGACTATGCGTGACTCTGCGTGACTACCCCAAATTTAATCGGTAGTCACAACAAGACTATGGGCCAAGTTTCAGATCAATTGCTTTAGGGGGCATGGGGTTGCCCCATGGCAGACAGACTGACAGACAGACAGGTCAAAAGCCGGGACATCAGAATTCGTTTGGGCAAAGTTTCTTATTTTGATCCCTAGAATATGATCTTCCTTGTCACTTGAGAGTTATTGAAAGAGTTATTGATAGAATTAAATGTACATGATTTAAGGAATAAATTAATTGTAATTCTAAATTTTAAGTTTTCAACTTAATTGTTTGCGATAGAATTGTTGTGCTTTAGCAAATCATTCATAAGACTTTAATAATACCCTGAAATTGAATATATAAGAAATATAATATAAGAAATATATAATTTCTTTTGTGATTTTTTTTTTGTGTTTTGGTGGCAAAAACAAGTAAATTAAAACAAGTCAGTAAAATACACGTTGTTGCATATCTCAATTAAAACATATAAAAACAAGTAAGAAAATTATAGTGGGTCTAGACCGACTATACGATACCCTATACCATGGTTTAGAGACCCTATCTCTTCGGTCCAATTAATTGGATATAGAAAATAAGCATAAACCAAATTTGAGTTATTAATTTTTTTGGCTGCAGATATGAAAAAGTTCATACTGGGTGCTATACTTATATGGGGACTTGGTCAAAAAATGGACCGATCCTGACCATATTTGGTAAAGTCACTTATATTTTGAAAAGTATATACAAACCAAATTTGAGAAATATTTGTGGAATATTTTTGTTTTTTGGAAGCAGCTCTATATGGGGCCTATGACTAAGACTTGTCCTATAGGGATTATTTTTGGCTACTGATTAGTGGATATAAGAAATACATACAAACCCAGTTTGACTGAGATCTATATAATAATTTGGATCTTTTGGCAATTTGTTACGATTTCATAGGGGTCATTTGTATGGGGACTAGGTCTCAACATGGACCGACTTTCACCAATTTCAACAGCGTTCATCCGGTGGCCGATAAAAGCTTACGTACCAAATTTCATCAAAATAAATTCATATTTGCGACCTGTAGTTTGTTTACAATGTTTACATGGACACACAGACGGACGGACGGACGTCGCTAAATCGACTCAAAATTTGATCCTGAATCAATCGGTATAATATAAGATGGGTCTAGGTCAAATATTTTTTGCTGGTACAAACAGCAGCACAAAGTCATTATACACAAACCACATAGTGGTATAGGGTATAAATATGTAAATGTACTCAAAAAATCGGTTTTTCTATTTATCGGTTTATCGACACAAATAAACTTTTCGGTTATTTGAAAATCGGTTATATATCGATTATATACCTTATTAAAAAGTTTTTCTGTCATAACTCATGTGTATATATGTCCTGACAAACAAAACTCTACCCACACATGAACACAGTTTTACAGGAAAGATGAATGAGTTAAGTGTATACTACTGGTATAGAATATTTATATGTATGAGTTTTGAAAATTTTCTATTTTATATAGTTTTAAACTATGATTAAATAACATTGATTAACTTTATTATGTGTTTGTATATTCCTACTAATAGTTACTTTAGTCTATGTGTTGCATATATGGGTGAATGTAGATGAATTGTTTGAATATCCTTTATGTAAGCATCGACTGTCCCAAATCCCCTATGACATTGATTTTAAAAAGCCATATGATCAACGATCTTAAGTCTCATAAATTTATTTTTACATTTTGGTGCACAATGCTCTAATGCCCCAAAGAACGGCTTCATTGATTTCATTAAGGCAGTTTGAGTTTTAATCACTATAGTTTAAGCAGTTTTGGGATGGACTGCGTATGATGGTATTGCCAACCAATAAGGATGAATTTCTTCGACATGCAGCAAATCTAAAAAGTTAGGGCACAGTTTCATCAGAAGGGTGACAGCAGAAATGTAAATACACTGAAAAAAATGGTACTTGCATGTTAAATCAATAAAAAAAAATTAAGGGAATTATTTTTAAAAAAATTCGTTACTCCTTAAGTCAAGTTAGTAGCAAGACCCGCTTTTATTATCTAAATGCTTACAAAGTTTCCCAAGTTCGAAATAAAAGATTATTTTCTTCCAGTGTAAAACATTTCTTTATCGATTATATTCTATTCATTTGTGTGTTATGAAACTGCTGTAGTTATGTTCTTCCAATCATTAGATTGCAAATACCTATTTAGTTCACTGCAGGTAACCAAAGTGTCAATTTCAAATTTTTTTTTTTAAATAAAAAACAACAGGTTGATTTGTTTAATGCCTAAATAATTTGTAGAAGAAAAGATAAATTATGGTAAATCTAACAGATTTCCATAATTAATTACCACGTTTAATACCATGCAGTGAACTTTATTAAAAAAGTATCAAAGAATACGGTTTAAAAAAGTTATCTTAGAAGTGATACGGTTTAAAAAAGTTACCTTAGAACTGATTTTTCTTTTGACATGGCAAACTCAAATATAAATTTCAATGAAAATAAACTTAAATACAATAGAACGCATAATCAATCTTGTTTAAGTGAAAGTAAATCCCTAACATCAACGCCCACTAAGAAAAATGCATTAAAATTAACGGGACGGAAACATTTACCATCATTTTTTGGATCAAATGTTTATGCAACTGATAACTACCAAATCAATACTACCGCGTCCATAGGAATAAAATCATTATCGGATAAGAAATCTTCATCATTCGATACAACTCGTAAAAATATCTTTTCTCGTCGCTATAATAGCAGTTTTTATGAAACATCTGTCTCTGGTGGCTCCTGTAGTAACAGCTGTAGGACAAAGTCACCTATGAGATGCAGTCAAGAGCCGAAGCAAAAACAAGAGTGTTACAATTTGCAAAAGCAAAGTAATGCTTTAGTTTTCAGTGAATTGGAAATAATGTCTGTTAAGGCAGCTAAGAGTGCTAACAGTGCTTCATCATCATCATCATCATTGACAGCACTAAAAGGAAACTTTTGTCGCACTACTGCAAAAAAACAAGCTGTTGATTTGTTGCAACAAAAGCGTCAAAAATTTAGTGCAAAACCTAAGGTCTTTTTAAAATTTGCCATACCAGATGAGTTTATACAATCAAGAAGGTAAGTTTGTGTGCTAGTTTATTGTTTTTGTTTAGGTAGTAACCTCTATGAGAAGTCTGTAAAATTCAGTGATTTTAAAGTAAAAATTAAATTTACTATAATATATTTGATCAGAAAATCTGGTTTTATTATTAAATAAATCTGTTTGCTGGGTTGTCTAATTTATTATTCGTTCCTCAACAAAGACAGCTGAGGGTACATTAGAGTGGTCCTTTAAAATTAAAATGAGAGTTTGGGGAGAGACGGGGTCCAGTTTGTTTCCTTTCTATATAAAACTAATCGGACAAAGAAAAGTCGCGCCGGAAATCGATTGAAAATTTCAAATGTATTTATATGCGGAAAATATTACTTTTTTCCAGATTTTACTATAATTTCGTTCTTTAGTTTAATTTTCCGAAAAGTTGTAATAGTCATCGCTATAGTTCGCTATCAGAACTAAAACCTACAAAATTTCAAAATGTAAAAAAAAAACTCGCCAAGATATAGCAAGTGCCCCAGACCACTTTTGTGCCAAAAAAAAAAAAACTAGGTCATGGAATTTGATGGCATTTTTTCAACTTTGAGAAATTGATTAAAGCGAAAAATTTTTTTTGGTTTCTATACTTATAAGAACACAGATATGAAGTATTGTTTTATTACCGCGTTGTTAACCTATTGCGAGTTGAAACCGAAAATTGGAAATTTTTTTTATAAAATTTTGAAAACTCCTTTCTCAAGTTTTAAAAAATTTTCTTAAAAAAAAATTCTAAAAATGGATCTGGCTCTTTATGCTAGTTAGACACATGTTAGAGATTATTAGTGTGAATTTTTATGGAAATCCCTGGGCCAGAATTTTTTTTGACAAGGATTTTATTTTTGCGGATTTCGAGAAAAATGGGATTTTTGTGAAATATTCTCTATATATGTAATCTTTGTAAATTCTTATATCAAAAACTAACGACTTCTCTACTTTTAAATGCCACATTTTATCTTAATAGCCTAGGGTTTCGGAAAAAAATAATATGACCCCATTAACCCTTTGAAATTCAGGCCATATATGACCCCAAACTAATAAAAGACAATTTATTCAAAAATTCAAATATTTTGCAAATACTGTTGAATTTTTAAAAGCTTTCCTTAAAATATTATAACCAAATGTGTATTTCTTCTGTTTCTAAACATGTGTTTAACAAAACCTTAAAGTGGCAGGTCCTCTTTTTAAATTTTGTTTAAGAAAATTTTTTAAAACTTCCAAAAGGAGTTTTCAAAATTTTGTACAAAAAATTTGCCATTTTCGGCTTCAAATTGCAATATGTTAACAACGTGGTAATAAAACAATACTTCATATCTAAGTACTTAAAAGTGCTTGCAAAGTAATTGATGTTATTACCTAATACAAATGGAAAAAGCATCAACAATGCTTGCAATATGTCGATTCAAGGAAGTATTTGTTAATCTACCATAGCCGAAAATTTAAAAAATCCACAACAATTTTTTCCTCTTGTATTATTAAAGGCAAATATTAAAAATTAATAAAATTAAAATGCACAAAGCTTTCCTTAGTTGCGATTGTGAGATATCGGGCTACAAAATTCAAGTTCACATTTTGGCCAATTTTGTTTATTTGTAAGGGCATCTGCCCTTTACAATTTACATTTCTAAAAATAATTTTGCAATTGCACTCTAACCGCAGATCTTTAGCTGCAACAACAGCTAACCATACAATAAATGCAAAGTAGCAATCCAATATCAATTAACGGTAAAATTTTGATTTGCTTTTAATGATATTCTAAGATATTGTCACGTCAGACAAAAACCATTTATTTTAATTATCTGAAGGCTGCTGATCGTAAGTGTGTCAAATTTTGCATTTTAATATAGATTAGTAAAGTAAACTAATTACAATAAAAAAAAACTAAGTTTTTAACCCTTATCATGTATTAATGGGTCAAAATTGCCCAAACCATTTTTGTTTCCTAATAATTTTGTAAGTTCTTAACATTGATTCGTGAAATTTTCTGACAATTATTTTTTTGGCCTAAATTTGTTCTGTAAGGCCTCATTTAATTAAAGGCCCTTTTTGGTAAGGGCCTACAAGTAAAATTACGTATTCTGTATTTATGGGTCAATATTGCCCAATACAAATATAATACGAAGTTTTTTATTATATTTTGCTGTAATAGCGAATTTGACACGTTTATATCAAAATATTTGTGCTTTGTATTTCTTCAACAGAGAACAGTATAGATGTAACGGGAATAAAATGATAGTATAAGTGAGAGAGAGAGACAGACCGCCACCGCATTTTCAATCATACGAGTAAGAGTAACAACAATATGTGTGTAGCAAAACGTGTGAATTGAGCGAGCTTTATGGAGCCACACAACAAAATGACTTTGTTTGTTGCTCAGAGTTCCAACAACACCTACATGTAATTGCACCATGAGTGTGTGCAAAAGAATTGTAACGGGAAAATATATGGAAACGCCCCGGTAGGTGAGTAGGTAGCGTGCTCGCCTATCATACGAGGGGCCGTGGGTTCGATTCCCACCAGAGGCTTTGGTCTATCGCAGCATTCGCTGGCACATTTCGGTTAATATTAATATTTCAACCGGAAATATCTCGTCGAGAGAATATTCCCCACAGCAATTCAGCCAAAGTAATCGTTCGCAGTTTACAATCTGATGCTACAAGAGAACTGAAAAAGACAAACATTAAGAGGGGCCGATGCTATGTATGTTCCAATCGCTCAGACAGTAACAAATATTCAAATAAGTGTTCCAAGCATGCAAATTTTGTATGTAAAAATCATTCTGATACCATAATTACTTGTAAAAACTGTCAAACTACTTAGTAAAATTCAAACATACAAATAAATTTATATTGGGCAAAATTGACCCACAAATACAGTATGCGTCATTTTTTTTAAATACAGCATAAGGGTTAAATAAATTGTTATTTTATATTAAATTTCAAATGTGTATAATAGGGCGGGTCGAATTAAAAATCGCCCAAGTGACAATAAAAATCGTATATTAGGGATCAAAATAAGAAACTTTGCCCGAGGAACCATACCTCTAAAACGAATTCTGATGTCCCGACTTTTGACCTGTCTGTCTGTCTGTCTCACTTTGACCCATTTAGAGTGCCCCAATCGAGTCCAAATGTATGATCGACCCCCACTAACTTTTGAGGGCCGACCCAGCCATGCCAGTGGCACACCCCCTGGAACCCCCTGGGGGTTCCCTATACAAACATTTCAAAAAATCACCATTTTTGGCACTTTACATGAAAAAATCAGCGAAATGGGTATTTTTTTTCTTTTTGGAGTTTATTTTTCTCTTTAGAAATTTATTTAGTCGGAACATATGTAAATGAAAAAATTAATTTAACTTTTTAATAGAAAAAAAACTAAACAAATTATTGTTTGAAGTCTTTTTTGCTTACAAGTCCGGGCAATTTCGCACGGCTCTCTAATGTCGTCGCCATAACAGCCTCTACATTTTCCGATATAACTCGTTAGGAAACGCTAGCTAGCAGTTGAAGGTGTCGTTCCATTTGTTGTATGCGTGATGGAATTTTTGGATCATTAAATGGTGGATCATCTTGATTTAAAAATTCTTTCAATGTTCGTACGGAATGCTTCGCGTTAATGGTGGTTCAAATACGTTATTTATATCATAAAAATTGATCATTTCCATGTAACTTATACAATTAAAGTTCATACTGGTTTTTTATAAAGTCTAAGTTCCGTTGGGTCGTCAACATCAGTTCGAGAGCATAGAATTTTCTTTATAGCACAGTCGCGCTTTTCTTTGCTGTCATCAAACAACATTAATAACAAGATATTTTCCGAATGCGCATAATATGAATTAACAATTCTGTGTAAACTAGGTTCTAGAAATCGTGACCAACTAATGAACTTGAAAAATAATGCACTACCGTACACGACAGAGAGTAATATTTACATTGGCACATTATATTTAATTATAAATTCAACCAGAAGTCTTAAATTCTTATCTTGATTTTCCGTTGTCACATATACTCGTAATAATCTAGCGGCCTTGGTGAGCCACCGATATTGAACAATTTTCCCTGGTTTGATGTAAACCAGATCCGCCGAAACCAGGTCGCTAGAAATTGCATGGGCCATGTCGAATAAGTACTTTGAATCGGTGGAAAATTCAATTTTTTCTGGAGCAGGTGGCATATTTTTCAACTCAATTTTCTGAAAGCCATCCACCACCTGAAACTATGTAATAATATAATAATTAATCACGGTTGACAATTATAATAAATGAGTGATAGCAATAACTTACCGTAAGATTTTCACAAGTTTCGATTTGACGGTTCAGTTTCCCGGTTGCCGATCTTGGTTCAGTGCTGGTTGATTTATCCAAAGCTTCAAATAAATGCTGAAATGGAAGTTCGTTGAAGTTTAGAAGGCAATTCAGAATTCGGTTCTCTCAAAATAACAAGATGAGGTTCTTTTACCATCCTAGTTTGATACTTCTCATCAATTTTATCTCTCGTTAAAGTATCATCTTTTCTGCCATCGAATGAAAACGCTAAAAAGTGCGAAGCACTTCTTGTCTGCATTTCTCTTTTTCTCTGCGAACTTTCGATTTATCCATGATGAGAGGTTTACCATGCTTAACTTTCATTTTAAAATCTTGAAAAAGAGCGGCTCCCAATGCTGATGCTATTCTATCAGCCTCACCAAAACTGTCAGCAGGTATTGATTTTTTTAAATTTGTCTGATGCAGCAATAAAATTATTGAAAGATTGTTATTCATTCTTAAGAGGGAAATCCCAAACAAATTTTAGGAAAGAAAAATCAATTGTTTAAAATATACCAGATTCATTTGACTTTTTAAAATTGGTCATAATTCTGAAAAGACTTGTATATACCTGAAGTATTTCAGTAGTTAAATTATTAAATAGGTGCATCGCTTATGATGTAAATTACACCGCATTTGGTTACTATACCAAATAAACATCCTTTTCATGTTCAAAAATTTGACTGTTGCATCAATAATATTATTGAAAAGCTTTCCAACGATATTTTTAAAAATATATAAATAACTACTTGTGTAATCAACAACATGTTCTTCAGGGAAGTTGGTTTTTCAACTTTCCGTGACTGTGTGTGACTATGTCAAAGTTAATCTTTTTTTCACAGCAAGTGTATGGACAAAGTTTCAGATCGATCGGATGAGGGTAAATAACTTTTAGATCACTCCGTGACTATGCGTGACTCTGCGTGGCTACCCAAAATTAATCTGTAGTCACAACAAGACTATGGGCCAAGTTTCAGATCAATTGCATGAGGGGGAATGGGGTTTTCCCATGGTAGACAGACAGACAGACAGACAGGTCAAAAGTCGGGACATCAGAATTCGTTTTAGAGGTATGGTTTCTTGGGCAAAGTTTCTTATTTTGATCCCTTGAATATGATTTTCCTTGTCAGCAATTTTTTGCCTCTCTACAAATCGACCCGTCCTAGTGTATAACGTATACGCCACATTGTAGCTTAGAAATATTGTTTATCTAAAATTTTAATTCAATAAGTATATTTGTGCCCCTTAAATATTTCACATTAATGAACAAAACCATTAAACGGGAACAATCTATTTCAGAACTCTTGTACGAATTGCATGCACAGTTTCCCTTTTTAAATGCCACTTTTTTGTTAAACGGTCCAGGCAAAATTATTTTGAAACAAAAAAAAACATTTTAAGGTAGAATATCTAGCCCGCAAATTGATTTCGCAGAGAATTGCAGGCTAATCTATCAAAATGAGGTACAGAGCCCACACTTCAGCTATGCGATAATCAGTGACAAACTCAGCCACAATAAGTTCGATGTTCGATGTCTAGATTAAAAAAGAACATGGTCAATTTCAAAATATTTATATTTTCTCAGATGGATCCAGCTCCCAATTTAAAAATAAGATAATTGCCCAAAGTTTACCTGATTTTATTAATGAATTTGGTTGCAAGGTTTCTGATTAAAATAATTTTGCAATTTCTCACGGCAAAGGTGCGGTCGATAGGTAGAGTAACGTAGGAGTAGGAGCAACCATAAAATGAGCAACCATAAAACGAAAAAATTGCCAGATGAGAAAAACAAAAAACAAATTTTAGACAATGCCTTTTCATTTTATCAATGTACTCGAAAAAAGATCTTTCGAGTAAATTTAATGTAAATTTCCTCAGAGCAAGTAGACATGTTATTTACCATGCTAAACGGAAAGTTGTAAGAGTTGCCAAAAATACGTGGTATAAATCAGATTCATTTCTTATCACGCAGCGAAGGCACGGAAATACAAGCAACTGAAACTGCATTTTTATATTAAACTATTTTATTATAATATATAAAACATATAATATAATAATCTAATTTCGTACGCGTATATATGTTGTAAATCTTATCTTGTTCTTCTAATCATATTACATTAAAAAACATATTGCACTTAAAAATTTTTTTTTTCAACTTTTATCTAAATTTGATGTTTTATTTGCATTAAATAATTTCTTAAAAACAATCTTAACAAAAAATTTTCTAACGGAATTTTAAGTAACGTAACATCATGTAACGTTACGTCAGATACTTAGGCTAATAAGGAAAAAACGAGAGAAGAGTTTAAAATTTTATAACTTGGAAAATAAACTTATCTTATTTCAAATCCTTCGAAAAAAAAGTGTTATACAAAAAGTCTTGCCCAATTCACAAAGCTTTACAATTTTGCAATCCAAGTCAAAACTCACTTCTGTTTTTTGTAACGTAACGCCAGCGCACATTCCTCTTATATATTTCAGTATTTAGGGTCAATTGCTGTAATTTTTACATATATATCTATAGGAAAACTTAAAAAAAATTGATTTCTTCAATATTTTTTCAATGCTTTTTCGTACAAGTGCCACGTCATGCCACATTGGAAATGCCCAAATCCTTTTGTGTATGTGCATTATAAGTAGGAAGCGAGGACGAAGACAATAATGAAGTCATCCATTTCAGCCAGAGTAATGCCATTTTATATTGCATCCTTTGTACTGAAAACCCTTGCGGTGTTGTTTTCATGCAGCCACTTTGAGATTTTGTGCAGAATGTAATTCAAAAATTGTGAAACATTCACCAGATGCAAATGTCCTATCCGCTGCCCATACTGCTGACAAATAGTTGCCAATACAGCAATAATATTACAAAAACTTATTTAATAAAATGTCAAATATATGGAATGAATAAAAATTAAAAAAAAATACATAAAAAATAAATCTACACGCGTTACCGCATAAAGTGTGTTAACAGTTTTTCAACTCAGGATCTTCTGTCAATTTTAATGAAAGGATTTCATTTCATACAATGCCACAATTTCTGTCTGATTGAAGAGGAGAATATTTGCAATTTTATAAATTTTCTTTTATTTTACAATACTCGTATCAAGCCAAAATGAGAAAAAAGTAATGTTAAATATGTTTCGAATACAATTAAAAGCTTGTAATAAAATACATTTTGTAAATTAAAGAAAGCTTTTTGCATTGTACGAGAAAATGTCGGTATGAATTTCGTAAAATTAAATATTGCTTAATATATTAAGAAAGATTGCTTTTTTTTCTAAAACTTTCAAATGCTTCCCTGAAAATATTTTCGTATATTCTACGAAAGAATGGTTACTAATTTTATTTAAGTAAAAACTACTAAAATTTAATCAATTTAGCTTTTATATTTAAGTGTTAAATGTAGTTGGGCAAACTTTCGTTAAACTAAGATCTCTTCGGTCAAGAGAGTAAGAATTCTACTTGCCAAAACGTATATAATTTCTGGCATTTGTACGGCAGTGAAATTTTTGCTAGTTGCGACTCCTCGATCAAACGTCGACTGACTGTTGCATAGAATAACATTTTCGTTATGTTTTTGGTTTAACCCATTAACGACTAATGGGTAGAAAAATATCCAAAAATGGAGCTCTCTTAGAAAAGTTCCAGCTGGAGCCAGGCGCAAGTTATTCCAAACCTTTTTTTACGAATTTATAGAAGAAAGACAAAACTAGTAAATAAAGATTTTAAGAGTCACATGAGAACATGACTTGGGGAAAAATTAGCGGGTCAAGAGTCAATAATATCACAAAGTAAAAAATTTTGATATAAGTGGATCAGGAAAGTTTGGGGTGTGAACTTTCCGAAAACGCTCTTGGTACCTTATAGCATCACATGTCTTCTATCTAAAAACAAAATTACCTAGATAGGTCCACTCCTCTGGGCTACAGATTCAATTTTATGACATGGGTATTTAAATACCCACTTAGACATAAAAGGGTTCTAAAACCAATTTTTATTTTTAAACTCTTTCTTTTACACTCTCTGTCTGTCAGTCTATCTGTCTGTCTGCCTGCCATGGGTGGACCCCATTCCACCTTATCCATTTGATCTGAAACTTGGCCCATAGTTTTGTCGTGAGTACAGATTAATTTTGGGGTAGTGACGCACAGTCATGCGTGGTCACGCACAGTCACGGAGTGATTTAAAACCCATTTCGCGTTAGCCGATTGATCTGAAACTTAGTCCATACACTGGCTGTGAAAAAAGATTAACTTTGACTTAGTCACGCACAGTCACGCATGTCGACACACAGTCACGGGGTGATCTAAATGTCATTTACCATCATCCGACCGATCTGAAACTTGGTAAAGAAAGATCAACTTCGACATAGTCACGCGAAGTCACGCATAGTTACGCACAGTCACGGAGTGATTTAAAACCCATTTTCCATTATCCGATCGATCTAAAACTTGGTCGATAGACTTGCTGTGACAAAAGATTAACTTTGACATAGTCACGAACAGTCACGGAGAGATTAAAACCCACTTCCCCTCATAAGATGGATCTGAAACTTTGTCCTTAGACTTGTTGTGGCCAAAGATTAATTTTAAGATAGTCACACACAGTTACGCACAGTCATGGAGATATACAAAACTCATATTCATAAGGAAAGAAAGAGTTTTAATAAAAACTTTGTTTTTATGGGTTAGATTATTATTAATAGGCTAGGCGATATCTTGTGGCCGATGTTTTGTTCTACCGTTTTATCCCGATTTTGACCAAACGTATATTATTTGAAAGGTATTTCTTTTTAGACATTTTGCAGATTTACAGATTTTTAAATTTTTTCCTTTATTTTGAGTAAATTGCATTTAAAATTGGTACTAACACATACATAAAATTATACATATGCTATGTGTGTGTTTTTTTTTTTAATTTGTTAACGAGTTTGTTATCTTTATTCACAATAATAATAAACCATAAAAGTATTGGTTTTTGAATTGGCTAAATTGAAAAATAAAGCTACCTAGAAATTGCACTCAAATTTCGAGCGCTGGAATCTGCTAGTTTATTTAAATGAATTTCAAGTAAAAATTTGTTTTTTTGTAATGTTTTTTAGAATATCATAAAAAAATCCATTTTATTTTATTTGTATTGAGAATTGCACGTAATATAAGAGATTCATTATTATTTAGATTTTTTTTCTTTTTAATGTTTTTTTGGAGCATTAAACTGTGCAAAATAATCATTTGGATGTTCACCAATGTTATCAATGCTTCTATGACACTTATGCAACAATCAAGTTGACTTTTGAGTGGTACGCCTTTAAGTTTTCTGCAGAAGCAGTGCAGCTTACAAGCATTTATAATAGCAGCATCCAACGCGTTAGTAAGTAACGGCCAGTACCATTTTTTTCCGCGAATTTGAATGCGGTAGTTGTTTATCGCATTATCAAGTAAATCAACTCCACCCATTCGCTGATTGTATTGATGTATTAGATTAGGTTGCCCAATCGTTGCCATCCTCCGATTTTTCGGATCACATCTCCTGGCTCGGCACACCGGCTCTACCCCAAGAAATTTGACATCACAGTGACTACCTAAAACAAAAATTGGTATTATTAGAAATATAATGGAATTAAATATCTTCACCGAACTATCATTCCAACGAACAGCGATTATTTTGTTGTTTTTGTCAAAACAAAAATCTGATGAACCTCGCAGCTTCCTTTTCATCAATTTTAAATCATCCAATAAAGCATGATTGGTGCGATTGTCGCGAATGGTACCAGTTGCAAAATATTCTTTTTGAGTTAATTTGAACAACAACTTATGAAAAATTGTTGAAAAATTTTCCATTACATTTTCTTCAAGACCACGACCGGCATTATTGTTGGCAGAGGAGCCAGTATACGGAATAAAAAAAAAACAGTATCCTGTCGCCAAGAAGCCAAGACCCAATACTTGTAACCAAATCTTATCGGTTTACTTCTTATAAATATTTTTAAAGAGTGACGACCATAGTATGCAATCATCTGTTCATCCACCGAAAGGCTGTGAGCAAATACACCAAATTGCACAAATTTTTTATTTAAAGCATCGTTAAATGGAGAAATTTTAGCAAATTTAGCATTTGCATCCAGATTTTTATTATCACAAACGTATATATTTTGTTTTATTTGTTCGAACCTATCTGGTCTTCTTGTATCTTTTACAAAATGATATCCTAAAGATGCTTGATTTGACCAAGATGATCTGATGGTTGGCAAAGTATTATATCCTGTAAGATACAAGATTCCAAAAAATGTTTTTATTTCCAATATTGAAGTAACAAAACCAGGAACATTTTTTGTCCAGAATATTAATTTTTTCTTTCGACGATCATATTCATGACTTCATCATCGAAAAAGCATTCCCATAATTGAGGTGGTGTGAACGAACCTATCGGAACCACAAATAGCTCTAAGGATTTGTATACAGAAAACAACAAATATATTTCAGAAAACATAAAATGTATTTCTGCAATTATCAAATGTATTTCAGAAAATATCAAATGTATTTCAGAAGTTATTAAATTTACTTCAGAAAATAAGAATTGAATTTCAGATAATATCATTTGTTTGTAATATCTTTTGAAAACTACATATCGTCATTTTTTTTACAGGAGAAGCAAAAAACATCATAAAACAAAAACTTTTTTAAACTTAATACCCAAATTTTAGAATCAAGCTGAAAAATAAAAATTGATTTTTTTTTTTTATGAAAACAAATTTATGGTAAAATAGTAGTTTTTAAGTAAAAGGCCGTAACTACAATACAAACAGTCAATTTTGAACTTTTTGTTAGTTACGGCCTTGTGTTTTTTTTCAAAATGATGACTTCAAAATCGGTCAAAATTCTATCCTGGAGTTGTATTGTAGCTGATTAACAAATGAAGTCCTCATCTTCTTTGGATTAAAAGGCCGCCCTTGATAGTTTATTTTCCAGTGCATAACAAATAAGTCCAAATATTGCTAAACATTTTCTGCGACTCCAAATCACTAATAGAAACAATAATAACTTTTCGGTATTGTAGAGTAAAATACTTTAATTCTGAATTTCAATAGATATTTTCTGAAATTCAATTGATATTTTCCTAAGTACATTTGATACTTTCTGAAATACAATTGGAAAAGGTGTAGATGTTTACACATCTCCCCTGTGGTCGGACACACATTGGAAGATTTTTATTATCATCATTATACATGTTCTCAATCTCAAACTGGCCAGGCGTTTCGATTATCAAAGATTATCATCTATATCTTCATTGTCACTTATATGATCAAACTTATCCGACGGAGTAATCACAAAATTTATTTTATCTGCTTTATGGTCAAAGTCATTTACTTCCTCATCACTAGTCCATCCATCTATTTCTGCTTGTAATTCAGTTACAGTTAAAACTTGATGACTTCGAAACATTTTGTTTTACAAAATTTTAAAATCACTACAATATTTCTTTTTCAAAGATTTACTGAAACTATATCGCAATCACGACACACAATGAAATGCACGTATCAACTAACACAATAAACAATATGAAACACTTTTATTTCCATTGAATTTCACTTACTCTAGCCAAAAACGGGGAAGTCCCAAATTCGTTTTTAAAAATCACAACAAACAATTAAATATAGACAAACACACCACATACACCACACATACCACACACATTGGTTTCATGCCACTAATTCAAATATTATAGTTAAAAATAGATAAACACACCACTTTTCCATCAAAACATTCAATAAATATGTTTATTGCTACCGTTTTCAAGTTTTTACATTAACAAAAAATAAAATACTTTAGAACACGTTAATGCCTAAGTGGTAGAAAAATACCCAAAATCCACGGGTTATGGTATGAAAGATAAAAAAAAAAATACCACGTCAATATAAATGCCCTAAATACCAACTTTGTGAAATTTTTTAAAATCGGACAAGGGAAGGGGGTCAGGCATTAATGGGTTAAGAAGACATTCTCATCTTACTTCCTTCTCTGATAATCTTAAAAAATTAGAGTTATAATTTTTATGCACAAAATTATTTACACTAAAAAACTTAACTATCTACATATTCAAAAGATTGCCATTAGCCAGGTCTGATAGAGGAAGAAAGCTCATAATTCATATTCATAGGACGCTTGTCTCAGAACAGCAATTCGTTGTGCGCGGAATTTGTCTTTGGAATGCACTTCCACAAAGTTATCAACTTACAAGAAACGCAAGACTTTTTAAAAAACAAATTTGTAATAATTTTGCATATCAAATTCTTTTCTTTTTTTTTATTGCATAAATAAATAATATATGTAATTAATTTTATAATATCAGCACATTGTACCTTATAATAATAAATCATGTACTGCAATTATAAGAATAATTTTTCGTGTTGTACGGGAAAGCACAATAAATAAATAAACAAAACTTTACCCCCTTAAGTCTAATAAAATTTGCTTTGAAGCAAGCCCGAACTAATAATATATTATATATGATTTTAGTGATAAAATGTTGTTTCCCATTAACTCTATGCAGTTTTTTTAAATACCTTAAACTAAAATATTTATGTCTCTCGGGCAGAGCTAGGCTTTAATTTTAGATCCATACTTTCTCAGTATAATTTTCTTAGAATTTTGTGTAGAATTTGTTATAGGCCTGTCACATTTTCACCCGAACATATCTAGCGACCCTAATATTTATTTCTAAAAAAAAAATTACCACAAAGTTATAACACATGCATTTATATCTTCTTTAGTGCATTTTGTATGCGTTCCAAAGTTCATAGCGTTACATTAATATTATTTACATATTTTACATACAATAACAACAACACTTAAAACAAACAAAAACAATGTGACAAGCAACCAGAAAATCAAAACAAACCACAACAACTGGCTCCTCTAACTTTACAACATTATTAAATGTATTTATATTAAATGTTATGCACATATTTTTACACAAACACAGAAGTTGCATTATTTTTAATAATTTAAAAAAATTTTTATTGAAATTACGTGTAACCACATAATTTTTAATAATTTTATCACGACGCTAAATTGACAAACCACACAAACCATTTGACGTACAGCGACAGGCGAGACCAAGACGGGGTCCGCGGGGTGCACGCGGCTAGTTATGTTTTTTTATGCGGTGCGTTGCATGATTATTATTCTCTGTAAGTATTACAAAATCTGCAAAAAAAATTATAAAACTACAAAAATAAAAAAAAATTTTAATTCATCTTAAATGTTCAATACTAAAAAGTAAGAAAATTATAGTCGGTCTAGACCGACTATACGATACCCTATACCATGCGTTTAGAAACCCTATCTCTTAGGCCCAACTAACTGGACATTGAAAATAAATAAGCAAAAACCAAATTTGAGTGGGATTTTTATTAATTTTCTTGGCTGCAGATATGAAAAACTTCATATCGGATGCTATATCTATAAAGGGACTAGGTCCAAAAATGGACCGATTCTGATCATGTTTAGTAAAATCTCTTGTATTTTGCAAAAATATGTACAAACAAAATTTGAGAAGAATCAGTGCAATATTTTTGTATTTTAATAGATTTAACTGAAGATCGGGAAGCAGCTCTATATGGGGTCAAAGGGATCATTTTTGGACTACTCATTAGTGGATGTAATGAACGCATACAAACCCAATTTGAGTAAGATCTATATGACAATTTGGATCTTATGGCAATTTATGTCGTAATTTGTATGGGGGCTAGGTCTGAACATGGACCGATTCTCACCAATTTCATTAGCGTTCATCCTATAGCAGATAAAAGCTTATATACCAAATTTAATCAAAATATATTCATATTTGCGACCTGCAGTTTGATTACAAGCTTTACATGGACACACAGACTTACGGACGGACGGACGGACGGACGGACATTGTTAAATCAACTCAGAAAGTGATTCTGATTCGATCGGTGTAATTAAAGATGGGTCTAGGTCAAATATTTTTGGTTGTTACAAACAGCAGCACAAAGTCATTATACCCAAACCACATAGTGGTATAGGGTATAAAAACCTTTGTAATACACTGTTGATACATCAGTAAAATGTATATGTTGTGGCTGAAGAGAGAACTCTAGTTTCAAATCTAAATGATGAATTGAGGTAATTGGACCTGTTTTTAACCGAAAAAATTAATCATCTCAGTAAGGACTTCCAAGGTTAAGATAATATAAATATTTATTGATGTTTTTAATCATATCAAAGCATTCCAAATCAAGCTAATAATATTTGAGTCCTACTTAGAAATATATTCTTTCTTTTTCTTATCTAATATGCACCTTTAAATTATAGTAGTAATTGCAAACTATAAAAAATTATTCTCTGGTAACATCTCTAATATATTAAAAGTGCACTGTGCAAAATGTACAAACTATCCATCACATATGGCAGCTCTAACGAAACTGAAAATGATGATAATTAGAATTATAAATGTATCAATATTTTAAAAATTTTAATATAATGATTGATAAGTTTGAGATTAATGCGAATTAAAGTCTGTATGATATGAAAATTGATTATAAACCAGGCCTGACTTTAAGTGATGGTGTTACGTTTGAGTGTTCGCAGGTTCGAATCTCACGAACTCTGTAGATAAAAAATTTCATATAGAAACAATTTACTCAATTATAATGAAACAATTATTACAATGTTTAATATAATCACTGATAAAGGATCAATGACAGAAATCGGTCTGAAGACAGAGCAGTTATGATTTTTAAAAATATATGCTTTCTTCTTCTCTATGACGCACCATTAAAACCAATATTCACCCCTTTCCATCATTAAAAGAATTTATGAACAAAAAAATATTAATTGTGCGTAGAACGGAGCTGAAATTAGGAAACTGTCAGGTGAATTTAATTGTCGGTTCTCAAGATTTTAAAAATATGACAAAACATTTGAGATATTTTCTTCTCCAATGCAAGTAGAGGTTTCCAATATTCCAGAATCTTTTTAGATAGATCTAATTTATTTGGAAATATATTCTTCTCCAATGCAAGTCGAGGTTTCCAATATTCCAGAATCTTTTTAGATAGATCTAATTAATTTGCAATGCAAAAATGAGTTTAAGTCAGTTCAGCAAACGTAATCAACAAAATAGACTTTTACAACATGCATATAACAGCGGAAAATAATCCCAACTTAAGATTATTTGTTAAAAAATATTTGTGAAGATTTCAATAGTGCGTGGTAGAGAAGAAGAAAGTATATATTTAAAAAATTCATAACTACACCGTGAGGTTTGAACCGTGAACTATCACATACACTCGTACTTGCACTTTTTGGTCAGCTCTTTAACACATTCACCTAAAGTCAACCCTACGAGCAGTGTGGTTAGAATCAATTTTCATACCATACAGCTTTCACTTCGTATTAATTTCAGAAGATATAACTCTGTCCAAACAAACCATCATTATATTTCTGTGGCAATAAATAATAATGGCTTAAGTCGAAATTTCGTGTTTTGAGATATTAAGGGTTTTGTCTAAAATTGTGTTCGGTTTTTATATAAAATTTTTAGCCACAGAAAAAGATGCACATTTATTTAGAACAAAACTGTTCATTTTATAAAAAAAAAACGTGTTATTAGTAAATATTCGTTGTTTTTTAGTTAAGATGTTATGAAAACTCCATTTCCAGAAAAATAAAATCTAAGGTGAACTTAAGCTACTATGTATATTGAAATGCAAAGTAATTTTTATTGCTACTAAGTCGAGATAAGTGCTTTAGGTTAAATTGAAAAATGCAGAAAACCTGTTAGTTATTGAAATTAAGTGTATAGAAGCTTTAATGCTAAAACATTTTAATATTGATGTAGCTACCTTAAAAAAAATTAAGTTGAGTTAAGATGTTATGGCTTATGTATTATTTTCCACAAAGACTTAAGTTAAAATATAAATGCGTACAGTTTTATTAATAATAACATTTTATACTTGAAATTTAGCTGAGTGATAGATCTTGAAGAGGAGAATAAGAATATGTAATAAAATGAAAAAGCACTTATGTCAACTTAAGCCATTATTATTTATTGCCGCAGATTTGAATTTTTTAATATATTTGCATTTATTGTTCTACTTTCCAGAGTTCGTAAGAGTTGCCATATGTGTGACGATTTATTTTTTGAAACCGTAATTTTTAAAAGTACATTTCGCGATTCATCAATCGATAAAAATCTTGAAAGCCAATTATGATATGCAACTACATACTAGAATTGATGTAAATTTAAAAACATTGAACGATAGCAAAAAATAAATAATACAAATATCTCATTAATATGTATTTAAATATGTTCTGAAATAATAAAAATAAAAGTTTCAATCAAAAATGTTCTTGAAACAATGCAAATATTTACTGTTCAAAACAGAAATAAATATTCTTCTTGAAATAATAGTATGTACTTAAATAAAACAAATAAATTGTTCAATTAAAATTGTTTTTTTTTTCACATTAAAAGTATATATCCCTCGAAAACTTTTCGATAATAAAGTTGGCCCACGGTATTTACACCATAAGGGTATATTTTCAAGCGCGCATGGATACCTTACTTCACTTACAATTTGCCAGTATCCAATTCCAGGTAGAATAACTTTCACTACACGCATTGTACCCGAAAAGCAATCACATACCATAATATTGTTATCACCAAACTTGACAGTCTTATTTTTATTTTTATATTATGGGTCTAGTCTTTTTCCCTTTGGTCGCCGTACAAACGATAAACCATAATGGCCCCTTAAATTAAACTTGTACTCCTTTGAAAAGAGAGCAGAATTCCAGTTCCTTATTGACAAATTCATGCGTTCTTTCGCAAAATTTATGCGAACCATGAATTTATATCATTGGTTGCTTCACAGGGCGATAACAACCAAAATTTAGCCTGAATTGTTCCTTACGAAACAAGTCGAGCACATATTTATACCCTATACCACTATGTGGTTTGGGTATAATGACTTTGTGCTGCTGTTTGTAACTACCAAAAATATCTTTTATTATACCGATCGAATCAGAATCACTAATTGATTAGATTTAACGATGTCCGTCCGTCCGTCCGTCCGTCTGTGTGTCCATGTAAACCTTTTAATCAATCTGCAGGTCGCAAATATGAATATATTTTGATGAAGTTTGGTGCATTAGCTTCTGTCGGCCATGGGATGAACGCTGTTGAAACTGGTGAGAATCGGTCCATGTTCAGACCTAGCCCCCATACAAATAACCCCTATGAAATCGACATAAATTGTCCTAAGAACCAAATAATCATATAGATCTTACTCAAATTGGGTTTATATGCATTCATTACACCCACTAATGAGTAGTCCAAAAATGATCCCTTTGACCCCATATAGAGCTGCTTCCCGATCTTCACTTAAATCTATTAAAAAACAAAAATATTACACTGATTCTTCTCAAATTTTGTTTGTATATATTTTTGCAAAATACAAGAGACTTTACTAAACATGATCATGATCGGTCCATTTTTTGGACCTAGTCAACATATAGATATAGCATGCGATATGAACTTTTTTATATCTGTAGCCAAAAAAATTAATAAAAATCCCACTCAAATTTGGTTTTGCTTATTTTCTATGTCCAGTTAGTTGGGCCTCAGAGATATGATTTCTAAACGCATGGTATAGGGTATTGTATAGCCGGTCTAGACCGACTATAATTTTCTTACTTGTTTTAAATTCAGAGTTTTAATGATCTCTTCATGTAGCATTTTTAAAAATTTTCGAAAATCTCTTGCTATTAAATTATCCTGTCTTTGACTCGTTTCGGGTCCTGCGCCTAAATGTTGAGTTTCACAAAACTTTATTGTTGCCATCATTTTATAATAACACAATATAAGGTAAATACCATTTTACTTAAAAAACAGTTGAAAAAAAACATCAGAAGCTATAAATATTTAAATAACGGTTAAGATTTTATACATTTTCTTTCATACCATCTTCTACTTTTATTGTTTTAATCACCATTGGTACAAAAATGTAAATTATCCATTGTTTTGGCAACTCTAAAGCATTTTTTGGTTATCTACTCTCTTTAAATTGTATTTTTTGTAATAAAATTTAATTTTAGGGTTTATTGCGAAATTATTAAAGAAAAGACATTGTTGGCAAGTTTAATATTTTATAAAAGCTTCCAATATATTGTCACATACTGTATATATTTTCCATAACGCACTAACTCTGTTACACACAAAAGCTTTTGTTATGCTACTCTACATAACATAAAAGTTTATTGGCTTATGTTATTCAGTTTGTTTACAAGCCATTTCAGTCACAAACCATAATGTAAACTTAAATGAAATGTAAAAGCTTTTGAAGAACATGAATTTTGTTTAAAAAAAAAATTTTTTGTGTTATTTGAAATGTTAGAAGCAAGCAACTACAAAAAATTGATTTTTATGATTTTTATAAAAAAAATAACTTTAATACAGCAAATAGTTATAATTTTATGGTGAGTACACACGAGGGAGCATTAATGGAAACAAGGGCATGTTTCATTTAATGTTTAATCGGTATATATTCATATATGTATACATATACAAGTTTTCTTATAAATATAGCAGAACGAAGGTTCAATTGACAATTTTTGGATATGTATTTTGAATTTTTGGACTATAATTTTGTGTATTTTATGATAGCGTTTCGTTTGATATTTCCATAGATAAAAGTTTTCAAATGCAAAATATTAAACATATTGATATTCAAAAAATTAGATCTCTGACTTTCATAGTTCCCGAAATATGGCGGCACCAAAAGTGTAAAAATCATCAAAATCTTTAAAAGAGTTTAATTACAAGAAGTCGTGTTTAAACGAACTTTTATATGAAATGTCAAATGTCAAAGACCATTGTCATATAGTTTGGTATTTTTCATATTTTTCTTTATATTATAGTTCTTATTGGTTCTCCGGTGATAAATAAAAACTCAAAAATTTAAAAAAGTAAATTTAAAATCTATATTTAACATTTTTTAGGTAACAAAATTTACTTGAATCGAATATTTTTTTTTATTTAAAAAAATTTCCCATTATTCAGCATTTATAAGTTGAACAAGTAGGAATATTATAGTCGGTCTAGTCCTACTGCACGATACCTTATACCATGCGTTTAGAAACCCTATGTGTTAGGTCTAACTAATTAGATATAGAAAATAACTATACGCCATATTTGAGTGGCATTCTTATGGAATTTTGTTGCTTTCGGATATGAAAACGTTCATATCGGATCCTACATTTATATGCAAAAACATATACCAACCAAATTTGAGAAAAATCTGTGCAATATTTTTGCTTTTTGATAGATTTAAGTGAAGATCAGGAAGCAGCTTCTTATGAGGGCTATAACTAAGCATTGACCTATAGAGGTTATTTTTGGAGTAATTCTTAATGGATGTAATAAACATACACAAACCTAATTTGATTAAGATCTATATGATAATTTGGATATTATGGCAATTTAAGTTGATGTAATAACGGTCGTTTGTATGGGGACTACGTCTGAGCATGAACCGATGCACTAATTTCATCAAAATACATTCATATTTGCGACGTGTAGCTTGAATAAAAAGTTTACATGGAGAGACGGACAGACACACGGACGTAGCTAAATTACCTCAGAAAGCGATGCTATGTCGATCACTATAATGAATGATGGGTCTAGATCAAATATTTTTGGTAGTTACAAACATCAGCACAAAGTCATTATATCCTGACCACTTAGTAGTATCTTAAATATAAAAATGGAGTTTTCCACGTATGTTTGTGGTTTATAGGGGACGACACCACTGCACCGATCGTCTTGAAATTTTTACAGTAGATAACTGCCTATCCGGAAGAGAAAATAGTGGGCGTGTAAAATGGATTTTTAACATTTAATTTTATCATAGAATATTTGAAGTAATACGACAGCAAGAGTTCTGAAACAATGTAAATAAACTAGCTTGAAGAGTAGCGAAAAAATGGGTGCGATAGGACAAATTGGCGTGGCATTCACAATACAAAATTAATGTTTAATATCATATATCTAGAGTACTGTAATGGAGAAAGCCTATTAACTTTGTGTGAGTTCATAAGTTATTGATATGAGTGGTAGGGCAAGAAATGGGCGAGATCTTATCCAGGGGCGTGGCACTCTCCATACTAAAAAAATATATAACATCATATAACTAGAGTACTATAATAGTGAAAGCCTTGGGACTTTGTGGGAGTTCATGTATTATTAATTTGAGTAGTTGCCTAAAGAATGGGCGGGAGCGGACCAATGGGCGTGTTAGCCCTATATAAAAAAAAGAAGTACTATGAAAATTACAGTCTTGAAAGTTTTGACAATGACATTATTACCAATGTGAGAGTCGTGAAAATATGGACGGAATCGACAAAAACAAAAATACCCAATCAAAAGGCGCGAATAACAATATTCACCAAAAACAAAAAGCGCCAAAATAAAAATGGGAAACAAAATCGCCAAAATCAAAAAATACAAAAAAAAATCGTCACTGTCAAAAATCTCCAAAACCGAAAATCGCGAATAACAAAAATCGCAAAAATCAAAAACAGCAAAAAAACAAAATTCACCAAATTCACTACCCCAAAAAAATACAAAAATTGTCAAAATGAAAAATAGCAAAAAAAAAAACAAATATCGCCAAAATCAAAAAGCGCCAAAACTAACTCAATCAAAAATTGCCAAAACCGAAAATCGCGAATAACAAAAATCGCTACAAAAAAAAAAAACACGCCAAAATCAAAAAGCGCCAAAACCGAAAATGGCGAATAACAAAAATCGTCAAAATCAAAAAACACCAAAAATCAAAAATCGCAACAAACAGAAATCAATAATCGACAAAATCAAAAATGGCCAAAATATTCTACAAAATGTTTTCGAAGTTTTTTATTTCGTTACGATGGGTGTAGCGAAGCGCATCGGGTTACAGCTAGTAGGGTACAAAAACGAAACGGTTAACAGGAATTTCATTTTAGTGCTTTAGTGTCAGTAAATTCAGTTTTTTTCGAACTCGATATTTAATACGAACTATATTTTCATTTACATATAGAGGCAGGAGGGTTTAATAATTTTTTGATACATATTTTGAGTTTTTAGAACTTAATTTTATATATTTTATGATAGCGTTTCGTATGACAGTTGTGTAAATAAAAGTTTTAGACATAAACCAAAAATTATTTCATATAAATTTCAAACTTTCCGTTTTTTTTATTAATAACCAATTATAAACTTTTAAATAACAAAAATTTTATTTATTTATTTATTTATTTATTTATTTATTTATTTGTAGTGCTTTCCTCTACAACAAGAAAAATTAATATTATAATTACATTACAGGATTAATGAATTATAAGGGTGCAGTGTGCTAATATGAATAAAATTAATTACATATATTAATTATTTATGAAACAAAATAACAAAAGAAGATAACAAAATACAAATTTCATAGATTTTTCTGTGGAAAATAATCAAAAAGTTGTTTTTTATAAAGTCTTGCGTTGCTTGTTAGTTGATAAGTTTGTGAGAGTGCATTCCAAAGACGAAAGATGAATTACTGTTCTGAGATAAGTGTCTTATGAATAGGAATTATGAGCTATCTTCGTCTATCAGGTTTTTTGTGTAAGTAATTTTGTGCATAAAAATTTTAACTCTGAGTTTTAAGCCATTATCAGAAGGAATACCAAATAGTCTTTCAGAGAAAGGAATAAAATGAGAATATCTTCCTAAACCAAAAACATAAAGAATAATGTTATTATATGCAACATTTAGTCGCCGTTCGCTCAAGAAGTCGTAATTAGCAAAAATTTCACAGCCATATAAAATACCAGGAATTATATACGTTTTGGCTTTTAGAATTTTTTCTTTCAAAGGTGAAATTAGAAATATTATCGGTAAAATTAGAAATGCTGCTATTGTGATTTATTCATACACAATGCTTTAAAAGTGAAAAAAGTGCTATAATTAAAACAAGAGTGTTAAAAATCTTTAGACTAGCTCATTGTAATTATTTCACTTGAATCTGACAATGTGCTAAATATAGAATTCCCTTTCCAGAATTAAAATGAGAAAAATATAAAGAAGAAAATTATAAAAGCCGAAGCCAAGATCATGCTAAATAAAGTAAAATTAATTTCTTACATAAAATACCATAACACAGGGCAACATTGACTCTGCGGCATAGGGTTTGTTAACCAATTTTGATACATATGCTGATGAGGATCTAAGCCTATAATTTACATTATTCGAACTGAGTCTGGTTTTCGTGATAAACCGCTATTTAAAAAAGGAAGGGGGCTTCACCATACATTTTATCATAACTCAAGAACCGTTTGTCCGATTGGGTTAAATACAAAATCTTGGAATCCGTAGCTAATTTGCCTCCAAGTAACATCTACACTATTTTTTAATGAGGGCAAAAGTTTCGGCAATATTCATAAAGTTTTTTTTCGAATAAATCATTTTTTTGATGTAAAATTTAAATATGTTTGTTGTTTTAAAATTCATAAAAAATCAAAAACATCAAAACTGCTCTTTTTCGATCTTGGGTTAAAAACATACATATGTTGCAAGTAAAACAAGTAATACCTAAATAAAATCGATTAGTGATGGTATCACATTTTGATAAAAATTTCTAAAAGAAATTTTGTATGGGATCTCCATCAAGAACAAACATGACTGCAGGAAAAGTGAACATCACGCCACTAAATGGTGATCAATATTACCCAAATTTACTGGATTACAGTAAAATTGTAATTAAAGTTTAAACTTTTTAAATGTATTATTATGATTTATTTCTTCAATTCTGTATAAGAGTAATGTGCTAAATATTAGAAAATTAATAGGTTTATAAAATTGGCATTGGTTTTTGATAACCTCAAGGCCTAACAGCTGAATCGTCAAATTTTTGTACCTATATACGTGAATAGATAATAAAATTTAGTGGTTTTATTAAAAATAATAGATCTTTAGGGGAAGTAGTCTAAATTTTTTCATTAATTTCTTGTGTTTCGTTTATCTCAAGAACCGGAGTCAATCCAAAACAAGTGCTTACAAAAACCATTAACCATTGTGGTTTGGGTATAATGACTTTGTGCTGCTGTTTGTAACTACCAAAAATATTCGACCGATGGGTCTACCATCTTTTATTATACCGATCGAATCAGAATCACTATCTGATTCGATTTAACGATGTCCGTCCTTCCGTCTGTGTGTCCATGTAAAACTTGTAATCAAACTGCAGGTCGCAAATATGAAAATATTTTGATGAAATTTGGTATGTAAGCTTCTATCGCTCATTGGATTAACACTGTTAAAATTGGTGAGAATCGGTCCATGTTCAGACCTAGCCCCCATACAAATGACCCCTATGAAATCGACATAAATTGCCATAAGATCCAAATTATCATATAAATCTTAGTTAAATTGGGTTTGTATGTGTTAAAGTAGTAATCAGTAGTCCAAAAATGATCCCCATGGGACAACTCTTAGTCATAGGCCCCATATAGAGCTGCTTCCCGATTTTCACTTAAATCTACCAAAAAACAAACATATTGCACTGATTCTTCTCAAATTTTGTTTGTATATATTTTTGCAAAATAGAAGAGACTTTACCAAACATGGTCAGGATCGGTCCATTTTTGGGCCTAGTCTCCATATAGATATAGCATCCGATATGAATTTTTTCATATCTGCAGCCAAAAAAATTAATAAAAATTCCACTCAAATTTGGTTTATTCTTTTTTTCTAAATCCAGTTAGTTGGGCCTGCGAGATAGGGTCTCTGAATGCATGGTATAGGGTATCGTATCGTCGGTCTAGACCGACTATAATTTTCTCACTTGTTTTTATTTATTTTGTTCCGCAGTGTATTTAATAAACTTTTATATGAAGAAAAAAAAATTTTTGAAAAATTCTTCATTAACGATGTATAAATTAAATTTAATTAAACATTTTGTGCAATAATAAAACATTAAGATTTGGCTTTAGGTTTTTCTCTAAACATGGTTGGCACCCTGTAATGTGTTTAAAGGTTAAGTAAACAAAAACACTTAAAAACCGCTTACAAAATGTGCTTGAGTGGAAAATTGACATGCGCTTTAAAAGACAGAACCCACCATGCGCTGATATACAATATGTTTTTACCAAAAAAAAAATGTAAACAAACAATAAAATGTGACATAGTTTTATATAAATTGTAGATGCACAGATAACTAATGACGTCACAATACCATCCAAAAAAGTAGTAGAAACAACAATACTTATATTATTAGTACGCAAGTATGTTTGTATGTGTAATATTAGCATTGTAGTATTGGATTGTAACACTTATTTATCCTGCGATGTGATAATATAAAAAATAAAATTCAGTTGCAAAGAGAACGTGCTACCATTAACACGACTAAAAAATTAAAACGTGGCGAAAAATTCAAAAAAAAATAAAAATTTAATTCATAATTAATTTACACATTTAAAAAAGTGATATATATAATAAGTGAATGCACAAATTGAGTGTGCTAAAAATTCATATAATTTAATGGATTAATAAATATGTATATCAATTTAAATTTCGAAAGTCAATTTAAAATCTTAATGGGTATACATTTGTGAGAGTGTGGTTTAAATGTTTTAGTATTTCAAACGGTAAAGATTTAAAAACTTACACTTTAACATTTATATTTAAGTGTGTGAGTGAGTGGCTGCTTATGTATTTATATACAAAACAAATTACATTCAGCTTAAGTTAGGATTAAATATGATTATATATTTTAATCTTCTTCACTAAAAGGTGATGGCTCGTAAAATGTTTGTGTTATTCTTAGAGCTAAAATAGTTTTATTTAAACTGATTGGCTGTCATTAAATAATAATTATAAATGATCCGGTAAAAAAATGTATGTTCTTATGTAATACTAGTTAGTTTTAACGCACCTAAGGTACCCGTTAACAAATGAAATAAACTTTAAATTAATACACACGAAATGTTAGTTAAAAATTATAAATGAATTGCGATTATAAAATATACAAAACTTTACGTATATCGACCATGAATGTTATTATGGGCTTTTTGGCAATCACTACGTAGTGAAGATTTTTAGATATAAGCTATAGTTTTTCCATATAGTAACCCTGAATATTATAAATGACCAATTCGGTTAGAGGCTTTCAAAAAGGGTGAAAATTTCTATCACGTTGATCTAATACAATAACTTTTTCTACGAGGATTAGTTTTCGTGATAAAAGCAATTTTGTGTTAGCTGCCAAATTTTTATATTTTTCACTCTGGCAAATCTAGAAATAGTTAATCTACAATTCCCAATAAAATTTATTTGCATTATACATATCTATTTTGTTTAAAAATCGAAACGCAATTATAGAGTTTACAGTAGTCTTATTTCTTTATTTTCCATCCAAGATAGCTGTTACTTAAAGTCAATTGAATCAGGAAAATTCGGAGTATTAATCGATTGAAAATTTTACACAAAAATGTTTTCATAAGTCGGCAGAATTTTAAAAGTTTCAACTTCCGACATGGGCATCCAATTAAAATTTCGGGATTTTAGTCTTTGTCCATGGCTCTTGCAAAATTCCGACAAAATTTTGAAAAACAATGAGAAAGTAAAGCCATGCTGCTCCTAACTGTGGTATCATATGAAAAAAAAAATATTGGTTTTTGTTTCCTAATATACAGTTGTGGTCAAAACATTTGAAACTGTGATCACATTTTAACTTTTCATTGATTAAATGTCTCCAAATCTCCAATCACAAAAATTAATTTTTTTTCCGTATCATCATACATTTTTTTTTGTTAAAAAAAGAGATGTTTCAAAATGCAGCTGTTCAAAACATGTGCAACTCTTATTACTCTTACTCTTAACTGTACTATTAACACTAACAAATGCTAGAAAATAACGGTATTGGCATTCCTTTTGTTAACTCGTAATTTAGATTATTGTATTTTATTAAAAAAACTTATTATAATTATTTTGCTATAAGAGTTTTAATAAAATATTGGAAGTATTAATATCGTAAGAATTACTTTCGTGAAAAATGGCAGGAAACAAACAAAGTTCTGATTTCAATGTCAAAGTTTTAAATGACTTTAAAAATGGACTTTCTAAAAGACATTTCCTTAAAATATTCTGTTACAAATTAAAAATTTTTCGCATTGTTAGCAATGGTAACATCCATACAACTCACAAAGGAGAAAGATCTCGTATTATAACTGCACGAGAAGACATAAAAATTTAGAATTTTTTCACTAAATATCCTAAAGCAGTTCCTAGAGCAGTTAAAACTGAACTCTCTATAGATGCCAGTGTTTCCACCATTAAAGAAAGAGCCCGAGAATACGATCTTAGAAGTTTTAGATGCACAAAAAACCGTTTGTATCGGAAAAAAATAGAAAAGTTCGGCTTAACTTTGCCCGCACTCATTTAAATTGGACTCAATCCGATGTGTCCAAATTCTACCTCCAGGGTTCAGATGAAAGAGACTAAATTCATGAAGTAGGGGGGTGGAACCATTATGGAGAGGTGGTTTTTCGGGAAATGGTATTGGCCAGATTCAGCGGACTACTAATACAATGACGGCCACATTATATAGAGACCTTTTAAACACAATTAGGCCTCCATGTACTGAATAAGAAATGCATCTTTCATGGATATTACAGCATACATTCCAACATACGGCAAGGGTTGTAGAAGTATGGTTAAAAGAAAATAATATTAGTGTTATGTCGATCTCAGGCCGATAGAGACAATGTGGATGATTTCAAAGCGGAATATTGGTAATAAGGTATTCCGAAATGGTGATGAACTTTTCGCCGAGTTGGAAAAGCAGTGGAAGGAAAATCCCGAAGATTATATTAAAAAGCTCATAGCCTAAAAGATGTTCTGAAGTAATAAAAAAATAACGGCTATGCTACAAAATATTGAAACCAATTTTCGATTTGTATAATAATTCCTTTAAGAGTTGCAAATGTTTTGAATACTTGTTTTAGACTAAAAGTTATGTTCCTTTTTCCTTTCTAAATAAAACACAATTTATTATTTATTTAGTTATTTATTTAACTTAATTTATTTATTAGTAAACTTTAATTGTTCTTATTTATTTATTTAACTTTAAACGTTCTTTTTAATTTAACTTTAAATGTCCTTTTTTTAATTTAACTATAAATGTCCTTATTTATTTGTTGAACTTTAAATGACTATATTTATTTACTTAATTTTAATTGTTGTGCTTGGCTTGAAATCTTGTTTAGAACTACCCGAAAATCGTGATAGATTCTTTGATATATGTAAGTCAATTACTATTATTAATGTTCGAAAAAAGGTTGATCAATCGCGTAAGGTCATGATTGGTCAAGTACCCTTACCCTTACCCTTTCTTACGCACTGTACGTTTAGTGGGAATATACATATGGGGGAATTCATGTCAAGTGCACCAACTTTTGAAACCGATGTCTTCCGATCGAGATGAACGTTGCACCAAGGTTAGTCCTATTGGATAGTAGTTTAGACACAATTTTTCAACAAGATCGGTCCAGATCTCTCAGAGTTAGAGGGGATCAAAATTTGACATTTTGGCCAAACAGGTGTTTTTTCTCATCCATGTAACTTATTACCTATTGTTCTTAGAAAATTTTCTCCTAAAGAGTTTAGATAGCTATTTATCCAATATTTCGGAAAAAAATACTTAAAAAAAAAAAAAAAATTTGTAGACTTTTTTTTTTGCTAAATTAAAGCATTTTTTGCCTTTTTTTCAAAAAGGGCATTTTTTTTTTTTTTTCATAAGAAAGTTTAGGATTTTTCCTTTAAGCGCTTTTTGGTCGCTTAGTGGGATGGGAGTGGGATATCTATCAAAATAAATGTTTTGTAACTCAAGACAACGGTTTTTCAATTTTTCACAAATGCGCTATTTTGAATTTTTCCCGATTTGTGTCTAAAACCTTACAAAGAAAACTTGTACTGAGAAACAAGACAAATTAAAATTTCCGAAGGTATTAACATACCTTCGTAACATAACAGAAGAGAATGGGTATCTGTAACATGAAAGAGTTATTTGCAACATTTCAATCTAAACACGAGGATGTTAGAATTGGCTTCACGAAATTAACCCAAATGAGGCCAAAACATTGCGTTTTGGCAGAAAGCAGCGGAACTCACACAGTATGCGTTTGCATTTACCATGAAAATGTTAAACTGATGTTGAAGGAAATCAACCTAAAGTATTTAACAGATGATTCGGCAGAAGATTTACACGATTACCGCGATTGCCTTAAATTGACTATGTGTCCTAATGCAACAACTTCTTGCCACTTAGGTGAATGTACCAATTGCCCGAAAACCACATTCATCAAAGAAAATTTAATCAACTCTTTAGATCGAGAATATATAGAGGAGGTCAAATTTGATTCTTGGATTCAGACTGACAGATGCACATTGAAAACAATCATTTTAAATGTGGATAATTTTGTGGAGGAAATGTGTACAAGATTGCTAAACTTGAGAAACCATGACTTTTTAGTCAAAGAGCAATGGTCATTCTTCAAGGATTTGAAGATATATTTGAAGCCTGGTGAATTCGTTATTTCATATGATTTCGCGGAAAACTATAAATATGTTCTTCAGGATGCCATGCAAGCATTTTACTTCAATAACGACCAAGCAACTATATTCACAGTAGTTATTTACTACATAAAAGATGAAAAACGGGAACACAAAAGTATGGCAGTCATATCCGACGATTTAAAACATGATACCGTTGCAGTTTATGAGTACCAGAAGAGAATGCTAAAATTTCTAAAATCAATATTTTAAAAACAAAGTTAGCTTGGCAAATCTTATGGCCCATGAAAAAGATTTTGGAATGCCAGCTGAGTGGCATTTTCATCCTACTGCTCATGGTAATGGAGCATGTGATGGTATTGGAGCAAACCTTAAAAGAAATGCAGCGAAGTATATCCTCCAGTGCTCTCATCAAGATCGCATCTTAGATGCGACTGCTTTATTCCATTGGGCAAAGAGTTATTGTAAAGAAACTAGAATAGTTTTTAGTAGCAAAGAGGATCATCAGGAAACATTGAAAACACTGAAGAGCAGATTCGATGCTGCGGTAGCAATCGATGGCACCGCTCAATACCATGCTTTTATACCGCCTGTCCATGGAAGACCCAAGTTGAAAACGTTTTCTGCCTCTATTCAATGCGATTTCTTTCCAAAGACAACAAATAAATCCGCAGCGAAATCAACAGCTGAACCTAGTAACGCCAAGAAAGGATTGACAAAAAAACGCAGTAAATAAAGGCGACAAAAAAGCTGGATGAAAGACTGGGTATTTAAAAATTTACAAGAATTAAGTATAACAAGTAAGAAAATTATAGTCGGTCTAGACCGACTATACGATACCCTATACCATGCGTTTAGAAACCCTATCTCTTAGGCCCAACTAACTGGACATTGAAAATAAGCAAAAACCAAATTTGAGTGGGATTTTTATTAATTTTTTTGGCTGCAGATATGAAAAAGTTCATATCGAATGCTATATCTATAAAGAGACTAGGTCCAATAATGGACCGATACTGATCATGTTTGGTAAAGTCTCTTGTATTTTGCAAAAATATATACAAACGAAATCTGAGAAGAATTAGTGCAATATTTTTGTTTTTTAATAGATTTAAGTGAAGATCGGGAAGCAGCTCTATATGGGGCCAAAGGGATCACTTTTGGACTACTCATTAATGGACGTAATGAACGCATACAAAACCAAATTTCAGTAAGATTTATATGACAATTTGGATCTTATGGCAATTTATGTCGATTTTATAGGGGTAATTTGTATGGGGGCCAGGTCTGAACCGATTCTCACCAATTTCAACAGCGTTCATCCCATGGCCGACAGAAGCTCTTTTACCAAATTTCATCAAAATATATTCATATTTGCGACCTACAGTTTGATTACAAGCTTTACATGGACACACAGACGGACGGACGGACGGACATTGTTAAATCAACTCAGAAAGTGATTCTGATTCGATCGGTATAATTGAAGATGGGTCTAGGTCAAACATTTTCGGTTGTTACAAACAGCAGCACAAAGTCATTATACCCAAACCACATATTGGTATAGGGTATAAATAGTTATGATATAAATGGATCTAATGCAATTAAGATTAAATTTTAATAAATTATTTATCTTTTTATTTTTAATATTATTATTATTATACATTAATTTAATTATTATTAAAAATAATTAAAAAATAATAATTTTTCAACATTTCTATAGAAAAAAAGCGATTTTTTCCTGAGGTTAACATATTCTGGGTATTACAGTATCGAGGGTATAAAGTTTTAGTTAGGTATGTTATATACCCTCGGAAAGTTTAGTTTGTCTAGTTTCTCAGTATAAGTTTTATTTGTAAGGTTTTAGACACAAATAGGAAAAAATTCAAAATAGTGCATTTGTGAAAAATTGAAAAACAGTTGTCTTGAGTTACAAAACATTTATTTTGATAGATATCCCATTCCCATCCCACTAAGCGACCAAAAAGCTCTTAAAGGAAAAATCCTAAGCTTTCTTATGAAAAAAAAAAAAATGCCCTTTTTGAAAAAAAGGCAAAAAATGCTTTAATTTAGCAAAAAAAAAAAAAAAAAAGACTAAAAATTTTTTTTTTTTTTAAGTATTTTTTTCCGAAGTATTGAAGAAATAGCTATCTAAACTCTTTGGGAGAAAATTTTCTAAGAACAATAGGTAATAACTTACATGGATGAGAAAAAACACCTGTTTGGCCAAAATGTCAAATTTTGATCCCCTCTAACTCTGAGAGATCTCGACCGATCTTGTTGAAAAATTGTGTCTATACTACTATCCAATAGGACTAACCTTGGTGCAAATTTCATCCCGATCGGAAGACATCGGCTTCAAAAGTTGGTGCACTTCACATGAAATCCCCCATATGTATATATGTGTATAAAGATTTACATATTACTAGCTTTTTTTCTTCATCCCCAATTGTCTGGTAACAAAATAATTCACTAAAGCAAGCTTGTGCATATACGATCACGTCGATATCAGTGTATGCACAAGTGTATGTACATTAGGGCGGGTCGATTTAAAAATCACCCTAGTGACAAGGAAAATCGTATTCTAGGGATCAAAACAAGAAACTTTAACTGAGAAACCATACTCTAAAACGAATTCTGATATCCCAATCAAGTCCAAATGTATGATCGACCCCACTAACTTTGGAGGGCCGACACACCAATGCCAGTGACGTACCAGTGACAAACATTTCAAAAAATCACCATTTTTTGTTTAGAATTGGGCTGACTATGTTTGATTTAATATTAAAATTAACACTCATACGTATACGTATCCTCTACTCTGCTATTAAATAATAATCATACCTTGACTATGTTATGTTATTCAAAAAGATCGATCGGATGAGAATAAATACCTTTTAGATCAATCCGCGACTATGCGTGACTATACGTGACTATGCTTGACTACCCCAAAATTAATCTGTAGTCACAACAAGACTATGGTCCAAGTTTTAGATCAATTGCATGAGGGGAATGGGCTTGCCCCATGGCAGACAGACAGGTCAAAAGTTGGGACATCAGAATTCGTTTTAGAGGTATGGGTCCTTGGGCAAAGTTTGTTATTTTGATCCCCAGAATATGATTTTCCTTGTCACTTGAGCGATTTTTTTGCCTCCCTACAAATCGACCCGCCCTAATGTACATATACATGTACGTTTAAGATGCAAACTATTAAAGCAAAGTTCTGCATTTCCAATCATGGCAGTTAGCAACAATAAAATATATTAAAATTTAATCGTATTTAATATTTTTACAAATGATACAAAGCAAGCACTTGGTAACAAAATTAGTACGGTAGGTTCAAAAAGTTATACAAATTATACAAAGGTATTCAATATACATAAATATAAATATATAAACATATACATAACTATGTTTGGGTACATATAACTACTGATCTTGTTAAACTTAATTTTTTATTGTTATAAATTTATGTATATTTTTATTAAGTTAATAAAAAAATAATAATTAAAAAAAATAAAGAATTAGGAAAAATGCGATTTCAGTGGGAAATATTTTGAACACCGGTAGACACGATTTTAAAAAATTATTGAATATAACAAATGTCAGGGATCTCAAAAAATAAGCAACGAAGACTATTCATAAGATTTGTGGTGACAAAAATTTTCATTTAAAAAAAAAATTATAAAAACCTGTTTTTTATATAAAAACCTGAAATTTAAGTACATTTTTTTGTCGAAATAAAAACAAAAACAGCGAAGAGAATTATATTCTTAGAACCAATTTTGTTTATTTTATAATTGGAAATGGAAAATATAAATAAACAAAATTTTAGTGACATTGAAAGTAATTATGATCGGCAGCAAATTCAGTAAAATCACTTGTTTTACTTAAATACTTATGCACACCAAGTATGAGAAAGTGTAGTGAGGATTAATGAGTTTGTTCTAATTTTTGTAACTGTCATAAATACTTAAACTAGACTCAACTTTTGTTATACTGATCGACCCAGAATCACTTTCAGAGTCGACTTAACGATGTCACTCTCTCAGCTCGTCCGTCTGTTTATCCCTGTCCAAACTACAGATCGATAATAAAAATATATTTTGATGAAATTTATTATATAAGCTTCTAACGGCCATAGAACGAAAACTATTGAATTTGGTGAAAAGCGGTCCATGTTCAGACCTAGCCCATTCAGATTATCCTTTATTCATATATCAATAAAATTTGGTTTCTGCGTGTCTATTATACCCAATAATCAGAAGTCCACAAATAAACCCTGTAGGACTACGTTTAGTTATAGTCTCCATATAAACCTGACTCTTGATTTTAACCATCAAAAAACAAAAACTTTGCATAGATTTCTTACAAATTTGGTTTGGTTTGGTACATTCGCCATATAAAAATAATATCAGATATGAACTTTTTCATATATAAGAGTCACAAATTATTAACAATTAATAACATTTGTTACTTCTTTTGGGCTATGATGGTCAGCTTATAAGTTTTAAATAAAATAAATTAAAACAAAATTTATTTCATCTCCACTCTACGTTTCGTTGACGGTTTTTCAACTTCATCAGGAGTGTATAAAAATTTGTTTATTATTAATTTATTGTCAGGTTATTATTATTTAATAAATTTAAAGATAAAAAACTGGACATCACGACACAATTTTAATAAAATTAAATAAATTAATAAAAATAAATAATCAAAATAAATATAAAAAAAAAAATCACAGTTTTAAACTTAACGACTAATATGGTTTACGCTCATTTTCTATATCCTTTTATTGCCTCAGCAAATTTAAATCTAAGACCCTCCCTCGAAATCCATGGTATATGATATTATACAGTCGGCCTAGACTGACTTTAATTTTCTGAAGGGCGGGGTAAGGTTCTAAAGGCGAAAAAAAGGCGTATTTTGATGTTTCTTTTTTTTTAATATGAAAATGTTGTATTACTTATTTCACATACACGTTATAGGAAGATTTTGCTATAAAATTTCGATGAATTTGTTGTTAAAAAATGAAAAACATTAGGTTAAAAAAATCTCCCTGTTTACCTGTTGATTTATGTGTAGAAATAGTGTATACAATTTCAAAAGGATCCATCAGGTAGGTTTTGAGTTATGATGTTCACGGACTTCAAAAAAGTTGTTTTTTCGATTTAAAACAATGAAGGCCGTACCAAGCACGCTGGCGCTGGGCTTCTTACATGTATACAGCCGAACGAAAACAAAAATACTCACCAGATAGTAAAAGTAAACAACAATTTCATTCAGTCTTATGAAAGCTTTTGAACTAGGCGTGTCTATGTCGAATTGCTTTTTGAAATTCATATATATTTTTTTAATAGGTACACAGAGAATATTGATGTGTAAACATCTATACGCGCAGGGGGGTAAATTTCTATTTCACAATATAATCACAAAAACAGCGTATATGTGAGAGTCACATCTTACGCGTAAGATGTGACCATTAAGACAAATCGGTATGACTTATGATTGTTTGGTGAAAAAATTATTATATGAAATAACCTTTTTGTCGCTGTTTTCTGCATTTTGTTTATTACCAGATGTTCACACATCTCCTCTGTGATCGGACTCACATGACTTTTTTGTTTAAAGGAAACCAAAAATTTTGAGAAAATTTCGATGACTTGATAAACTAAATTACGCAAAGTAGTTGAATCTGCTACAAATTAAACAATTTTTATAACTTACATACGTTGCCTCCATTGGACAACATTATAGCTGTCTTTTATGAATTTTTTTTTTTTTTTTTAATTTTAAAAAATATCTAGTTACTGCAGGCTGATAAGTTTTTTAGTTTCTGGTAACATACCACTTATTAACCTTTAAAATTTCTTATCTTTTTAAGTTTTAATATATATATTTTTTTTTTTTTTTTTTTTTAAAGAAATGAATTACTTACTTATTTGATTTAATAAACTTTAATTTTGTGGATAAGAAAGTTTAAATGTTCTTCACATTTTATTTTACATTTTCAGAATGTAAGATTTAAAATTTTAAAACAACAAAATATATTTAAAATATTACCATATTCTTCGTGAACTCACCTATTTTCCCTTTTAGTCATTCATATAAACATTCGCACAAAATCTACACTAACCCATTTTTTAGCGGCATTGTGTTACGTCTATGGATTTCGATTAGTGTAGTACAACTAACACTTGTTCACAAACACTACTACAAAATCAATTCTCTCGATGGCCATCACTGATTTAAAGTGTTTAACATATTTTATATACCGTATGAGGGCAGGTCGCTTGAAACGCTGTATCTTCGTTGGTTTTACTACAATTTACTTGAAATTTCAACACAACACTCTCGATATGTTGTGCATTCAGAAAAAATTTTAAAAAATGCACAGAAAAAAGTTTTAAATCCTTACCTCGCCCTTAATTAAGTGGTTTATTTTACAAACCAGTCAAGCAACAAATTATTAATTTCCAGTAAATCAAAGAAAATTTCCTAGAAACTTAAAATTTTTTTTTAGAAAATTTATATTTTTTCCTCTGAAAGTTATCCATTCATATAACTGTTTGATAAACATAAAACTTTTCTATCCATATGAACGCGTATGTACAAAATAATATAAAGTTTGCACTTGAATGGTTTCTAAACCAAACAACCATCACTATTGTGTATGTCGTACGAAATATTCTAATTTTATTAGGAACTTTAAAACTAAAATGAAAAACTAACTTTTTAATGGGTTTAGTATCATTTTCTCAGATAACGTATTTTTTTTTTTTGAACGACTACTCGTCCTCATACACTCGCTCTACATTGCATTCTGCTTAAGTGTTCATTGAAAAATATTGTCATATAACTCTTCGTATCCAACCAAGTAGAGTTTAAGAGCTTGTAATCCTTTTATTGATGTGTAAACATCTATACGCGTAGGGGGATAAATTTCTATTTCACAATACAATCACAAAAACATCGTAACACAAATCGGTGAGAGCTGTAACACAAATCGGTGCGCGACTTATGATTGTAATGGTGAAAAAATTATGATACAAAATTGTTTTTTTATGGCACCTTTTTTAAAAGCGTCATCTATCTATCACTTATATACGTTTATATTGTGATATTTTTAACGTTTTACAGCAAAGGGTTGATGAATTAGCTGAAACAGTTTTTGCTATAAGTGATACATAGATGACGCTTTCTATTTGATTTTAAAAAATGACATAAAAAATCTGTAAATACTAGGTGTTTACACATCTCCCCTGTGATCGGACTCACATGATTTTTTTTGACATTTATTGTGACCTATAAGATTCACGGAAAAAATTAGATTAGAGCATAGTATTACACAGTGTAAAATAAACCATAAAATCTTTTGTTTTTTACTCACCATTCCTGAAGGATATGCGATCTCTGTCGAGCTTTTAGCATAGTGAATGTTGCTGATCCAATTGCATCTATAAATTGCTTCATATATATATATATATATTTCCTAGCATGTTCTTGTTATAAGAAAATTATTTGTGAATTTAAATCTTAAAAGTCTCCCACATATCCTTTGAATCGATAGGCTCTACCAAAGTTTGCATCGGAATTTGTAATTTTTTGCACGACCGGGGTCATCATTTTTTAAATGATTTAACATCTTCAGGGCTCACATTATGTATATTGAAACGACCTATTTTACTGGTCTTCAGTATTAAGATCCCACCAGTTAGAACAGAAACCAGTTAAGTGCTGTCACTTCACTTCATTCTGCACTAAATAAAGATATCTCGATTTTGCTTTACCATCACAAGGGGGAAAATTATAATGGTTTTTGCATTAAATGATGCATTTATTTTTTGAAACAATAATCGCCCTAAAACTCATTTATTTATTTTTTTTTTTTTTGTTTGACTGCTTTTTGAAATAATTCAATTGCTTTCTGATAGATTTGAGATCGGAATGCAAATTTATATGGTAACTATGAATAAAAATAATCCCAAAACTTATTTTTGTACTACATATTTGTGTGTATAATAAGACATATAAGCAACTATCTATACATCTAGATCTTATGACAAGTTAACTCCATATCATGGGGATTAATTGTATGGGGGCTAGGTCTGAACATGAACCAATTTTCACTTAATTCACCAGCGCACAGTGGTTGAAAATTTGTTTTTGTTTTTGAACCGATCAAAATATTTCAGTTTTAATTTCATTAAAATTGATTGCGTACTTTTCTAGGTCAAAGTTGAACTAATTTTTTTTACTTTTAGCGTGAAATGTGGGTTTTTATTTTTTTAGTTTCTTAAAAAAGTCATATTTGGCTTTTAAAAATAATTATAAATATTTTTTGTAATAAAGGGATTTTTCTAATGTTTACACTCAAAAAAAAAAATTGTAAAATCAACTGGAAATTTTGCTATTATTACTGAAAAATTAATTTTTTTGCTGTCAAATTTGCAAATTTGTTTACACTAAAAGAATATTTACACTTAAAAAAATGTTAGTGATATTACGTAAAAATCGTGGTATATTACAGAAAAATTTAATATTTTTTTCTGTCCAACTTGTTAGTTTTATCGAAATAAATCTGCGCAATGATTCTCATTTTTTTTTTAATTTTGATATGAAAATTAGGGGTTTTAATTTTTGAATCTTTCATATTTATTTAAACATTTCATACGTATGTGGGTAAAAAAACCTTTTGAAAATAAAAACTGCAATAGATTTTAATAGCACTTGTAGTAATGGGAGGTTCTGTTTATTACTATTTTTACTAATACTATGCTTTTCGTACTTAAATAACAACGAAAGGTAATTATAATTATTATTTATATGACTCAGCTGTTGATTGCAAATATTTCATATTTTGTGTTATTGATGTTCTTTAGTAACTTTTGGACTTCATAAAAATTCCGATGTTCCACGTTCGATTGATTTCGAATACTGGAGTTGAACGGATCTGACGTTGCCAATAATATATTAAATAGATCTTCATTTGAGGAATTTCGTGAAATGTTTCTAGTATTGTGCTTTCTGTAAAATCTGTAATCCTTATTCCGTCTTTCCTGAGCCTCCTCCGATAGATCCTCAAGTGGCACCAACTGACATTTAAGGACATTTTATGCATGATAAGGGATTTTGTGAACTGTTGCAGACATATTTCTCCATAGGTACTTGGTTGCATATATATTTTTGCAGTTTCCTTAGCAGAAACTCCAAGATTTCTAGAGTCAATTTCTTCATTGCACGCAAATGCTTCTAGGATTATTTTAAATTTGAAAATAAGCTTTAAATCCACTCTTGTTATTTCAGATGCTGCTTCTGAATCTTAAAAGAATCGTCTTGCTACACGAATTTAAGTCTAATTTTATTCTAACATAACTAAGAACATCCTTCTGGTTTTTGGTAAAATAATATATTTGAAAACCCACTATACAAATAAATTACCTCTGTGTGTGTTTTCCTTATTATTTGCATTAGTGCACTGCTAGGGAAAGTAAAAAGGTATCAAAAAGGTATAATAATAAAAAACCCAGGTTACAAATGAATTACATCCTCTGTGTATTGATGGTGTGTATTGGTGGTGTATTTTGTAACCAGATATCATTACTGGTAATATAATAAATAATGACCATTATAAGCTATAAAATACATGAAGCACAAATTTAACAGGCCATTTTATATTTTTAGAGATGTTTAAATTACCATAATTTGAAATTTTTTGGAGTAATTTCATTAAAATGAACAAAGTGTTCTACCCGCGGGTCGTCGCGGGTGCAAAAGTATATATGGGGTTAAAGAGGATACTTGCACCTTAATCCGGGTGGTATACGTGTCTTGTTTCCTTTTGCTCCCTAAAAGTTATATTCCACTAAAATATAAATTTGACAAAAATATAGTAGTTTAATAAATATTTCATAACGCCCCTAATATTAAACGGTACGGATGTGACCACTTACAACAACTAACGACTACAATCCTACCAATGTTGGAAAAATGACCACAGATTATTATCGATGGTAATAGTATTAAACATTTATTTTTGATAGCATGCCACGCCCACAATTACCAATAGTTTAACCTAATTTTTTGGCTATCTTAATTTAGATATATTAGCTACAAAATGGCGCTAGAATATTAAAAACCGGTGACGAAAAATATTTGGAATTTTGGGCAATGAATTCAAAATTTCAGCCACAGTGCACCGATCATCTTATTTCCGACTAAGTCTTATATGCGAAATTTCATCAAAATATATTCAGATTTGGGACCTGTAGTTTGATTAGAAGGTTTACATGGGGCAACAGACAGACTGACAGGCAGACAGAAAGACGGAGATCGCTAAATCGGTATAATAAAAGGTTAGTCTAGGTCAAATACATTTGGCAGTTATAAGCTTTAACATAAAGCGTCATATAGTGGTATAGGGTATCAAAATATACCTACCAAAATATTATTATACTAAGAACAAAAGTAGTTCTTTTGAACCTCATTAGGACGTACTACTTTTGTTTTTAGTATCTCATAATATTTTGGTATAAATTGAATTGATTAGTTTAAAAAGGTAAACTTATTTTATGGAAAATTGTATAAAATAATTACTATACAGTATACGCAGCAGCGTTCACAACTTCATACAAAATCTTTAACATAGTGTTAGATATGGGAGGGATACTATATTATCATTGGTATAAACCTGTTTTTCTAATTTTAATTACAGTTAATTTAATTATAACACCGTATTTAAACACACTTCTTATTATTCCGATCGAATCACAATCCTATCCTTAGTCAATTATATAATGCCTGTCCTTCACTGTGTTCGTCTATTTGTCTATGTAGACATAAAAATGTGCTATGAATTCGACTTACGTTACACTTATAAACTATTATCAATTCTAAATAAAATAAGCAGGACCATTTTAATTATAAGCTGCTTCCCGGTATTCAACTAAAAATATCTAAAGACTTTCACACAAATACATATATGCAAATTTTGCACCTAATCACTATCAAATATTCACAGCCGATATGGATTGTATTAAAAAATAAATTCATTTAAAATACATCTTCTATATCTTAAACAAACTTCTATATATTTCTACGGGGAGAAAAAGTTAAAGCCATTTAGTATACATTTAAATTTAGTATTGATTTGCCAATATATTGTATTCTAAATTCTTTGTATATAGGCCAAACCCCGATGAAGTGAAGTGTGTTGTCCGAAGCATCTAAATTGCAAATTGTACAAATACCAGTAGCGTTATTTTTGAAGGACTTTGCATTCAAGTCTAATAAGCCACTTCTAGCCCTTATTATTAAACTGAATGCACGAGAAGAGAAACTTGAATTATATAATGATGAAATATTATAATCCAGTTTTGCATATAGATCGTGAAACTGTGAACTTGAAGCATATTCAATATAATCATTACGTTCTTTGATTTTAAGTTGGTTTAATATAAGTTTCCACTGTCTACTTAGTGGTGTTATTGAATTAACAGGGGTAAATTGTATAGCTGATAATATATATTTTTTTTTTCTATAATTTTTAAATCGAAATTGCGAGGCAATCTGCGAGAATTCATATTTTGTACTTTATTGATGTAGCAAAGGTGTAGTCTTAAGGTAGATACGTATAGTGACTCTAGACTTATTTCAATATACAGCATGTAATTAGGTGTTGCGTTTGAAAGGTACAGCATCTTTTTATTACAAAATCTAAATAGTTCTTCAACCTCATCATATTTTACATAGCCCCATACTTGTGCAGCATATAGCATAATAGATCTGGAAGCTACTTGAAATATTTTCAGCTTATTATTTTGAGAAATTAGCGGGTTGTTTATATATTTCGACCAAGTAGAGTTTATAGCCAGTTTCGACGCAGCTAATTTGTTGTTTAAGTGTTTCCTAAAGGAGAGATTATATGCGATGTCTACTCCTAGATATTTATAGCTGTTCACAATCCCAATACTATTGTCACCAAAAACCCAGTTTAATTTTGATGAGATTCTTGTACCGGAACGAAATACCACTATTTTAGATTTATCTAGATTAACACTTAAGGCCCACGGTGAACAGTAATTATATAAGCAATCAATTATTTTCTGCAGTTCTGTTGGAGTATCTGATAAGATAGCTAGGTCATCGGCGTAGACCAGTATTTTAACATTAACATTTACTCCTCCTAGTAACACATCTGTTAAATCATTAACATATAATGAGAATAATGGGGGGCTTAATACACAACCCTGTTTTCGCCTATTTCGATGGCAAAAGGCTCGGAAAAATTGTTACCATCCCAAATATAACTTTCGATATCGTCATACAAGTGTTGTAAAATTCTTATTATTTTCGAAGACATACCAAAGCACGAGAGCTTGTAGAATAGACTATTACGAGGCATCGTATCAAAGGCGCACGATAAATAAACAAAGAAAGCAAATGTATGTTGATGGCTTTGTTTAAATTCACAATATTAACGAGATTGAAAATATTGGCAACGGTTGAATAAATTTTACTAAAACCAGCTTGGAATTCATTTAAAATCATGTTACGATCGATCCAATCCGTTAAACGATTGAGTATAATGGAATTAAATATTTTGCATAAGGTAACGGGTGATTTTTTAAGAGCTTGATAACTTTTTTTAAAAAAAAAACGCATAAAATTTGCAAAATCTCATCGGTTCTTTATTTGAAACGTTAGATTTGTCCATGACATTTACTTTTTGAAGATAATTTCATTTAAATGTTGACCGCGGCTGCGTCTTAGGTGGTCCATTCGGAAAGTCCAATTTTGGGCAACTTTTTCGAGCATTTCGGCCGGAATAGCCCGAATTTCTTCGGAAATGTTGTCTTCCAAAGCTGGAATAGTTGCTGGCTTATTTCTGTAGACTTTAGACTTGACGTAGCCCCACAAAAAATAGTCTAAAGGCGTCAAATCGCATGATCTTGGTGGCCAACTTACCGGTCCATTTCTTGAGATGAATTGTTCTCCGAAGTTTTCCCTCAAAATGGCCATAGAATCGCGAGCTGTGTGGCATGTAGCGCCATCTTGTTGAAACCACATGTCAACCAAGTTCAGTTCTTCCATTTTTGGCAACAAAAAGTTTGTTAGCATCGAACGATAGCGATCGCCATTCACCGTAACGTTGCGTCCAACAGCATCTTTGAAAAAATACGGTCCAATGATTCCACCAGCGTACAAACCACACCAAACAGTGCATTTTTCGGGATGCATGGGCAGTTCTTGAACGGCTTCTGGTTGCTCTTCACTCCAAATACGGCAATTTTGCTTATTTACGAAGCCATTCAACCAGAAATGAGCCTCATCGCTGAACAAAATTTGTCGATAAAAAAGCGGATTTTCTGCCAACTTTTCTAGGGCCCATTCACTGAAAATTAGACGTTGTGGCAGATCGTTCGGCTTCAGTTCTTGCACGAGCTGTATTTTATACGGTTTTACACCAAGATCTTTGCGTAAAATCTTCCATGTGGTCGAATAACACAAACCCAATTGCTGCGAACGGCGACGAATCGACATTTCACGGTCTTCAGTAACACTCTCAGAAACAGACGCAATATTCTCTTCTGTACGCACTGTACGCATTCGTGTGGTTGGTTTAATGTCCAATAAAGTAAACTGAGTGCGAAACTTGGTCACAATCGCATTAATTGTTTGCTCACTTGGTCGATTATGTAGACCATAAATCGGACGTAAAGCGCGAAACACATTTCGAACCGAACACTGATTTTGGTAATAAAATTCAATGATTTGCAAGCGTTGCTCGTTAGTAAGTCTATTCATGATGAAATGTCAAAGCATACTGAGCATCTTTCTCTTTGACACCATGTCTGAAATCCCACGTGATCTGTCAAATACTAATGCATGAAAATCCTAACCTCAAAAAAATCACCCGTTATTAATTAGAGATAACCCACGATAGTTTGAAAAGAGGTATCAGTATTGCTCTTTGGAAACTGGTAGGGATTTCTTCGTATTAGAATATTTTGTTAAAGACCGATAACATTTTATTAATAAAAGAAGGAGGATCATTTTCATAAAATTCATAGCAGATACCATCTTTACCAGGTGATTTATTATTTTTGAGTGATTTTAAAACGGAAGAAAGATATGAATTGAAGTATATCCACACACAATCGATAAATGGCATCTCACTTAAGTTTGATTTATGATATTTTTCTATATTCCTAATGTATCTCAACAAGTTTAGTCGGACCTAAGCTCCTCTTGCGAAACCTACATTGTAGGGTATCTTACAATCGGGCTAGCTCATATATTATTTGCTTACTTATTCCATTTGTTTTTTGGTACTTTCCATTGAAAGACATAATAAATTTGTAAATCAGTGCAGATTTAAAGTCTCAGCTATTGATGCTGCATTTTGAAGCCCTGGTCGTTGGCAGTTTATTATTCGCATTTAACATAAACGACAATTTAAGTCATTCGCTTTGTTATTTCCTTATCTTAAGTAATTATTTGTATTTGTTGCCTGGCAGGGGTATTTTTTCAAGTATAATAAATAGCATTTTTAAATAACTGCAATGCTAGCGAATTTGTATTTGAATAGCCGAGCCCCACAGAGATATAAAAAAACAAGTAAGAAAATTATAGTCGGTCTAGACCGACTATATGATACCCTATACCATGGTTTAGAGACCCTATCTTTCGGTCCAACTACTTCGATATAGAAAATAAGCATAAACCAAATTTGAGTGGGATTTTTATTAATTTTTTTGGCTGCAGATATAAAAAAGTTCATATCGGATGCTATATCTATAAAGGGACTAGGTCCAAAAATGGACCGATCCTGATCATGTTTGGTAAAGTCTCTTGTATTTTGCAAAAATATGTACAAACAAAATTTGAGAAGAATCAGTGCAATATTTTTGTTTTTAATAGATTTAAGTGAAGATCGGGAAGCAGCTCTATATGGGGTCAAAGGTATCATTTTTGGACTACTCATTAGTGGATGTAATGAACGCATACAAACCCAATTTGAGTAAGATCAATATGACAATTTGGATCTTATGGCAATTTATGTCGATTTCATATGGGTAATTTGTATGGGGGCTAGGTCTGAACATGGACCGATTCTCACCAATTTCAATAGCGTTCATCCCATGGCCGATAAAAGCTTATATACCAAATATCATCAAAATATATTCATATTTGCGACCTGCAGTTTGATTACAAGCTTTACATGGACACACAGACGGACGGACGGACGGACGGACGGACGGACGGACGGACATTGTTAAATCAATTCAGAAAGTGATTCTGATTCGATCGGTATAATTAAAGATGGGTCTAGGTCAAATATTTTTGGTTGTTACAAACAGCAGCACAAAGTCATTATACCCAAACCACATAGTGGTATAGGGTATAATAAAATGAAACCATTGTCAGGCGTAGTTTGTGTATGTGCACAATCGTAAAAAATTATAAATACGTTTTTGAAACAATGAATTTGGGAAATGAAAAACTCTTTGGTAACAGATTTCGTTAGGAAACCCAGCAAAACAATTAACTAGCTAATAATGAAAAATATAAGCTTATACTTACAAAGAAAAATAATCATTTGCGGTTATTTTTCTGCTTATGGGAATCTAAACAATAACAAAGTATAAGATAAAAGATATTACCGACATATAAACCAATTATTTGAATATTAAGAATATAGCTCTGAATAATTTTTTAATCATATCCATTTTGGGAATAGTTTCAATCAGCCTAGTTTCTGGCACTAAACCTTTAGAATTGATGATAACCTTGCAAAAATTGTTATATTATAATTGCTTCAATATAAAAGTTTTCACAAGTCAGGTTATACCGATTGACTCACAATAACTTCCAGATTAAGCGATGTCCGTTCATTCTTCCATTTGTGTATTTGTTTTTCTATCTCTCCGTCCGTTCGTTCATTCATGTGGCACTGTATACTTTTTAATCTAACCACAGTTCGCAAATATGAATATATTTTAAAGAAATTTGGTAGGGATGCTGTTCAACTAAGTGTATATCAGCGCATAAAACTTAGCCCCCATACCAATAACCCAGACCGACAAAAATGGTCGATACATTCAGATCATCATAAGTTACGGTGTACGTGTGTCTACTAAATCCACTAATAAGTAGTCTAAAGACAAACTCTCTTTAGTCATATTCCACATATAAAGCTGATTCCTGACCTTCGCTTAACTCTATCAACAAACAAATAAGTTTGTTTCAAATTTGGCTTTGAAAAAAGTAAGTAACTTTACTAAATATGGTCAGGATCAGTTAATGTTTTGAACAAATGCCCATATAAAAATAACATCTCATATGAAGTTTTTCATATCTGCACTCAATAAATTAAAAATAATTGCATTAAACTTTGGTTAATGCTTTTTTTTTCCTTATATACAGTTATGACCTCAGCAAAGGCAGATACAAAATCCCTCTCGAAACGGATGGTATAGGGTATTGTTTAGTCTTACTTATTTTCTATCGCAAGTTGCAAATATGAATATATTTTTTTAAAAATACCCTAAGTTTCAAATTATCAAATAGATCCAAATCAATTTTTTTGTTTAAATGTGTTTACTATAATAAGTATTCCAAAAATAAACCCTGCATTACGATGTTTCTTCATAGTCCCCATTAGGGTCGCCCTTCATTATGTGGAGGGGGATAAACTGTTCAAATTTAAAGTCCCACCCTCTAGAAATATGCGAATAAAAAAAACCTGAGAAATACAGAGTTTTGGGTCATTCAAAAAAAAATTAGAGGTGCCTCAACGAGACTAAAAACTTCAAGTGGGTTTATATGGGGGATATATAACTTTTTCCAGATTTTACGAAAATTTCGTTTTATAGTTTAATTTTTTCAACAAGTTGTTATATGAATCGATTTCAACACTAAATTAACTTTTCAAAAAAAGCTGTATAACTTCTATAACTTTGCGCCCAAAAATTCTATGTTATATATGGGATGAACGTTTTTTCAACTTTAACAAATTTAATAGGGCTATAATATTTTTTGGTCTCTATATCTATAGTACTCAGATATGAAGTACTGTTTTATTAGCACGTTGCTAACCTTTTGCGAAATGGGACCAAAGATGAAAAATTTTTTTGATAAAGTTTTTAAAATTTCTTTTTTAAGTTTTAAAAATTTTTCTTAAACAAAATTTCAAAATATGGATCTCATACTAGAGACTTTTGTTAAATATATATAAGAGATAATCTGTGTGAATTTTTAAGAATTTTTTTACAAAGCATTTTTTTTTTGCGGTTTTCGAGAAATTTTTTTTTTTTTAATATTCAATAAATGTACTCTTTCTCAATACTTCGTATCAATTATTTATCACTTTTCAACTTTTAATTGCTATATTTTATAGTACTAGGTTTGGGTTTCGACTTGGGGTCACATAAGACCACAAGCTAATAAAAGACAATTTATTCAAAAAATTCAAATATTTTGTAAGTGCTGTTGAATTTCTAGCTGTGCCGCTTAAACTATAATAAAGAAATGTGCAGGGCCTCCATGCTAAAAACTTGAAATAAATCGAACAATACTAACACATTCCCTGTCGAGGCCAAACTTGGAAATTTGGCTTATTTAAAAAAATTAATTGTTCTAGTAAACTATAGGTTGGCAAATAAAATTGTGCTATATTTTAGCTATTTTTATGAATTGATGATTTTATGAATTGACGTCATTACCCATTTGGACTTGGCGCCACAAATAGCCCCATGCTACTATATAACACGATTAAGTCGAAACATTCAAATATTTTTCAAATACTGCTGAATTTTGTATCATTTTAACCCTAGGAGCACACAGGGGCAAGTTTTTGAAAAATATATCACAATTTTATTTCCCAAGAGTTTCATATAGTTTACGAAAACAGCTAATTTTTTTTAAATATGCCAAAATTCTAAATTTGGCCTCGGCAAGGAATGGGTTAATGTTATTCGATTTATTCCAAGTTTGTAGCAGGGAAGACCTGCACATTTTATATATTTTAAGCACTTACAAAATATTTGAAATTTTGGAATAAATTGTCTTTTATTTGCTTGGAGTCATATGTGACCCCAAGTCCAAAAGGGGTAATGGGGTCATAAAATTATACCGAAATTCTAGGCTATTAAGATAAAATATACAATCTAAAAGTAGAAAACTGATAAATTTTTGATACGAAGAATTTAGAAAGAGTGTATTTACTGAATATTTCACAAAAAACTAATTTTTCTCGAAATCCGCAAAAAAAAATTCCTTGTAAAAAAATTCTGATAGAGGAATTTACTTAAAAATTTACACAATTAATCTCTAACATATATTTAATGAAACCCTAAAGGGCCAGATCCATTTTTTTGAAATTTTGTTTAAGAAAATTTTTAAAAACTTAAAAAAGAAGTATTCAATATGTGTGTTATTCGATCTTTTGTTGTAATTTTAATATAAATAATTATTTAAGCTCAAGGTCAGTGTTTTTATAATTTTTTTATTTGTTAAATTTGTTATTAAAACTTGAAAAAGGAGTTTTCAAAATTTTATCAAAAAAATTTTCCATTTTAGGTCTCATTTCGCAATTAGTTAACAACGTTGTAGTAAAACAATACTTCAGATCTGAGAACTTATAGGTATAGAGACAAAAAAAAAAAATGTTCGTAGAATCTGAAAAAATTCATATTTTCTCCACACTTGAAATTTTCATTCGCGTTGAGGCACCTCTCGGTTATTTTTTGATTGACCCAAAACTTTGTATTTCTGAGTTTTTTGCCATTCGCATATTTCTAGGTGGTGAGACCGAGAGTTTGAACACTTTTTTTTATTAAGGGCCACCCTAGTCCTACAAAAAACTGCTTCACGATCTACACTTAAATCTATCAAAAAACAAAAATATTGCTGAGTTTTTCTCAAATCTGGTTTGTACATGCTTTTTCAGAAAATAAGGGACTTTACCATCTATATATGGTCATAATCGGTCAATTTTTCGACCTTTTTGCCATATTAAAAACTATCGCTATATACACTTTTGCATATCTGCGGTCAACAAATTCAAAACAATGCAACTCAAATTTGGTTTATGCTTATTTTCTATATCCAATTAGTTGGAACTAGGGCTCTTTTTATAAAAACATGGGTATCGTAGTGTCGGTCTACACAGACTACAATTTCTTTAGTTCATATACATATATGAATTATACATAAAGGGCTAAAATGAGGTATGAATAATATTTCATTGCTCATACGTCTTAGTTATTACATAAATTAATTTTATGGGTAAATATATTTTGTTTGTGTTAGTGTACCTGTGTTCATGAGTTTAAAATATGATGAATAACATTTAGTTAGCCATGAATGAAGATAGCTTCCAATCAGATTGTTTATTTGGGAAATCCTTGCCTAGATATAAGTTTTTTGAATTTCAATAGTTGTAGATACACATGATTATAAATATTTATAAAATTAAAAGTTGTTGTCCCTTAATTTTTGGACACGCATTGAATTTTCTATTTCTTAATTATATACTCATTTATTCCTAGAGCGATGGACACTTTATACACCAGGGATGGGGTATAGGATTTTTTTCAGTTTTGTTACTGTACCAATAATTTTTAATTTATTAAAACTGAACAAAAAAAACTTAATTAAAAGTTCAGAGGTACATAAAAAGTATAAAAACACTTAACATGAAAGTATGTATATACACTCCGTTTCACTTGAATAGCACACTTGGCAAGGTCTATTTCATTTCACGATAGCTTTTAAAAAATGTAAGTAAAAATAATTCTTGGCTTGAATTTTTAGTTAAAGTATTTAGTTTGTATTAACAATAAACAAAACCAAAAGTGTGGAATATTTTTCAAATTGCAGGGCTTAAAAAGTAAATAACCAAAAATAGCGCGTAGATTTTGTTTCAGCACGCTTTATTATAAACCATTTTAAATATTTGTTAGATTTATAGTCATTTTTCAGACATATTGTAATTACTACTGTAATTAATATTAATTTTTGTTTAAATGATGCGTGGTAAAGAAGAAGAAAGCATATATTTCAGAAATTCATAACTGCACTGTATTCTTAATCGGACCGATTTCTGGCATTTCAGCCTTCATCAGCGATTTATTGAACATTGTGATAATATAAAAATATGAAAATTTTTCTACTTGGGGCGGCTGTGAGGTTTGAACCATGAACCTTCACATACACTCGTACCTGAACTTTTTGGTCGGCGCTTTAACACACTCACCTAAAGTCAGGCCTACGAGCAGTGTGGTTAGATTCAGTTCTCTACCATACAGCTTTACTTTGTACTAATTTCAGAAGATACAACTCTGTCCAAACAAACAATTTTAAATATTATTTAATTAATTTTAAACAACTTGTTTTGGGTTAATTATATAAATTATTAATTTATAAATCTTATTATTCTAAATGAAGGAGATTCTACCCATTCCTCCTTCGTTAAGAATAACTTCATAAATCCTATTTGGTAACGAATCATAAAGCTTTTTAATATAGTCAAGGTAAATTGAAGCCCATGCTTCCCGAAAACTGTCTCCCTGGCTCATAAACTTTCCTGGCCAACCACTCCGAAAAATTTTTGATAATGTTAAGGTCCGGCGAGTATTGAGGCCAGTTTAAGAGATTGACATTTTTTCCCCGATCTGTTTTGACAACACGGGCTGTATGAATTGGGACATTGTCCTGTTGGAAAGTCTATGACAAAATCCAAAAAAGACTTTCTATTGGGGGAAATGCATTTTCTAAAACTCCTTTGTACGATTGCGTGTTCATCTTGGGAGACAAAAATTGAAGCTCGCATGTATCGAAATAAGATATGGCTCCCCAGACGGGCCAACTCTGCTGTGTAGAAGCTCCAATTGATGGGCCTCTTTTCTTAAATCATGAAAGTAATAGTTACACCCATCAGGGCATTCGAAATTAAACTATTTCTCATCAGAAAATACAACGCCCTGCAACTCTGTCTTCCATGACATGTAGTTTCTACAGAAACTAAGCCGAGCTTCTTTATGTACAGGGCATGTGGTGGTTTTTTCTTTAATTTTAGGTGCTTCAGGTGTTTAGCTCTAGAAATTACCCATCACACAATAGTTTTACTTGCGCTAACTCCAGCTTTTGCTCTTATTTTTGTCAACAGGGTCATGCGAATTGGAAGCCGCGCGCAGTACAAATCGCTTATCTGCATTGGAAAGTACACTATTTACACGACCTTTCATATTTTTTTTCATAACTTGAGCTATTCTGAATAAAATTATATGCGACTTTTCTGCTTCTTCCAATATTTTTTGTTATTTCAGACACAGAGATGTCACAATCCTGATAAGTTTATATACTAATGTGTTCCACGCTCGTTAAGGCTGTACCACGACCCATTATTATTGAATATTAATAAAATGTATTTAAAATATTCAAAATAATGGTTTACTTCATCTTTTCGATGATCTGCACGACGTAAATCAAACTTAAACGCAAATTTGCTATTCAAGTGAAACACAAAATGCATTAGAATTTGAAGGAAATGAAAATTAAATGAACAGAGATGTGCAACGGTAAATTCAGAGAGCTTCAATTTTGTCGCAGCGAATGCGGATAGGAAGATGAACAAAATAGTATAACAACAAGTAAAGTTCAGTCAATGAATATTGTTAGATAATCAAATAGAAACAAAAAATTGGTGTGTCCCATTCAAGTGAATTGGAGTGTATGAGACCAAATTAATGTATCTACATGATTTACTCAATAACTTATTTGGAATTTTTTTCATTATAGCAGCATGAACTTGTCAACTTTCGCCAATCCTTTGTTTGTATGAGGCTCGATAATATCGAAATGTGTAGTCTGCTCCATTCGATAGTTTTTATTATATTTTTTTTTTGGGGAGGGGGAGGTAAATCTCCTTCCACATTTTCAAATGAATTTGGCAATAATAACTTTCCCGCGTTAAAAATGTGTAAAAACATAAGAACCTTTAGCACATATTTTAAAGTAGCAACTAAATGTATTTAAATTTTTTAATGACTTCAGTTCTTCGACATCAGCTAGAGCTCTATATTCACTATTGATTGAATCAAAATTTGAATTTTCTTTTGGAAATATATTTACAAGAAAAGGTAAAATACTGTTGGTTTTTCTGCAATAACTTTTTCAGGTGTAAATTTATGAAACCACATTAATATTTCGTTATGAAAATTAAATTTGGTTCTCAAAACTTCACAAAATCATTTCCATTTATATCTTTGAAAATACAATTATTGATATTATTTGTAGAGATATAGATATCAACACCTGTGCCGGCAGAAAATTTCTATTGACCGTATGAAATTTTGCGAAGGTCTAAATAACACTGGTCTACAAATTAAAAAAAAATAACTGCAGAAACGAAGCATGTTTTTTTTAGCTAATCTGGTTGCGCTGAATTCGAATCTGGCATAATGCTGGCAATACTGTAAAAGAGTCAATACAATTTCACAATTATTAATTTGACAGAAGCCCACATTCATTCTAAATCTTCATAACAATAGATCGTGTGTTACTGGCTCAAGCTATTTTTGCTTTGTGTCTGGTGAATTATTTGGTTGGAAAAAAGGATATGCAATATCAGAATCATTAAAATATGCATATTTACATTATTTTGGTTTTGCTGTGAGGAACTTGGACAAACCGTGGACACCGACAATGTTTTGCAATAGTTGCAGAGCTATTTTATACAAGTGATCAAATGACAAGAAGATCGATTTCGAATTTTCAATTCCAGTACTTTGGAGAGAGTCAAGTAACCAACAAACCGATTGTTATTTCTGTTTAACAAAGGATACTGGATTCAATATGTAAAATCGAAAAAATATTATTTACGCGAATGTCCCATCGGTTTCCAAACCAGTTCAACGTCCACCAAATGATCCATAACCAGTCATTCCTAGTGCTACTGATGATGAACTCAATTTAGTGGCTCAAGCTGAGCTGAATGATCTAATTTGGGATTTGCATTTAACGAAAGAAGACGCAGAATTACTAGCTTCATACATGCAGCAGTGGAAACATCTTGCAGTTGGGACAAAAGTAACAATCTGTAGAGATAGAAGCTTGGAATTGGCTGCATAATTTGAAAAGAAACACTCTATTCTGTACTGTACTGGTGTTGATGGTTTATTTAAAAAATGAACCAGCCATATGACAAAACTTAATGAAGATTATTTACTGGTGGCTCTAAGTACAGTTTAAAGGCTCTTCTTTTGAATAATGGGAATGAAAAACCATTCATACCAATTGCTTGTGCCATTAATACAAAGGAAAGTTACGAATCAATGACTAAAAATTTTGACATTACACCAATACAACGATCATAAATGGAAGATCCGTGGTGAACTTAAGGTGTGTGATTTAAATTTCTTTATATATATAGTGTAGACCATCGCAAATAACTGTACATTAATCTGTTTGAGATCATTGGTTTGTTGACTGGTATGCCAGGAGGTTTCACAAAATATTGCTGTTTCCTTTGTCTGTGTGATAGTCGCGCTACATGTCATCTTTACGTCAGAACAGAGATGCCAAAAAGAACTGAGTATTCACCAGGAAAACAAAATATTTCAAATAAACTGTTAATTGATACAAATGATGTTTTTCTTCCGCCGCTGCACACAAAATTAGGCCTTTTTAAGAACTTTGTCAAGTCCCTAATAAGTCTCTAATAAGTGTGAAATCTATAGACAAATTGTTGCTGAATTATTGAAAATTATTACAAATCTGTGGTTTTCTGGAATAACCGCGTATGTCCATTTTTGTCAGTTTTGAGTTAACAATACCAAATATATTACCTTTTAACGCTCTTTACATGTGTTAGATTTTTGTTTAAGACCATTTCTGAGTTTTTTCTTTAAATAACGACGTAACTTAAATGTTCATTAAATTAATTTGCAGCACTATCGTTTGATCGCTGGCAAATTATTTTCTCAGAAAACGACACATAGCGACATACGTTGTTATTAATAAAAAAAATGCAAAATAATTTTTGATTATTTTTCAGATTATAACCACTTATAAAAACTTGTGTGTTTATTTCTGTTATTTTTTGTCATAATATTATTCTTGATACGTTGTTATATTCTCATGCCAAATCAAGTTTTTGTTGACGAACAAAAAAAATCCATTTTGCAAGCAACAACCACTTATGCCTACATGGGTGATTGCATTGGTAGTTTTCTTTTTCAAAGAAAACGACGTTTGTCGACATAAGTTGTTTTATCTGCACATACTTTAAGAGTTATTTACATATTGTTTTTTCGTCCTTCCCTAAGATCTATTCCTCTGAAGATATTTGAATCGAAATTTTATATAAAGTATTTATTGCCCATATTAAATAAAATAAAAAGCTCTAAAGACTTTATATCGAGCCCATAATTTCAAATATAACGTTTTTTTGGCTCCCCTGAACATTTTGATTTTATGACATACGCGGTTATTCTAGAAAACCACAGAAATTAGGTGCACGAATGTCACTCAAAATGCATTTTTATACCCTATACCACTATGTGGTTTGGGTATAATGACTTTGTGCTGCTGTTTGTAACAACCAAAAATATTTGACCTACACCCATCTTTAATTATACCGATCGAATCAGAATCACTATCACAATTGCCATAAGAACCAAATTGTCATATAGATCTTACTCGAATTGGGTTTGTATGCGTTTATTACACCCATTAATGAGTAGTCCAAAAATGATCCCTATTGGACAACTCTTAGTCAAAGGCCCCATATAGAGCTCCTTCCCGATCTTCACTTATATCTATCAAAAAAACAAAAATATTGCACTGATTCTTCTCAAATTTTGTTTGTGTATATTTTTGCAAAATACAAGAGACTTTACCAAACATGGTCAGGATCGGTCCATTTTTGGGCCTAGTCCCCATATAGATATAGCATCCGATGTGAACTTTTTCATATCTGCAGCCGAAAAAATTAATAAAAATCCCACTCAAATTTGGTTTATGCTTATTTTCTATATCCAGTTAGTTGGGCCTGAGAGATAGGGTCTCTAAACGTATCGTATAGTCGGTCTAGACCGACTATAATTTTCTTACTTGTTTTCATTTGCATTTAGATTTTTTTTCACAAAACTTAGCGGTGAGCGACGAACAAGGGAAGTGTGCTCACCAAGATTTAATGAAAATTGAAAGAAATTATCAAGGATTTTGGAAAAAAAGCATGCTGGGAGACTATTTCTAGACTCTAATATGCGAAACCGAATCAGCAAAATACAAACGACGTTCAAATAACGCCATTCGCTTTTGAAAATTCATTGATTTTTAAATAAACTAATGATTTTTTATGTAAAAAATGAATAAAAACATTTTTTTTGTGTCTCGAAAACTTGACGTGATAGAGAAAAACAAATTATAGTTAAAATTCAGTAAACCAAATTACCCTAGGAAATATAATTTGTTGCTCCAAACCAAAATCGTGTTGGCTAGTGTTATATAATGGTACATGCAATTTTTCAAGAAATGATTAAAAATAAATTTTACAGTTAACTCTTATTTTCTTGCCAAAACTGCCATAAGGAGAGGCCAGGGCCATAGTGGAGTTTAGGTTATTTATTGCTTTAATCTACGTCAAAAACTGGATATGAGCTCGGTTTTATCAAGGTTTAAGACATACACAAAGAAATGTCAAATTTTCTTTTTCAAAAAGAAATTGCAGCAATATATAGATATTTGTGGTACCTCAGTGAAGAAGTAGTTGTACTCGGTTATTTTTCAATGTGCCTTTTGCAAATAGTACAACGACTTAAAGAATCATTCCAGGAAGAAACAAAAAACGATCAACCAGGTATCATGCGAGAAATGATATAAATGAAAAATTTATAAATTTTTTTCCGAATTCTCAAATTAGATGCTTCCTTTCTGTATATGGAAATGTAGAAGAATGGAATGAAAATCTTTTATTTCAGAACACAAAAAGAACACCGGGTAATACTAAGGACATGAATGATAGAACTGAAGGACGAATTACTTTAGCTAGACACTTCAATTCATCGCTAACAAAACAAGAGGATCAGACGCAATACCTTTTCCAAGTAATAGAAGTGCATCGCAAAATGTTTCCGAAACCCAAGATAAGTGTTCCATTAAAGAAACTCGTTTAAAGGAAATAATATTAAATAGAAACTAAAAAAAATTTTTAAATAAAAACTCTAGATTTATATGTATGAGTCGGAATTTCGATAGCTTAGAGGCAGTTCTCAGCATCAGTTTGCTATCAAAAGGATCCAGAAAAGTAAATTGCACTCTAATATTTTCCACTTTTATAGTTTTGGATAACCCTATCATTTCAATTTCAATCTTCAACATTCAATATAAACCATTCAAATGACTTTTTCAAACCACTACAGAAAGCAAAGCAAAAGTAATATTTCGCAAATTGCCATTCAGCTTCAAACTGTTGTAATATCTATATATTTGATAAGTTTGAAGTGCACTACTATTTCAAACACAAACATTTCCGACCAGCTGCACTTTACAACGAATAGAGAAGTTATAAGTTAACCCAACTATGATTACGATTTGGTTAGGATATAAAAAAAAATATATAAAAAAAAGGAAGAACTACAGGATTATGGACAACTATTTGGCGTTGGCTAAATAAAAACAATTTTCAGCTACTAAACAAGTTCACAAGTTGCTAACCTACACCAGGCAGCTTGCATTTGTTCATTTCAAAGCAACAAAACATTTAGAGAAAAACATTGAAGGAAAATAACAACAAATGATAAACGAAACATAATGAATACAAAAGGATTTCCTCAACTGAAATGAAACTTAACTACAAAAAAATATATATATTCAAAAAATTACAACGAAGAAAGCAACACAAAACAAAATATATAAACAAAATAAATACTTACACAATAAAACAAAAAGAACAATACCTACAATTGACAGAATTCCAACAGATTGTTAAAATTATGTTGACATTTGTTGTAGAAAAAAAAACAGAAATTAATTTTAAGGGCTTAAAGGGTTCTCTGAAAAGATTAGAAATAACAAAACTTACGAATTGGAAAAAAAATATTATAATTATTTTTTTTTTTCAAGAGGCCTCAAAATACTTGTGTGCTTCCTCCTGTTTAATTAAAAAATGTTTGAAATATAAAAACAATTTCTAAATGTTAGTACCTGCATAAAATTAGCAACAATATGTGGTTGCGTATTAGAATTTTACTTTCTAGCTAATTCATAAGAAAATTTTAAATTTAAATTAAATTTTAACTCAGTATATCTTTTAAACAATAACTAGAATATAAACAATTTTCAAAACGAAATAAATTTTTCTTCATTTTGTTGGTAGAAAAAAGTGACCAAAATTTGTAGTGCTGTAAAAGTGGACACAATTTTGTAGTGATTGATGAATGCCACAACAAAGTCCCTTTCCGTCAGAATAATGAGTGTGTATATACACTGGAGAGCAAAACTGAGTGTATGTTCAGCATATTTTTTGTTCCCTTATTATACATCAACACTCCATATTAATTCAGTGCACTATGTTGATATCAACATATTTATACCCTATACCACTATGTGGTTTGGGTATAATGACTTTGTGCTGCTGTTTGTAACTACCAAAAATATTTGACCTAGACCCATCTTTTATTATAACAATCGAATCAGAATCACTATCTGATTCGATTGTACGACGTCCGTCCGTCCGTCCGTCTGTGTGTCCATGTAAAGCTTGTAATCAAACTGCAGGTCGCAAATATGAAACTATTTTGATGAAATTTGGTACATGAGCTTTTGTTGGCCATAGTATCATCGCTGTTGAAATTGGTGAGAATCGGTCCATGCTCAGACCTAGCCCCCATACAAATGACCCCTGTGAAATCGACATTAATTGCAATAAGGTCCAAATTATCGTATAGATCTCAGTCAACTTGGGTTTGTATGTGTTTATTATATCCATTAATCAGTAGTCCAAAAATAATCCTTATAGGAAAATTCTTAGTCATGGGCTCCATATAGTGCTGCTTCCCGATCTTCACTAAAATCTATCAAAAAACAAAAATATTGTACAGGTTTTTCTCAAATTTGGTTTGTATATATTTTTTTCAAAATATAAGTGCCTTTGCCAAGTGTGGTCAGGATTGGTCCATTTTTCCACCTAGTCCCCATATAAATATTGCACCCAATATGGACTTTTTCATATCTGCATCCAAGAAAATTAATAACAAGGCCACTCAAATTTGGACCGAAGAGATAGGGTCTCTAAACCATGGTATATGGTATCGTATAGTCGGTCTAGACCGACTATTATTTTCTTACATGTTTTTTTATTTATTTGTTAATGCATATAAGACTTAGAATCTCTTAGAGCACCTCCATATAAATTAAAACATGATTGAAAATAAAAGCTAAACTAAATTACAATAAAAAGCAAAACTTAAATTAGCAACAACAAAAATATATGAACAAAAAGAAAACATCAAAATGATTAAGAACTGAACAAATTACTAACAGCCATTTTAAGTTCCAAGTCAAGATGGAAATACTGGGCCAGTATAGCTAAACCTCCGAAGCATTTGGCGTTTTCAGGGCAAACTTTTTTTATGAACTTTATATTTTTCATTATCTTGATATTTGATTGCTTAGTTTTTCAGCTATAACTCAAGAAATATTGTTAATTTCTCATTTCATTTTTAAGAAAATCAAGTTGGACTAATTTTATCGAATGAAATCTTCAAAAAATAAATTATTTCCCATTTCTTTATATCAATTTAAAAAAAAAAAACATATTCAGGGCGTATGATTATTATTTATTAGAGTAGAAGATATGTATACGTATGAGTGATATTATTATTACTAAATCGGACATACATCACACCCAGTGATGCCAAGAGATTTTTTCAGAAATCCTTACGCTTATGAAAAAAAAATCCGTTTTTTCCTTACACCCACTTCTTTTCTCCCTACATTTTTCCCTACACTACTTTTTTTAATATATCAAAAAATAAAATTTTATTTCTAATTTGTCATTTTCAATTTTAATAATGCAAAAATAACATAAAAAAAGGAAGAAAAAAACATAAAAAGTAAGATAAGAATATCAAAAGTAATACATAAGAATAGGATTTTTAAATATTGGGATTTTCTGAAACCGCGGTTATCGGATAGGCATTTTGGAATTATTCGGCGCACACTGAACTTCACACAAATTACATTTATTTCATGTAAATAAAATTATACATTCTTATTCTTTTCACTTAAATAATAGTACTTTAGAAACACCAACGCATTAAGTAATGCGCAAGAGAGACGAGATCTGGTCTTTGTGCAGAAGTTTGCAGAAACAGAAAAATTTCACTCCGAATCTGTTGAATTCGGCTTCGGTGTTTTAATGCCATATAAAGCAATTCAAGATTTGGTGTTGAAGATGTTGAAATCTTGATTTAAAGTGCCGATACTATTTGCTGTTCCTAACTTTTTAACGTTGGACGCTTTTGAAATGTATGAAATCAGTTCTTCAGCCACCTAATAGCCAGCAGTAGGGAAAAATCTTTTCATAAGAGCTCTAGCAAAACTAAGAATAGATTTTGTTGGATCATTTATTGAAGTTGGGTCAACAAGACATTTTATCAAAGTAGTAATATTGACATTTTTTTCGGTACAATTCAATTTGAAATTGAATTCAACAACTAGCGACTTATATCTGAATTGATTTTTTTTGTTTATCAAAAAACATAAAATGCCCTCAGCACCAAAAATATTTGCAGCTTTTCGACTTAATGCTTCCATTGCTAGTTTTATAGGCTGTAGAGAATGATTGAGATTTTTTAATAGATCCAGGTCAACTTTTTCCATCAAGTAATGACATTCAAATCTGTTAAAGCTTGTCAAAACCTCTCTCTCAAGGGTACAATTAAGTTCCATCGAATCTTTATATTTTGAAGTAGTACTTACGCACGTTCATTCATTATACCCTATACCACTATGTGGTTTGTGTATAATGACTTTGTGCTGCTGTTTGTAACAACCAAAAATATTTGACCTAGACCCATCTTTTATTATACCGATCGAATCAGAATCACTAACTGATTCGATTTAACGATGTCCGTCCGTCCGTCTGTGTGTCCATGTAAACCTTGTAATCAAACTGCAGGTCGCAAATATAAATACATTTTGAAAACATTTGGTAAATATGCTTTTATCGGCCATATTATAAACGCTATTGAAACTAGCGGGAATCGGTCCATGTTCAGACCTAGCCCCCATACAAATGACCCATCTGAAATCGACAAAAATTGCCATAAGAACCAAATTGTGATATAGATCTTACTCGAATTGGGTTTGTATGCTTTTGTTACACCCATTAATGAGTAGTCCAAAAATGATCCCAATTGGACAACTCTTAGTCATAGGCCCCATATAGAGCTGCTTCCCGATCTTCACTTAAATCTATCAAAAAACAAAAATATTGCACTGATTCTTCTCAAATTTTGTTTGTATATATTTTTGCAAAATACAAGAGACTTTCTCAAACATAGACAGGATCGGTCCATTTTTGGGCCTAGTCCCCATAGAGATATAGCATCCGATATGAACTTTTTCATATCTGCAGCCAAAAACAATTAATAAAAATCCCACTCAAAATTGGTTTATGCTTATTTTCTATGTCCAGTTAGTTGGGCCTATGAGATAGGGTCTCTAAACGCCTGGTATAGGGTATCATATAGTCGGTTTAGACCGACCATAATTTTGTTACTTGTTTTTAATGATTTTGCAGGATGTTGTAACATACTGGAGAATATATAAAAAAGCACACAATTTTCTTAGCTAGCTTCAAGTATTAAAATATAGTTATATATTTGTAAGTGTCGTTTCAGGGTCATCTCCAGAATCTTGAAAATCATCTTTCTTCTTATCAGCGTCTTCAACTTCACTTATTAGTTCAGATTCAGTTGCAAGTTCATGTTTTTTATACAAATAACAATCGTCTAAGTATATGCTGTGGTTTAAACATATAATCATTTCAGCTTAGCAAGTTCTCCCGGACGTTTTTTTAATTTTTTTTTAAGCCTAGTTCCGCGGAGCCGAATGGCTTTCTAATTTTGGCCAATTTTTTTTTTTTTGCAGTGACAGACCAAAACCTACGACCACCGCATGATATGAGATCATGCTACCTACTCACCTAGCGGGGCGCTTTAACATCACTGAAGCCCCATCATGAGTAGTGTATACAATTTCACTTTCAAAATTTATTTTAAATTTAAGCAAATGATTTTTTACTTTATCCACTATATCATCTGCATTATAACACCCTGGAACTGACACATATACGTCGTTTTCGCCACGGACATTTATGTCCAGGTATCTACGTCATCTTAAGCTTGTCTATTCATCACTGGTGATACTGTATTTATTGCTAAGTATTTTACGTTATTCAATAGTTTTAATCAGCTCGTGAACCCTTTAACCGATTTTGACGATTTTAAATAGCAACTCTTTTGGGATGCTAATAAACGACTTTATATAAAAACGAACGGTCTAGCTTAGATATTGACGGCGTGGTCGTGATTTCCACGGTCATCGGTAAATCAAGTTCCCTTGTCATAATGATCAAGAAAACATATTTTTTTGGTGTCTCAGGAATTTATTTCGATGCGTTACAAATGGAACGACAAACCTATATACCGTCTGCCACTGAGGTGTGGAGGGTATAAAAATACAGTTGTAACCCTCTTTGTGTTATAAGAGTAGCTTCTTTAGAATCCACTAAAAAGACCTACTTTCAGTTGCACCCAAGAAACTTGTTATTTTTGATGATCACTGAAAATCGCAAAAACAACTACTCTTGATACGTATGTACTATTCGCAATTCCTTACAATGAAAAAACTGTTTTTCAATTTTATAGTAAATATTAAAAAAAAACCCGTTTTTTTGCCTCTACTGAAAATTTGTAAATTTTGAGTTGACTCACTTTAGAGGTACAGGTGCGATATGTTTTTAAATCAATTATGTTTAAGTTTATAACATTTCAATGTTATTTTTATTTACAAACTAACTTATTAAAATAGAAGAGATCTACCAAGATGGCGCACGTATGTATAAAAAAAATGCACAAAAAAATAAACTGCACAAACAAGTGATTTTACTTGTTATTGTTATTAAAAAAGCCACATATTTACTTTCCTCATATTATAGAGTTATTACCAGACTTAAAAAGATTTTAAGTTGTTAAAAAAATTTTCAAAAAATCCCTACAATTCGACAAAAGTAAGAAATTTTTCCCTTTTTCCCTACATATAAAATTTTTTAAAAAAATTCCTACAAAAAGGGAAAAATCCCAACACTTGGCATTACTGATTACACCACTGTGTAGTTTGCTATTTCGTTTGGAACACATCGAAAAACGCATGTGCAATCCCATAAATAATAATCTTGAAACAACTCGAGACGTATATATCTATACCAGTCTATCATTTCGCCCATCTGTTCGTCTGTCCATCTGTCTGTTGAAATCAAGCTCATTCGCAAAATAAATCATTTACCTGGACAAAGTTATGAAAATATTGTTTTTCATTATTTCGAGCAGAGTGCGATTGAAAATGGGGTAAATCGAGTAGCATTGTGCCAAGATATGTGCAAGAATATAAAGACACTTGTAAATAAACTTAAAATTTGAGTGCGTTTATAGTAATTAGTTTAAAGATTACTTCAAAAAATATTTTGTTTACATTCGTTATAAATAGTGCAATAAGTCCAGGTGTTAATATAAATGAAAAATCCATATGGAAGGCATGGCCGAATTTAGGACTCTTACTTGTTTATTTTGTTTTTTACATGGATATATTATTAATATGCTAAAAATGCAATCACTTTTGCTTGCCATTGTATATAATTTTCATGACAAGATTTAATGATTTTTTTTTTTCATAGCCCAACGTTTCCTTACAACATTTTTGTTTTTGTGTCTAAGGTCAGGTGCTTATCAATTAATTACCATTTTTTTTTTAATTTTGTGTTAGTTTTAACAAGTCTCTTAACGATTAATAGACATGTACGAGTAACTTTAACTTTTAACTCTATATATTTTGTCATGAAGACATTAGTTTATAAATTATAACTTCGGACCTTATCTACACCATTCTCTTTCACAACCAATTAACTTAATAACTGTTTTTTCCTGTTTTGTGTTTTACTAAAAGGTCAATTGTAAAGAGAAGACCAATTGAAACCCTTTGAAGAAAAAAATATGTTTTAATTGTTTTTTGTGCTGACAAACTGTCATCAATCTGTTGAAGTGATGTGTGTTTAAATAGTGTCATCTTTATGTCTATGTAATCCAATTCCATTTCCTTTTTCATTCCACTCAATTATAAGTAATCTTATTTCTATCTTCTTAATTATATTTGGAAATGTCTACTGAAAATATATCATCACCAAGTCTGTTTCTTTCTAATTAGAAGTCTCCATTTTAGAAAACAAGTGTAGAAAACATATATGGCTATGCGGAATTTTCAATGCCCTTTTTTAAGTTTTTTTCTCATAAACGCAAGTACATTCATTTTATTCTCGTTTGGTAAGTCCCAAAAAAAAAGCTATACTAATTTATTTAACTGAGTAGGTTGCCTTTTTGAAAGAAAAAAAAATAATAAAACTGCAGAATTTTCAATGCCTTTTACGAATTTTTTTTTCAAACAAACGCAAGTACTATACTTTCTTTTCATTTTCGTTTGGTGAATTCCTAAAAAAAATCAAGTTAAAGTGTTGAATTGCTATAACAAGCGCACTGCCTTACTATTTTTTAGAGGAGCTTCCATATTTCAGTACATATTTTGGCACACTGATGTTCCATTTAACCCATTTCAAATATCGACCTGCCCGAAATAGAGATGAACAATTTCAGCAGGGATACTTATTATCAGCACTACTTTTCACACTATATCTGAATGATTTATATGAACACCTTGGTGGTGGAATGATAATTTGTGAAACAAATATACACTTGTTATTATATGCAGATGATATTGAGTTGTTTGCAGATTACATCAGTGTAATGCAACAAATGATAAATAAATTGGAAACGTACTGCAACCAAAGGGATACGGAGGTAAGTTCAACAAAATCGGTAATGCTAGTATTCAGGAAAGCGGAAGATTATCTAGACGACAGTACTGGAAATACAAAGGGAAAGACGTGAGAATAGTAAATGAATATTGCTACGCAAAATGTCTTTTGGAAAAACGTAACAATTCAGCAAGGTGTAGCATCAACGCACCCTGGAAATAGTTTTTAAGTGATAAAACGATATCATTGTCATCTAAGTGGAGACTTTTCCAAGCTGTATGTATGTCAATTCAGATATGTGGGGCGCAAGTGTGGGGTTATGGCTTATTTGAAGAAGTTCACAAACTTCCAAGATTTTTGATAAAAAGAATTTTGAGACTGCCGGACTTCGCCCCAAATTACGCTTTAACACTAAAAACAAATGCAGCCGATAATCACTTTTATAACTTGAACTTACATATGGACTACATTTACAAAATATTGTATAAATTCAACCAAGATAGACTACCTCACAAACTCTCTAAGTAGGTTCTATCTGAAAACATTTTTGGGTTAGTCACATTTACCAACTTGGAGCCGAATATATTGTAAAATTTTAAAACATAAGTGATATAGAATGGCTTAGTAAAGGTGGTGGCTTATTACAAAACCCGAAGATAAAAAAGCATACCAGAAGCGAAGGTAAAGGCATTGAATAGCAATACACGCTTTTATAGGTTTCTGAATCATAGTGAAGTTATACATTATATACAGGATACAATCAGTCAGAACAAACTAGCAGTTATCTTCAAGGCTTGCTGTGATATTTTGGGACTAAAATCTAAAACTTTCGGAAGTCAAGCTAATAAAACATGCACATTGTGTAATACCACAGAAGATGAAACATGATATTATTTTACGGTAAAATGTCCGGTATTGAAGGGATTCAGAATCAGATATTTAGGTAAACCCTGGCTAAACCATGATGAGAAAGTAGACATGTTAAATGGAGAAATAGTTGATGCCTGAAACAGGCTGTATAAATTTGTTTGTAATGCAATGAATTACAGAAAATATTTAAATATATAATAGAATTAATTAATAATAGTTGAAGATGTATTCTACTCAAATTTAAATTAAATTTTGTAAATGACAGACGACATTTTGTCATTGTCATGAAATCTCTTTATATTAAATTGTGAATTATTTGCATTTTTTTTAAATGAAGAAATATTTATATACTTAATGTTTTTACTCGGCCTTTGACTTAAAAAATAGTTGACTACGCTTAGCAGGCGCTAAGTACTTAGTCCCCAATGAACAAATTCCGTAAAAAGATGAACTTTCTCTCCAAAAATTTGTATGGGATTGGAGAATTTGTTCATGATGAAAAAATCCCCAATATTTACGTTTTTTGGGGAGTAAATGCACTTTTTATTTCACTTTAAAATTCTTTGATTTTTAATTTGGAAGACCTTTTATAAGACGCTACAGCAAAAGTGCTTCTAAAATAAGGTTTCGCAGCTTATTTTAGAAGCACTTTTGCTTTACGTTTTCTTTAAGTTTATTTATTTTGTAAACATCAAATAAAATGGAATTGTTTGCAAATTAAAGGAATCAGAAATTTTAAAAATTTAACTACTTCATTCAATAAGTGATCATCATTGAGCAAAAACGTCAGATTTATAGAAACTTCAAAAATGGGAAATGAATGCGACGTTTAAAATTGTCGTCAACTTATTGTCGTCAATTTATTTTATTCGCCAAAGTATATTTCTCACATAATTGCAAAATTTTACCTGAGCTGTGTTCGCGTCCGCGTCCGCGCACCACTCACGCGCGTTTGGCAGCCACAGTCAACTTATTTTAATTGCCAAATTATATTTTTCAGATCATTCCGATATTTTAGTTGAGCTGTGTTCCGCGACCGAGTCGCGTCGCATCGCGTCCGGCGCTATTGAAAAGAATATAGATTTTAAATACGTTTACCGCAGGACAGATATTTAGAGTAGTATGGGGAATTTATTCTTTTCTTTTGGGGACCTTTTTTAAAAAATTTGGAGAATTTGTTTATCATGAAGTTATTCCTCAATTTTTTGGGGAATAAGTTTATTTTTATACCCTATACAACTATGTGGTTCCGTCCGTTTGTGTGTCCAAGTAAAGCTTGTAATCAAACTGCAGGTCGCAAATATGAACATATTTCGATGAAATTTGGTATATCAGCTTTCATCGGCCATAAAATGAACACTGTTGAAATTGGTGAGAGTCGGTCCATGTTCAGACCCAGCCCCCATACAAATGACCCCTATGAAATCAACATAAATTGCCATAAGATCCAAATTATCATATAAATCGTAGCCAAATTGAGTTTGTATGTATTTATTACATTCATTAATCAGTAGTCCAAAAATGATCCCTATTTGACAACTCTTAGTCATAGGCCCCATATAGTGTTGCTTCCCGATCTTCACTTAAATCTACCAAAAAACAAAAATATTGCACTGATTCTTCTCACATTTTGTTTGTATATATTTTTGCAAAATACAAGAAACTTTACCAAACATGGTCAGCATCGGTCCATTTTGGGCCCTAGTCCCCATATAGATATAGCATCCGGTATGAACTTTTTCATATCTGCAGCCAAAAAAATTAATAAAAATCCCATTTAAATTTGGTTTATGCTTATTTTCTGTCTCCAGTTAGTTGGGCCTGAGAGATAGGGTCTCTAAACGCATGGTATAGGGTATCGTATAGTCGATCTAGACCGACTATAATTTTCTTACTTGTTTTTATTTTTGGGAATTTGTTCATTGAGGACTAAGTACTTAGCGCCTGCTTACCATTATAACTAATTTTGCATGGATTATTTTGAGCGTATGATGTTCCTTCTGGTGCATATACGAAAAGATTGTGCTGGCTCCCAACTGTGGACCAGGCGACATATAATTGTCTATGAGAATAACACGGAGATTCTAAGTTGATACCTGTCAACGTAAGAGATTGTCTGCTGGATTTCTAAATGCACTTGAGTTGATTCAGGCATTTCCGCTTCTCTTAATAAAGCTTGACCTGATTTTTGGGCTTCAAGACGTTATTGAGTTTGCTCAGATATTTCAGCATTTTTCGACTCAGATTGTCTAACTCGTTGTCTCGATTCGAATTTGGATCTGATCGGGTTCTCTAGGGTTCTGCTTCGTCTAAGCCTTTTTTTGCATTTGAGGTAGTACGACCTATATGCTATGCTTTCATGTGCAAGTCACTATTGCAACTAGTTATTTTTGCACCTTTACAACTCATTTATATAGTGAAAAAGATGAAATGGAAATTTTGTAATAGTTTACATTCCAATATAGCCAAAAGGAGAGTTGGAAATAAATGTAATATTTTGTCTTCCAATGTAGTTAAAAAGGCGAGATGGAAATATTTGTACGAATTAACCTCATCGGAGTAATCCTACAATGGTAGTCAACCTGTATCTGTTCACCCATGAAATAAATCTGTACTTATTTTGGGGTGTTACAACTCATATAATAAAAAAGGCAAGACGGGAATATTTGTAATAGGTTGATTTACAATATCTATTTCATAATGGTGTAAACTCAAGAGTAGTAAGTAAAAACACTTGTGCACTAAGTTCGAGGGAAGTCTATTGAAAAATTAAAATATGTTAACAAACAGTAAAAGCGTATATAGAAATTTAAAAAAGTGGGCGTGGCCGATAAAAATATATGATGACCTTGCCTAGGATTTGCGAATAACGTGCAGTAAATCGGAGTTAAACCCATAAAAAATTTAAAAAAATATGGGCGTAAAAATTGGCGTGGCCGGTAAGACCTTCTCTGGGATATAGATCGTGTGTACCAAATTTCAGAGAAATCCGTAGAAAAGTTAAAATTTATGTAGGGAACAAATTTACAAAAAAGCAGAAAATGAATTGTGTATAAAAAGTGCGCGTAAAAGTGGGCGTGGCTGATGAGAAGCATATGGTGACCTTACCTGGAGTACATAAATCGTGTGTACCAAATTTTAGAGAAATCGCTTAACAAATAAAAATTTGTATAGCGGTCAAACAAACAAATGAACAGAAAATGAATTTTATATATATAGAAGTGGGCGTAAAAGTAGGCGTGACCGGTAAGAAGAATGTTGCAATCTTCCCTGGAGTCGAGACATTTTATGTACCACATTTCAGAGAAATCCGTAAACCAATAAAAATTTGTGTAGCGAACAAATATATCAAAAACAGAAAACGAATTGTATATAAGAAGTGGGCGTAAAAGTAGGCGTGGCCGATAAGAAGTATATGGCTACCATGCCTGGGGTACAAGTAATGTGTGTACCAAATTTCAGAGAAATCCGTTGAAAACTACAGATTTATATAGCGGTCAAACAAACAAACAAGCAAACAAACAGTAAATGAAATCTATATATCTGTGGTCACAAGCGATAACCGCCTAAGTCGACTTAAGAACTATTTGAGTTACGTATGCTATCATATTCTACTAAAAACTCTTTATACTTAGGTGAAATCCTCATTTTTCTAACACTGTTTATTAAAAAGTTATTAACGAATACATTCTGACCTAAGTCATAATGAAGCCCCATTACTGTATATAAAAAGTTATTATTCTCAAAAGCATGATTTTCGACTTAGGCGGTTAATGCTTGTGACCACAGATATACAGATGTACATATATATATTTTAGTGATAAAAAATATTATCATAAGGGAACCCAGGTAAATATGTTATTTTGCGAATGAACGTGATATCAACGGCTAAACAGACACCATCGCTATAGCAACTCCAATTGTTATAAAGATCAAGCATATATATACCGTACGGGGTAGCAAATTAAGTTTCCGATGCGCTAGACAGAATAACAAGCTGATATTTACCCTCTGTCCAGTTATGAGGATAGTATAAAAATGCTAATAATTTATCTGAATAAGAGGGTTACCTTTTTGAGAAAAAAAAATAATAATATAATTGGGTTATTATTAAAATTGTAATAAATGCAGTTATGAATGCGTTTAAACTAATTTTTTCACTACGATAAATGTACTTCGAAAAAATGCATTTTGAGCGAAGTTATGAGCTTAAAAAATAAATATGTAATTGGGTGTCTTAGCAGGGTGCATGACGGATACCCATCAATTCATGGCGGACCATGTCGACCTTGTCTCTACGATGTCGATTTTAAAACAAATAATTGTGTACCTTTCAGAACTGACAGCCCTATGGTGCTCTAAAGGTACTGCTGCCACATATCTAATCTTGCATAATAAACTAACAAAAAAAAAAAGTTTTTATAGAAACTCTTTATTTCCTTCTGCACATGAGTTTTGAATCTCTCCGTGACTGTGCGTGACTTTGTGTAACTATTTTAAAATTAATCTTTGGTCACAACAAGTCTATGGACCAAGTTGCAGAGTGATTGGATGAAGGGAAATGGATTTTAAGTCACTCTGTGACTATGTATGACTATCTCAAAATTAATCTTTGGCCACAACAAGTCTATGGACAAAGTTTCAGATCGATCAGGTGAAGGGAAATGGGGTTTAAATAACTCCGACTGTGCGTGACTATACGTGACTGTGTGCCACAGCAAGTCTATGGACAAAGTTTCAGATAGATCGGATGAGGGCAAGTGGATTTTAATCTCTCCGTGTCTGTGCGTGACAATGTGTTGTAGCATAAAATATATTCACCATCGCCAACAAGAACATTTTTGGTTATTAAATATAAAATATTCTCAAGTTACACACAAACCAATAAAAGCAACCAACACGATCAGCACTGCTTATACAGTAATACAAAAGCACTAGATTTAGGGTGCACAAGTAGTGCTGTGTGTAATTAAGCTGATACGGGGTTTACTGTAACAGTCAACCCTTCTGGTGTTACACAATGGTTGTTGAGAAGTATATGTAAAATTAACCATGAATGTTCTGTCCATTGTTGCACTATTCCACTTTAAATAAAAGTATATTTGTGACCATAATTTTGTATAAATAGCAAGGTTCAGAAAATACACACATGAAACACACAATGTTCTGTTCAAAAGCAGCCAACACATATCTTTATTTTCATATCAATTATGTGCGTTTCTAAATTTCCTACGGTGCCCAACACAACCATGACTGTGTTCGTTTTAATATTTCGTTATTTACACGAACATTTTTGTATCACATACTTTTTGTTTCAATCACACATAAAGCACACATTTTTGAGTGTTGCTTTATTTGAAGTTCATGTTCTGGTACGTGTACTGAAAAAAAGCACAGAACATGTACAAAAAACAGGTTCGAGTTCAGTTATATTTTAAGTCGTGTTGTGGCTCGTGTAGTGAGAAAAAACAGAACATGTACAATAAACAGGTTCGAGTTCAGTTATATTTTAAACACTCAAAAATGTGTGCTTTATGTGTGGTTGAAACAAAAAGTATGTGATACAAAAATGTTCGTGTAAATAACGAAATATTAAAACGAACACAGTCATGGTTGTGTTGGGCACCGAAGAAAATTTAAAAACAAACATAATTGGTATGAAAATAAAAATATGTGTGTGTTGGTCTAAGTTACGTTTGTTTTCATATATGTACGAGTTTTTTATTCAGTGTGTGTTTTTTTCTGAACTCTGATAAATAGAGATCAATTATGTTTGAAAAGACATTATTTGCTTTCAAGTTAAATCGAGCACGACTTATAGTTGCTCAGCAAAGATATAAATAAAACCAAATTAATAAATTTAAAAAAAGGATTTATGTTTCATTTACAGCGTGACTACACCAGAATTAATTTATATTCACAACAAGACTATGGACCAAATTTCCGATCAATTGGATGAGGGGGAATGGGGTTGACAGACATAGAGAGTATGAGTTAAAAGAAAGAGTTTAATAATTTAACGCGTGACTGTGTGTGACTATCTTAAAAGTGATCTTTGGCCACAACATGTCTATGAATAAAGTTTCAGATAGATCGGATGAGGGCAAGTGGATTTTAATTTCTCCGTATCTGTGCGTGACAATGCGTGACTATGGGTGTCTATGTCAACGTTAATCTTTTTTCACAGCAAGTCTATCGTTCAAGTTTCAGATCGACCGGATAAAGGGAAATGGGTTTTAAATCTCTACGTGACTGTACGTGACAATGCGTGACTGTGCGTGAATAAGTCATAGTTAATTTTTTATGCACAGCAAGTGTATGGACCAAGTTTCAGATCGATTGGATGAGGGGAAATGACATTTAGATCACTACGTGACTGCGCGTGACCACTCCAATATTAATAGGTAGTCACAACAAGACTATGGGCCAAGTTTCAGATCAATTGAATAAGGGGGAATGGGGTTGCCCCACAACATACAGACAGACAGAGTGGCAGAGAGTATGAGTTAAAACAAAGAGTTTAAAAAGGCTATAATTTTCCTTGAAGCGCTTCGAATCATCAGCTGCTTTAGCATATTAGACGTCCTATCGAATCGAAATAACCCTTTTTCTTGATGATTATTGAATTATTTTTTTTATCATAAACCATCAATGAGGGAATGTCCCTATAAATGCATTGCATTTTGTTGAACTAAAAAAAAAGTTTATGGGAAGGTGGAGGGAGAGAGTATAGATTGTGGATATTTGACTAAAATTTTACTATCAGGAAAGACTTTGGTGTACAGCATTATACGGTCAACTCGACAAGTGTTGAACAGATTACAATTGGACGGTAATTTTCATGTTTATTAGCCTTAAGTTTTGTTGGATACTTGCCGAAAAGGTTTTGGGATATAACCGATGCGAAATATATATTTTATATTTAATATACATATATTTTATTATGTTTTATTATTGAAAATCTGTTCCTCACTTCTCCTAAAGTAAATGACCAAGTTCTTATTGGTTTCCACATTATGAATAAAAATTCAGTAACATATAAAATTTAGCAGAAAAAGTAAATTTAAAATTTACATTTTTTTTATATAATTTAAATGAATTCATTCACTTACAAAAACGAAACAGTTGTTTAAGCCCTAATTTAACTAAATACATACATCATAAATAATATTTACAAGTTGAAAAACGAAATGGTTAACCAAACAGAGAAATATAAAAACAAATATAAGACGAAAAAATCTGGCCATTTTTAATCTTTTATTTATATCTCAGAAACCAATAAAAGCTCGCTCATTATATTTCCTGCAAGTGTAAAGAAGACAATCAGTAACCTTTAAAGATATTTTATCACAAAATTTTTGATATGCGATAATGACCTTTGACCACACGCAAATAAAATTTTGGGACATGCTAACTCAATTTCTCATTATTTAACTTTTACAAGTTGAAAAACGAAATGGTTAACCAAATACAAAACTATAAAATATAATTTAAGAAAAAAATCTATCTAAGTTTACTATTTTATTTATATGTCAGGAAACAATAAAAACTCACTCATCACATTTACCACAAGTGTAAAGAAAAATATTAGTAACATTTTCAAGATATTTGGTCACAAAATTTTTATTGTGTGATAATGACCTCTGACCTTCAGCAAGTAATACTTGGAGACATGTCATTATAAAGGCTGCCTTTATACCTTTTAACTAAGATCTTGATTAGAGTTATGGGTTAACAAGTTTTGAAGTTTAACACAATTGTTCTTGACCACGTGATTGAGTTTTTTAATGTCTTTTAGTAATTAAATAAATAACTGTTTCAAAATTGTTCTTTATATTTTGAAAAAATATCTATTAAAAACAAGTAAGAAAATTATAGTCGGTCTAGACCGACTATACGATACCCTATACCATGCGTTTAGAGACCCTATCTCTCAGGCCCAACTAACTGGATATAGAAAATAAGCATAAACCAAATTTGAGTGGGATTTTTATTAATTTTTTCGGCTGCAGATATGAAAAAATTCATATCGGATGCTATATCTAAATGGGGACTAGGCCCAAAAATGGACCGATCATGATCATGTTTGGTAAAGTCTCTTGTATTTTGCAAAAATATATACAAACAAAATTTTAGAAGAATCAGTGCAATATTTTTGTTTAAGTGAAGATCGGGAAGCAGCTCTATATGGGGCCTATGACTAAGAGTTGTCTAATAGGGATCTTTTTTGGACTACTGATTAATGGATGTAATAAATACATACAAACCCAATTTGACTAAGATTTGTATGATAATTTGGATTGCCATAATATATGTTGATTTCATAGGGGTCATTTGTATGGGGGCTAGGTCGGAACATGGACCGATTCTCACCAATTTCAATAGCGTTCATTCCATGGCTGATAGAAGATTAAATACAAAATTTCATCAAAATATATTCATATTTGCGACCTGCAGTTTGATTACAAACTTTACATGGACACACAGACGGACGGACGGACGGACGGATAGTGATTCTGATTCGATCGGTATAATTAAAGATGGGTGTAGGTCAAATATTTTTGGTTATTACAAACAGCAGCACAAAGTCATTATACCCAAACCACATAGTGGTATAGGGTATAAAAATGGTTGCGTACGTTGCGAGAAATAATAATGCCTTGCTAGTGCAATACTGCAACAAGTTGAAAAATATAGGTTTGAGATTATATCCATTTGTCAGTAGTGCAAAAATAAACCATATAGGACAATTCTTAGTCATAGGAACCATATAAAGCTGCTTTAAGTCTGTCAAAAACAAAAATATTGCACAGATTTTCTCAAATTTGGTTTGCATATGTTTTTGTAAAAATTAAGTTACCTAACCAAATATGGTCTGGATCGGTCAAATTTTTTGACCTAGTATTCATATAAATATATCATCAGATATGAACTCTTTCATATTCGAAGGCAAAAAAATTTAATAACAATGCCACTCAAATTTGGTTTATGCATATTTTCTATATGTAATTACTTAGACCTAAGAAATAAGGGCTCTAACACCTGGTATAGGATATCGTATAGCCGCTACACCGACTATAATTTTCTTACTTGCTTTATGATGGATTTAAATGATAGTGAAAAACTTTTTTGAGTTTTTTTTTCTAAAAATGTTTTTTTTTTTTGCTCAAATGAAAACTTTTAGGTCGTTTAGTGGATGCGAGTGGGATTTTTATCAAAAATAAATGTTTTGTAACTCAAGACAACTGTTTTTCAATTTATAGCACTATTTTTAATTTTTTCCTATTTGTGTGTAAGTCTAGCTAAAACCTTGCAAGTAACACTTATACTAAGAAACTAAACAAATTAACCTTTACCGACGTTATGTAAAATACCAAACTAAAATTGCATACCCTCGATACTGTAGTGCCCAAAGTATGTTAACCTCAGGACAAAAATCACTTTTTTTCTATAGAAACGTTGAATATTTATTTTTATTTACTAGTAAAAATAATTAAATTAATATATAACTAGCAGATCCCAGCCCTCGAAATTCGAGTGCAAAATCTAGGAAATTTAATTTTTTCATTAAATAAAGAGCCTAAAGATATTCTAATCAATTATAGCAAATTCACAAATCAACACAAAAATCAAACACATTTTTATTACAAACAAGTTAGCAAATTTTATATTTTTATGTATGTATCAGTAGCAACTTTAAAGGCAATTAACTAAAAATAAAGAAAAAAATTTAAAAATCTGTAAATCTGAAAAATGTCTAAAAAGAAATACCTCTCAAATTATATACGTTTGGTCAAAATCGGGATAAAACGGTAGATAAAATTCAATCTCAATCGCGTTAGATCCATTTATATCATAACTATTTTTATACCCTATACCACTATGTGGTTTGGGTATAATGACTTTGTGCTGCTGTTTGTAACTACCAAAAATACTTGACCTAGACCCATCTTTAATTATACCGATCGAATCAGAATCACTATCTGATTCAATTTAACGATGTCCGTCCTCCGTCCGTCCGTCCGTCCGTCTGTGTGTCCATGTAAAGCTTGTAATCAAACTGCAGGTCGCAAATATGAATATATTTTCATCAAATTTGGTATATAAGCTTTTATTGTCTATAGGATGAACGCTGTTGAAATTGGTGAGAATCGGTTCATGGTCAGACCTAGCCCCCATACAAATGACCCCTATGAAATCAACATAAATTGCCATAAGATCCAAATTATCATATAAATCTTTGTCAAATTGGGTTTATATGTGTTTATTACATCCATTAATCAGTAGTCCCTAAATGATACCTATGGGACAACTCTTAGTCATAGGGCCCATATAGAGCTGCTTCCCGATCTTCACCTAAATCTATCAAAAAACAAAAATATTGCACTGATTCTTCTCAAATTTTGTTTGTATATATTTTTGCAAAACATGGTCAGGATCGGTCCATTTTTGGGCCTAGCCCCATATAGATATATCATCCGATATGAACTTTTTCATATCTGCAGCCAAAAAAAAAACAATAAAAATCCCACTCAAATTTGATTTATGCTTATTTTCCATATCCAGTTAGTTGGGCCTGAGAGATAGGGTCTCTAAACGCATGGTATAGGGTATCGTATAGTCGGTCTAGACCGACTATAATTTTATTACTTGTTATATCGAATTTATTGTAGCTGATGAAGTAAATTTTTAAATACCCAGTCTTCCATCCAGCAAATTTCATGTTGATCGGAAGACATCGGTTTCAAAAGTTGGGTAACTTGACATGAAACCCCCCTTATACAAATATTGTAAAAACAAGTAAGAGTGTTAAACTCGGCTGGCTCGAATCTTTAATACTCTTCACCTGTGTTTTAAGCTCAACATTATAACCAACTTTCCCGCCTACTTCGGCAGTGGCTTTAGCAATAAAGAAAGACTTGGACCTCTGGACAGGTGGGGTATAATGATAAAAAGCTATGAAGCAAATGCTACAACCACAACGAACATAACAAAAACAATAATTACAGATACCACAAACAGCAACAGGCAATTTAGAAAAACAACTATAACAAGGAAGGCTCGCCCACTGAAAAATCGCCACAAAAAAACTGAAAATGGTCACGAAAAAAAGAAAAATGCCCCAAAAAATGGAAAATCGCAAAAAAGAAAATAACAAAATATTGAACAAAAATATCAAAAAGGGACTAAAAATATGAAACATAAAAAAACATCCAAAAATTAATCAATATTTTCCATATGAAAATTCACTTATAATGCAATTAAAATTACACTGCGGAACAATTTCAGGTTAGCAAAAGTTAGGTTGATTCTGAGAGTGAGGGGTGAAAATAGAGGCTAAATTAGAGGACCCGTATTGCGGCGTTTGTTTATGTTAGTTCGAATTTTTTTTTTTAATCGACCTTCGAACTTTGCAGTCAAATGCCGATTTTCAGCATAACGTTTATATGGTTTTTTGTCTATAACTCCTCGACTAATTGATATTTTTGTGGTGCTTATGAAGCAAAATGTTGGAAAAAATATTTTTTTTTCATGCTTTTTGAAAATATTTTCCACAAAACTAAGTCTTTTTTGCTTTCTGTGTAATCTATAATATGCTTCTTAGTTTCTTCAATAAATTTCATTTGAAAAGAAAACAATCATAATACAAAACTTGCGTTTTCCAGCTTAATATTAATTTACTTCTCATTTTTTATGTACCAATTTTGTTCAGTGTTGGTTTTGAAGAAACATTTAAAAAGAAATTATAAAAATATGGAAAAAAACATATCTTTGAAATGTTAGTTATGAAAAGTTTTAAGTAAAAAATTTAATATATTAAATTAATGATTTGGCCAGTTGGCGTTTAGCAGGCGGCTGTGGATCAACATCACTGCTCTCTCTAATATCTTGTTCATCGTCATCATCATCAGAAAGGTCGATAATTTCGTCCAATAGATATTCTGAAATTTCATCTTTGTCTTCCCCTTCTTCCTCTTTTTCCTCGTCTTCCTCTTCTTCAAAGGTGTTTTTGTACCACAAACAAATTTTAGCGAGTATTGCATCTGGAGATTTCTTTCCTCTGTACCTGAAACGAAAATAGTTTTCAGTCGTTAACATGTTTAAATTTTGCACTCTGACAAAGATATTAGAAAAATCTAGGAATTCAAATTACGCACACTCTATAGTTACCTTATTTCAAATGGAAGCGCAGTTTGGTGTTAACGTTCGCCTTGCTCATCAGATTCAGTTGGCAACTGTTGAGCGAGTTAATCAAGATGCTGATGCAAGAGATGAATTTTGTACGACATATTAACTCCAATTTCATCGAAAGCTGCCAACATTTTTGCAACAGATTGCCTGTAGTTGTCTTTGCGTTCTTTACCCAAAAGTCCTTTAATGACTGCTTTCAATGCGAGCCATGCATTTAACTCTCGGTCTGTCAGAACTTGGTCAAAATCTTGATTGGTCAAAATCTTGATCAAAATCATTAGTTTCGGTATGTCGGAACCATTAACAACCCCTTCCAGCATTTTGGCGTTACTTAGTCTTGGGAAAATGTCTTTTATGCGGTTGAATACTGCTGGTCTTTTTGCGACACATTTAAAAAAATTTTTAGCAATGCCAAGTTTAATGTGGAGCAACGGCAACAAAATTTTCATTGCAGGAACAAGATTTTCATGTAGCCTATTGTCTTTAGGCCATTTCCGTCCAATGCGACTATTCCTTCTCCGTATTGTGAATCCCAATCGCATAAAAAACACGGATATTTTGGACGGCCAGATGCTGTTAAGCCTGTAATCAATGAAACTATTTTGAGGTGGCAGCAAATGCGCCACTGGTGTTCGTTATATTTGACTACTTCTAGAATGTGTTTCAAATTATCGAAATTTTCACTAATCTCAGTGCTATACGCAAGAGCACAACTTTTAAGCTGATTAGTGAACTATCGATGAATAAACGCCAACCATCTTTTTTATAGGTTAACCCTATCGTCTCCATTAACTTTTCAATATCGTTGCAATAAACGAAATTTTTTGCATAATTCACATTGAAGAACTTTTCTAACTCTTTTTGGCGTTTTCGATATGCTGTTACTTTGGTACATTTCGCCAGAAAATTATTTCCTTTCAAAAATGAAGCCAGTAGTTTTGGTTTTTTCTGAGTCAAACACAAATTTGCAACAATTCCATCCAATTGGTTTTGTGTGACTACAATTGGGTCCTTTGATGTTTCATAGGATGTACCTTCACCAGGGTCGTATTCTGAGAAGGAATCCATGGATGTAGCAGCGGCGGTTGTAGTACTGATATCTGTTTGAAGATCAATACTTCGGTATGTTGGTACTGAAACGAATTCTGAGTGCGGTAGTGGTAATTGGACACTTGTCACTGCTAGATAAGTTTTATTCTTTGCTTTCCTTCTATTCAAAGTTTTATGGTAGTTGATTAATCCACAACAATTTTCTTCTTGATGCGGACTGTTGTCTAACCCCATCGTTGGTATACCAAAAGGCATAGCCTTCTTCTTTTCACTTTTCCATTGCATAAGAGTTAAATAGCAATTAAAGCAAACTTATTTAGAGGCAAAGTTTACGTCAGTGATAAACTCTTGCGAGAAATATTGTTTATAGACTTCCAAAAAAAAATCATGTAATCTTCATTTTTAAAATTACTTCGCTTGTACGAAATAAACAAAAATCGCCACCTGTGCGGTGGTTGAAAACAAGAAAGTATTTTAACTAATTCCTAATTCTTGGAACTTCCTTTTTTAATTACTTCTACCTAAATCGCTATTTATTTAAGGGTTCTGGGATGTTTAACGCAAATTATCGACTATGACCATTTTCTTTTCAAATGAAATTTATTGAAGAAACTGAGAAGCATATTATAGATCAAACAGAAAGCAAAAAAGACATGGTTTTGTGGAAAATATTTTCAAAAAGCATGAAATAAATAATTTTTCCAACATTTTGCTTCATAAGCACCACAAAAATTTTCTAAATCAATTTTTAAAAAAAATGTAATTATTGCACAGGTCTCTAGCAATAATTTAGCTTTTACAGATTGAAAAAATATCAATCAGTGACGAGTTATAGCAAAAAAACCATATAAACAATATGCTGAAAATCGGTATTTGACTGCAAAGTTCGAAGGTCGATTAAAAAAACATTCGAACTAACATAAACAAACGCCGCGATACGGGTTTTCTAAGTTACCCTCTATTTTCACACCTCACTCTCAGAATCGACCTAACTTTTGCTAACCTGAATTTGTTCCACAGTGTTATCTAAATATTTATTTATATAGAAGTTTATTTTCTTTATGGAAAAGTAGCCCATAAAATTATATAATGAATTGGTTTTGCTTCTGTAATGTATCTATATATTAATACGTGATGGTAAATTTTTAGTTCCCTTTTTAAGCAATATGCGCGCACGGAGGTGTGTGAAAATTGGCATAATTGTAGTTCATATGGAGGAGAAGCTGAGAGTGGTAAAATTTATGTTTAATCTGTCTTAAAAATGTATTAGATTAAATAAAATACATTATTTATAATAACTCGTTACACCCTGTTAATGCGAATGATTTAAGTTATATATCAGACCCTCAGTGTTGAATTGTGAATTGGTAAAATTGATTAACATACCTTTGGGCTCATTTAAATATTCATAAATTTTATAAAACATTGGAAGACAAAAATTTAATGAAAAAATTATATATCCAATTTGCACTCGAATTTCGAGTGCTGGGCTATACTAGTTCATATAAATACTTGGTATACAGTTAAAAAAAAAAAATGAAGAGTATCCTGCACAACTGCATGACAACATGAGCAGTGAAAAGAGTTCAATCCTTTTGCCAAACTGGTTGCTTGAATTTTTAAAACAAAAGATTTTTGAAAAAATACAAAAAATAGTCCAAAAAGTTGCGTCATTTCTCATTTTTTTCATTTGACCAAATTTTGTATTGGAGAGTTTTTTGTGTTGTGCCATTCCTCATATTATTTTAGGTGATTTATCTTTGGCCGTTATTTCCTAGAGCCAACAAAAACAATATAAAAAAATCATTTTTTTTACATTTTATTTGAATTCTCTGGACCCACTAAACCGATTTTGATAATTTTAAATCAAAACCTGATGGATCATTTTCACAAAAAAAAGCAACCCAGCTTACCTTTCGAGGGCGTGATCGTAATTTTCACAGACGGACAGACAGACATCTGTATATTTACGCCGCCTATTATTAAGATCAAGAATATTGTTTTTTTCTTAATTACTCCAAATTAAATAGCAAACTTATATACCCTACACGCACTGGCGTGATGTACCGGGTTATAACAAAAAATCTGGACTAATTCAAATGAACAATCAAAAGTGTAATTTCTGTTATTATGTCTTCAATATATTTTTTTCATTTAGATAATATTAGTGCAAAAAATTTTTATTCAATGGGCTTCAATAAATGGTCCATTGTCGGCCACACGACGAAGTTTTGTGTAGATGCTTGAGCAAGTACGTTGTACGCCATTTTCGTCTATCTTTTTGAGTCACCTCCGGGTGCGACGTGTCAATTGCTTGACATCTTGGGCCTTCCAGCCCTTCTTGTAGCTTTTAAGTTCGCCAAAAAAATCTTCAATTCGTCGGCACTGTTTTAAATTGGTGGGGTTTCTGTCTTTAGGAACAAATTTGATGTATATCCTGACGAAGAAGTCCAGTGTGGATTTCGCATAATGGGGGGAGGCCTTGTCCGGCCAAAATATAAAATCATCGTTCTGATAATATTTATGAATGAATGGAAGTAAAATTTTGCTTAAACATTCATTTTGATAAACTTCCTGATTTATGGCTTGAAATAAGGCTTGGAAATTCCTTTATCGGAAACGGCAATATACATCGGAAGAGGTTGCAGAAATGTCATTTGTGCAAAATATATCATTTCCTGGGATTTGTGGAGCGCTAAGTGGAAAATAACTCTCGTCATCCAAAAAGAATGATTTTCCCTTGAAATTTTTGCACATCCACCTACATTGCGATTTTACTCATTGAATTTGCTCTTCAGTGTAAGCAGCAAACCGTTGCTTTTTTTCTGGCTTCAATATGTAACGATTTTAACATTTTGCAAATATATGGCTGCGAGCATCCGAATTTTCTGGCCGCTTCGGGCTGGCTTAACCCATCCTTATTGTTGAAAGCTGTCTTGAGCTTCTTAATGTTATTTGCAGTCATAATTATCGGTTTTCTTCCGGAACCAGACTGTTTTTCTATTTTTAGGGAACTTAGAACGGAATATATAGTACTTTTTGCCACGCCCTCCGCCATAAAATGGATACATGTGAACGACTTCCCCTTCTCTGCGTGTTTTTCGTAAAACCGTACAAAGCGCTCTTGGAGGTATTGCTGCTCTGAAGGCATTTTAAAGACTAATATAGTGCGTGCACTGTTGTGAGTTATTTGATAAAAAGATGATGCAATACTAGTTCCAATTACGCAATACCAGCGTGACTCGAAAAGGCATACTAAAGCTACAAGCAATTCAAATTAGTCCAGATTTTTCGTTATAACCCGTTATATATAAAAAAGTTGCAGAAAATGTGTCCAAAGCCCAATCATAGGTAAAAAAGCAAAAATTGAAAATTTTCTTTATCTCGTAATAAATTCGTATTTTGATTTCACCTTATTACCCTTTCTTAACTTTTACTTCATCAGTTTTGACATTGAAATTCTTTTATTTTTACATCCTTCAGTTAAAATTTAATTTTTAATATTTAACACATAAACTAACTTCAATTTTTTTAACACGGTCAGGGGCAACATTTATTTTTAACTTGATACTGCCCTAGATAGTAAATTAATACAAAAAACTAAGTGAGTTTAACCAATATAAAATTTAATTTTATACGGAATTTAGCAGCACCAATAGGTGTTATACTCATATTTTCACATGTCACAAATACGACGAAAAATTTAAAACAAATGTTGGAGACTATTTATAAGAAGAAAGAAAACATTAAGAAATAAATAGGTCAATAACATGAAAGCAAACAAAGATGAGATAGAGAAGCAAACAATAGCATCATGAAAATGTTACAAAAAAAAGACATAAAAAATATATTCACACAGTGACACACAGCTTAGGAAATGATTCGAAAAGAAGTTGTAAAAAACAACAGTAAAAAAAATAATATTAAATGCATTTAATATTTTGTCGTTTGCCAGAAATACTGCTAAAAAGTATAGTGTTTAAAGAAAAACCATTTCCTTTTTCATACACACATATACACTTAAAGAAAAAGCGGAAATGTAGTTTTTGTTGGAATAACTAGATGCAAAACAATTGTGGTTTGTTATTACGGATACAATGAACACAACTATATTTCTAAACAGTACAAACCGACCAGTCATACGATTTTCACAACATTATATTTTATAGGAAGATTAATATTTGAGATTTTTAGTACATTTATTTATTAAATTATTTATGTGTTTATTAAAATTTTAATTACCAAAAGCTGATTTGGGAATGGGAAATGCGCAATATAAATTTTCAAACAGTAAACAATTTTAATAACACAAATATAAATTATTTAATTTAGAGTAGTTTATAATTAAATTAGGAAATGAATCATGTAAGTTTTTGTATTCATAAAATTATAATCATAATAATTTTATATTTCATAAATTGCTCAGATGATAAGCCCAATATAACTTTAGTCTGTCGTTATATCCATATAAGTAATATCAAATAAAAAAAAATTCCTTCAGTAATATCAACACAAATAGTAACTTGAAAAAAAGTTCAAAAATTTTTCTTTGTAAAATCAAAAACTTTTTGGTTTAAAGCCAACTAGAACGCAGAAAGTAAAGTTCAAATGGGCGCCGCGCTAGTTTTTCTATGAAAAAATGTTTACTGACGACAAGTTCATTATTTAAAAAAAAAACACTTAAACAAAAGATAGAAAAAAACGAAACCAATTGGTCAAGTTCATTTAAAAAATAAAAATACATTTCATTTTAATTTCAGTTTGATAACAAAAATGAAACAAAATTAGTTTAACAACGAAAAAAAAAACAAAGAGCAAATGCGAAAACTTTGCACAAATTTTACCACAACGAATTTAAAATAAAATCCTAAAAATAATTAAAGCATTTATCATGAAAATAAAATAAAAACAGAAAAACGTAATGAAGTGCAAGAATAAAGGCAACAAAAAATAGCATATACAAAAGAGTTTTTAAAACTTAAAGAAATAAACAACAACAAAACATATATTTCAATAAAAAGAATAAAAATATTTTTAAAGCAAAAAATTAACTACAATAGAAAAAAATCATTCAAAAAAAAAATAAGCAAAAAGTTGCAACAAAAAGGAAACCTTTCAAATTCTAAACTATTCTTTAAAACTACGTTACACCATGTTGTGTTTCAATATAAAATTAGCAACCATATTTCGATCTTATCGCGATGAAAGTGTACGTGACCGTAGCCAAAGTTTATGTGCACCACCTACCACCACCAGAGCACCGCCACACAGGGATATTGGAGCGTTACGTGTTCTGCAGCGACGCGCATCGAGTGTAATGTAAGTTTCTTAGTTTTTTTTTTCTAAACTAAAGAAAAATAGTCTCGTTAACATGAAAGACCTACTTTTAGGTTAGTTTGTTCTTGTCTTGTTTGTAATTTTTGTAATTTTGTCAGGTGTCGGTGAGAAATGATTTACTGTAAAGAAAACATTAATCAAATGACTGAAAGGCCACATTGATTCGAACGAATTCTTTTACAAAATCAGTTAAGTGTGTAACTGACAGGATATTTGTCATTTTGCTAACATTTAAAATTTTATCAATTGCAATATTTATATATTTATATTTATATATATTTTATCAAATTATTTATGATAACGATATTGGTTTTAATTATAATCTTAATGATAAACGACCTTGACTTTGTTATGTTAAATCACAATAACACACAGTGTCGGACAAAACTAAAGCACAGAAGTCCGTGCTTATCAAGAAACTATAATATAACATAAACGAACGCATAATTTAAAAAATTTCACCTTTGAAAGAATTTGCGTTAAACGTGTTTAAAATTAAGATGATATATTTGTTGCTGGTAGTTTAACTTGTTTATTATATTTTTATCAATACGTTCAAAAATTCAGCGACAAAACTTAAACACGTAACCTTGTATTTTCTTTGTTATAATCAGTAATAAAAAATTACTAACAAGAAATGCCATTATTTTTTTCAAAGATAATTTTAGGTGCGTATAGAAAAAATTTGCATATATTTATTAGTTTTTTCTGTGCTCTAAAAGTCACTAAGTATATTTCTAATAATTTTGTTAACCCAATGGCACGAAATAATTATTTTTTGATGTATAAACGCGCAGGCGGGTAAATTTCTATTTCCAAATACAAACACAAAAATAGCGTAACATGTGAGCCTTAAGACAAAATTGGTGTGACTTATGATTGTATTGGTGAAAAAATTTTGATATGTAATAATTTGTTAGAAAATGAAAAATAAAAAATGAAAAATGAAAAATAAAACAAGTAAGAAAATTATAGTCGGTCTAGACCGACTATACGATACCCTATACCATGCGTTTAGAAACCCTATCTGTTAGGCCCAACTAACTGGACATTGAAAATAAGCAAAAACCAAATTTGAGTGGGATTTTTATTAATTTTTTTGGCTGCAGATATGAAAAAGTTCATATCGGATGCTATATCTATAAAGGGACTAGGTCCAAAAATGGACCGATCCTGATCATGTTTGGTAAAGTCTCTTGTATTTTGCAAAAATATGTACAAACAAAATTTGAGAAGAATCAGTGCAATATTTTTGTTTTTTAATAGATTTAAGTGAAGATCGGGAAGCAGCTCTATATGGGGTCAAAGGAATCATTTTTGGACTACTCATTAGTGGACGTAATGAACGCATACAAACCCAATTTGAGTAAGATCAATATTACAATTTGGATCTTATGGCAATTTATGTCGATTTCATATGGGTAATTTGTATGGGGGCTAGGTCTGAACATGGACCGATTCTCACCAATTTCAATAGCGTTCATCCCATGGCCGATAAAAGCTTATATACCAAATTTCATCAAAATATATTCATATTTGCGACCTGCAGTTTGATTACAAGCTTTACATGGACACACAGACGGACGGACGGACGGACGGACGGACATTGTTAAATCAACTCAGAAAGTGATTCTGATTCGATCGGTATAATTAAAGATGGGTCTAGGTCAAATATTTTTGGTTGTTACAAACAGCAGCACAAAGTCATTATACCCAAACCACATAGTGGTATAGGGTATAAAAAGGAAAAATAAAAAATGAAAAATAAAAAATGAAAAATAAAAATTAAAAATAAAAAATTAAAAAAAAAAATTAACAATAAAAAATGAAACACGAAAAAAGAAAAATGAAAAATAACAAATTAAGAATAAAAAATAAAAACTGAATAATGAAAAACAAAAAATGAAAAATAAAAAATTAAAAATGAAAAATTATAAATGAAAAATTAAAAATAAAAATGTAAAATAAAAAATAAAAAATGAAAAATGAAAATTTAAAAATGAAAAATTACAAATGGAAAATAAAAAATGAGAGATTAAAAATAAATAATGAAAAATTAAAAAAAAAAATAAAAATGATAAATAAAAATGAAAAATAAAAAATGAAAAATTAAAAATGAAAAATAAAAAAAGAAAAAGGAAAAACTGAAATTGGAAAAAGAAAAATAAAAAATGGACAATGGAAAATGAAAAATTAAAAATGGAAAATGAAAAACTAAAAATGGTAAATGGAACATGAAAAATGAAAAATGAAAAATGAAAATTGAAAAATGGAAAACGGAAAATGAAAAATAAAAATGGGAAAGGAAAATGCAAAATGGAAAATGAAAAATTCAAAATGAAGAAAGGAAAATGGAAAATTAAAAATAAAAAATAAAAAATGGAAAATGAAATATGGAATATGAAAAATGGAAAATGGAAAATGAAAAATTAAAAATTAAAATTGAAAAATGGAAAATGGAAAATGAAAAATGAAAAATGGAAAAAGGAAAACGGAAAACGAAAATTTTAAAATGGAAAACGGAAAACTAAAAATGAAAAATTAAAATTGAAAAACGGAAAATGAAAAATGGAAAATGAAAAATGGAAAATGAAAATTGAAAAATTAAAAATCGAAAATGGAAAATGGAAAATGAAAAATGGAAAATGAGAAATTAAAAATGAGAAACTAAAAATGAGAAACGAAAGATGAAAAGTGAGAAATGGAAAATGATAAATTAAAAATGAAAATTGAAAATGAAAAAGGTGTTTAATAAATTATAGATCACAAGAAATCGCTTTGCCTATCAATATTGTGTATGAATTATTTGCCCTGAATATGTTAAGTTATTTAAACCATTTATTAATAATCTATCCCGTAAAAACAAAGTTTTTATTAAAACTCTTTCTTTACTTATGCATATGAGTTTTGACTGTGCGTGACATTGTGTGACTATTTTAAAATTAATCAATGGTCACATCAAGTCTATGAACCAAGTTTGAGATTAATCGGATGAGGGGAAATGTGGTTTAAATCGTTCCGTGACTGTGAGTGACTATGCGTGACTATCTTTGAATTAATATTTAGTGACAACAATTCTGTGGACGTAGTTTCAAATTAACGTGACTATGCGCAACTTGCGTGACTACCCCAAAAGTAATTTATAGTCACAGCAAAACTACAGGCCAAGTTTCAGATTAATTGGATGAGAGGGAATGGGGTTGCCCTATGGCAGACAGACAGACAGACAGAGGGTATGAGTTAAAAGAGTTTAAAAATGAGTTACATATTAAATTTGTTTTTTTAAATTTTCATTCGATAATATAGTCCAACTTGATTTGCTAAAGCTATTGGCACCGAAAATGTTCCAAAGCGTTATTTTTTAGTTATTTATTCAATTATCCTACACTTTAGCAATTGCTCAGTAAAAACTTTTGACTTACACCGATATATTCGGAAGTTTTGTTAGAGCCAAACGACTACGATTTGATGGGAGTTTTAAATCCGCATTCCAAAGATATCGAAGACATAATAGTAAGAAATAAAACTCCAGCTAATGTTATATCATTACACCCTAAGGCACATTCTTATAGTATCACCGTTTAATAATCGTTATTATTATCTGGTTGGCATTAGATAATAATGCCCAAATTTACTTTATGCGAAACAATTTTATTTAGATTATAACTTAGCGATTTTCAAGCAAATCAATCTATGTAATGAATTTGGTGCAAATATATATAAATTTGTAACCTATGATTAAATCTAACGTAAAATTTTATCAGAATTTTGTTTTCCAAATAGTTCTGATTTTCATGAAATTTCCCAGAGAGTATTTCTAGATCAAATGTAGAGGAGTCTGTTTAGAAAATAAATTTAGCCAATATTTATATTTAGAAAAATTAATTATTTTTTTTTTATCTTAAAGTCAGTAAAATTGTACTATAAAATCAATATTTTTAATTTTATAAAATTCAATGGAACAACCTTGATGCGATTTTTTGATTACCCAAAACTGAATAAAAAAGTATTTGTGACTTTTATCCAGTTTATTCGAAAGCAGTTTATGTATATGAAACCTATTAATAAAGTATTTTTTATTAGTATATTATTGCCGGAACTTTTCTTATAGAGTTCTTTAAAGAAACCATGTGCTAGATATAGGTTTAGCTAAGAAGTTATACCACTGTATTCCAACTTTTAAACAACTTCTAGGAAGTCATTAACACTGAAAATTTAACCAGAATTTCAATTCAACTTCAAACAAAAATGACAACTTTTAGTTAGAAATTCCAAAAACCATTTATAAAAGCATTCATGCGTTATATATCAACATTGTTTCGACAAAAGTTTGTCTTTATTTTGATAACAAAATAGTTCATTGAAACTGAACTTTGCACTCATTTGCAACTGAAAATGTTATATATGTGTGTGTATGAAACATCGCATAAACAAAGTGCAAACTTAACTTCCATTTTAATTTGATATATACACACACATACACACATACACACATAAATAAATTCATTTCTACGAATGTATATTTTTGTGTTTAACTCTGAGAGCCATTTTGAAATTAACACAATTTCAAATCTATTAACCCTGAAAATTTAAAACATTATTCATTAAATGTTAACGTCATTGAAAGTTATGTGAATATCACACAATTATTTTCATGGCCTTAAACTTCCATACTCCGAAGTGGAATAAGTATGAACGATTTTTCAAATCTAATTTTACCGGATACTTCATATTTCTAAATATAATTTATGTTTTGAAAACGCCATAATTTATGCTTATTTTTATTACTAGAACTATTATAGGAAATGCTTGTTGAAAAACAAAATAACAATAATAATAACGCAGGGCAACGTGGTATGGGTTTTGTTAGTCAATTTTGGAACATATTCTGATGATTAACTAAGCCCATAATTTACATTATTTGAATTGACTCTGGTTCTCGCGATACACCGCTATTTGAAAATGAAGGATATTGCACCGCATATTTTAGCATAACTGAAGAACAATTTGTCCAATTTGGTTAAATAAAAAATCTGAATATCCGCAGCTAAATTACATCCAAGCTCAACAGTTTCGGAAATATTCCGAGAAAAATTTCATGAAAACTTGTTATTGTTGTTTTAATTGATAAAGATCAAAAACTCCAATATTGCTCATTATTGATTTTAAGTTATAACCATAACATAATATGTGGAGAATTTTTAACAGGATAGGCCCACCGTATATCGAAAGCTACTTCTGTAGGCCAATTAGACGATATTTGACTGATTTGTGAATAATTACGTTCATATTTAAAAAAAAAAATTAACGTACACCAAAAATATTAAAAAACCTCCTCCGCTTATTTCTTAATGTTTTAAAATCCTTTGAAATTTTTTAATAATTTAATACTCATTAAATTCTTAAATCATTAATACTTGTATTGAAAGTGAAAAGGTAAACTTTATCAACAACAAAATTAAAAAAATATTGAGAAATGGGTAATTTTTAAAATTTTCTTTTGTGACCATTATTTTTGTGAAAAGAGTTTCCTTACGGACTAGTGATGGTCAAATTTAGTGTAAATAAAACCAATTTATCTTCATGTCTCACCCAATGTTCCGTCTGCTTTTTTCAGACTTCGTCATTTGATTAATTTATTTGGCGCAAATGTAAAAAAACCAAGAAAATTATAGCCAACTAATTGGATATAGAAAATTAGCATAAACCAAATTTGAATGACATCGTTATTAATTTTTTTGCCTTCGGATATGAAAAAGTTCATATCGGCTGCTATAAATATATGGGGACTGGGTCAAAAAAGGACCTAACTTCACCATATTAGGTAAAGTCACTTATTTTTTGAAAAAATATATATGGGGGATTTCATGTCAAGTGCACCAACTTTTGAAACCGATGTCTTCCGATCGGGATGAAATTTGCAGGTCAGTCCTGTTGGATAGTAGTTTAGACACAATTTTTCAAAAAGATCGGTCCAGATCTCTCTGAGCTAGAGGGGATCAAAATTTGATATTTTGGCCAAACAGGTGTTTTTTCTCATCCATGTAACTTATTACTTATTGTTCCTAGAAAATTTTCTCCCAAAGAGTTTAGATAGCTATTTCTTCAGTATTTCGGAAAAAAATACTTAAAAAAAAAGAAAATTTTTTAGACTTCTTTTTTTGCTAAATTAAAGCATTTTTTGCCTTTTTTTCAAAATGGGCATTTATTTTTTTTTTTTTTTTTTTTTCATAAGAAAGCTTAGAATTTTTCCTTTAAGAGCTTTTTGGTCGCTTAGTGGGATGGGAGTGGGATATCTATCAAAAAAAAATGTTTTGTAACTCAAGACAACGGTTTTTCAATTTTTCTCAAATGCACTATTTTGAATTTTTTCCGATTTGTGTCTAAAACCTTACAAACAAAACCTATACTGAGAAACTAGACTAACTAAACTTTCCGAACGTATATAACATACCTAACTAAAATTTTATACCCTCGATACTGTAATACTAAGAATATGTTAACCTCAGGAAAAAATCGCTTTTTTTCTATAGAAATGTTGAAAAATTATTATTTTTTATTTATTTTTAATAATAATTAAATTAATGTATAATAATAATAATATTAAAAAGATAAATAATTTATTAAAATTTAATCTTAATTGCATTAGATCCATTTATATCATAACTATTTTTATACTTAATGTATTGTAGCTGATGAAGTACTTAAGTTTTGTAAATTTTTAAATACCCAGTCTTTCATCCAGCTTTTTTGTCGCCTTTATTTACTGCGTTTTTTTGTCAATCCTTTCTTGGCGTTACTAGGTTCAGATGTTGATTTCGCTGCTGGTTTATTTGTTGTCTTTGGAAATAAATCGCATTGAATAGAGGCAGAAAACTTTTTCAACTTGGGTCTTCCATGGACAAGCGGTATAAAAACATGGTATTGAGCGGTGCCATCGATTGCTACCGCAGCATCGAATCTGCTCTTCAGTGTTTTCAATGTTTTCTGATGATCCTCTTTGCTACTAAAAACTATTTTAGCTTCTTTACAATAACTCTTTGCCCAATGGAATAAAGCAGTCGCATCTAAGATGCGATCTTGATGAGAGCACTGTAGGCTATACTTCGCTGCATTTCTTTTAAGGTTTGCTCCAATACCATCACATGCTCCTTTACCATGAGCAGTAGGGTGAAAATGCCACTCAGCTAGCATTCCAAAATCTTTTTCATGGGCCATAAGATTTGCCAAGCTACTTTTGTTTTTAAAATGTTGACGAGCTCCGTCCGAAACGTAGTATACTTCCTTACTGTAAATTTAGATTTTAGAAATTTTAGCATTCTCTTCTGGTACTCATAAACTGCAACGGTATCATGTTTTAAATCGTCGGATATGATTGACATACTTTTGTGTTCCAGTTTTTCATCTTTCATGTGGTAAATAACTACTGTGAATATAGTTGCTTGGTCGTTATTGAAGTGGAATGCTTGTATGGCATCCTGAAGAACATATCTATAGTTTTCTGCGAAATCATATGAAATAACGAATTCACCAGACTTCAAATGCATTTTCAAATCCTTGAAGAATGACCATTGCTCTTCGACTAAAAAGTCATGGGTTCTCAAGTTGAGCAATCCTGTACACATTTCTTCCACATAATCATCCACATTTAAAATGATTGTTTTCAATGTGCATCTGTCAGTCTGGATCCAAGAATCAAATTTGACCTCCTCTATATATTCTCGATCTAAAGAATATAAGTTGATTAAATTTTCTTTGATGAATGTGGTTTTCGGGCAATTGGTACATTCACCTAAGTGGCAAGAAGTTGTTGCATTAGGACACATAGTCAATTTAAGGCAATCGCGGTAATCGTGTAAATCTTCTGCCGAATCATCTGTTAAATACTTTAAGTTGATTTCCTTCAACATCAGTTTAACATTTTCATAGTAAATGCAAACGCATACTGTGTCAGTTCCGCTGCTTTCTGCCAAAACGCAATGTTTTGGCCTCATTTGGGTAAATTTCGTGAAGCCAATTTTAACATCCTCGTGTTCAGATTGAAATGTTGCAAATAACTCTTTCAGGTTACAGATAACCATTCTCTTCTGTTATGTTATGAAGGTATGTTACATACCTTCGGAAAGTTTAGTTTGTCTAGTTTCTCAGTATAAGTTTTATTTGTAAGGTTTTAGACGCAAATCGGAAAAAATTCAAAATAGTGCATGTGTGAAAAATTGAAAAACCGTTGTCTTGAGTTACAAAACATTTTTTTTTATAGATATCCCACTCCCATCCCACTAAGCGACCAAAAAGCTCTTAAAGGAAAAATTCTAAGCTTTCTTATGAAAAAATAAAAAAAAATGCCCTTTTTGAAAAAAAGGCAAAAAATGCTTTAATTTAGCAAAAAAAGAAGTCTACAAAATTTTTTTTTTTAAGTATTTTTCCCGAAATACTGAAGAAATAGCTATCTAAACTGTTTGGGAGAAAATTTTCTAGGAACAATAGGTAATAAGTTACATGGATGAGAAAAAACACCTGTTTGGCCAAAATGTCAAATTTTGATCCCCTCTAGCTCAGAGAGATCTGGACCGATCTTTTTGAAAAATTGTGTCTATACTACTATCCAATAGGACTAACCTTGGTGCAAATATCATCCCGATCGGAAGACATCGGTTTCAAAAGTTGGTGCACTTCACATGAAATCCCCCATATACCCAATTTTTGGAAAAATCTGTGCAATATTGTTGTTTTTGATAGTTAAGCGAAGATCGGGAAGCAGCTTTATATGGGGGGCTATGTCTAAGAATTGTCCTATAGGGTTTATTTTTAGACTAGTGATAAATGGATGTAATAAATATACGCAAATCCAATTTGACCGAGATCTATATGATAATTTGGATGTTGAGGAAATTTAATTCAATTTCATAGGGGTATTTGTATGGGGACTAGCTCAAATTGAACCGATTTTCACCAACTTCAATAGCATTTATTTTATAGCCGATGGAGGCTTATGAACTAAATACCATCAAAATATATTCATATTTCCGATTACAAGGTTTACATGGACATATCGACGGACGAACAGACAGACGGACGGACATCGCTAAATCGACTCAAAAAGTGATTCTGAGACAATACGTATAATAAAAGATAAGTGTAGCTCAGGAGTCGGCAACCTTTTGAGTCGGAAGAGTCAAAAATTACAATTTACAAAATTTCAAAGTTTTTAAAGAGCAATAAAATTGTTTCTTGCCAACAATAAATACTACTCGCATAAATAAAGTTATTTGAAAAAAACTAATATTTTATTCATAAGAAAAAATATCTATTCATATATAAAAGGAGCAAACAGATTCAATGGGAGTGTTGGCTTTGCACGGTTTTAGAAAGTTTGGCAAAATTTGGCTCATAACTTGTTGTTTTAAGTTTCAAACACGACTCTCAATTTTTATTTGTTAGTTTGCTTCTTACTTTAGTTTAAATTATATTTAAGCAAGAGGACGCTTGTTCGCACAAATATGTCGATCCGAAGATAGTCAGCACTCCAAATGCCAAATTCTTCATCTCACAGTAGCAATCTGGAAGAATATTCCATACGTCGAATATAAGTGCCTCAAATAGCGACATTTCTTCTAAAGCTTGTCCACCGTTATTGCGTTACAAGCATACATTTCTGGGCCGTCAACTCTTCCAACTTGCCTTCCAACTCTGTAAATTTGCCACTTCACAAAGCTTTACTTTTTAAATCGATCAATTGCATTTCTAGAGATTCCACATCAATTCCAAATGGCTCAATGTAGATTTCGTTGCTATTTGTGTTGAGAATATTTAATATCCATACCAGAGTGGTTTTATTGGTTTTGAATTGCACAAATCTGTCACCAAATTCATCACTATTTCTTTTAATTACTATGCTGAAGTAATTCGTGTCATCAGTTGCCCTGGGTTTATTTCGATATTGCTTCAGAAATTGAAAATGAAGTAATTTACCGCTCTGAATATCTTCTGCAAAAATAATTAATTTTTCTTCAAAACAAACCAATTCTTCCACCAAAACATAAGCTGGATCCCCTTCCTTGCAGTTTTGGATTCAGCTCATTTAATTAAGCTGTGATATCCACCATAAAGTAAAATTTTTGCAAACATTTGTCATTATCTAATTCAGTGTGATTAATGCCTTTATCATTTAGGAATGTGTTTACTGAATTCAAGCACAAAGCAAAACGTTTCAATACCTTACCCTTTAGAAAGCCATCGCTCTTTATTGTCAAGAAAGAGGTCGGAGTACTGAGTCTCTATTTCATTTAAGAATTCTTTAAACTGACGATAGTAGAGGGCTTTTGACAAGATGCTGTTAACAATCTTGATTACCAATTTCATGATATCAACTATTGTTCATTTTTGTTTATTTTTGCTCTGAAGAATTATTGTTAGCCCTTTATTTCTTCCTTATATACTTCTGGCTCCATCAGTTGCTATTCAAACGATTTTATTTAAATGGATCTTATTGTCTTGAAAGCATTTTTGCACCACATTCGCTATATCTTTCCCCCTAGTTTGTCCCGAGAGTAGTAGCAATCCTAGAAGTATTGATTTTGGATCTTGGATAGACATAACTACCGATGCCGGCACCATACGAGAGCTTCCGACAGACTGACGAGAGTGACAACGCGTGTCACGTGGCTGAGGAACAGATTCGATGCTTAATCCCCGTTAGGCGGCCGCAGGTTGCCGACCCCTGGTATAGGGTATAATTATTTTGTGTATAGATGTAGCTTGGAGATAATTTAGCTGCGGATTTTCGTATTTTTTTTTTCAGCCAAATCAGCCAACTTGTTCTTGAGTTATACTAAAAATGTTGTGAAACTTCCAGAGTGAATTCAGCAATGGGAATTGTAGGATTAGAACGTCATTATTGTATGTTTTTAAATTGACTCCAAAAAGTTATGGCGTAAAAAAGGGTGAATTTTTCGACCCTGTGTAATTCCAACTAACTACATAATTCAATGGGAGAATTTCGCAACATAGGATTTAATTGGATTTATGATTTGTGAGCAAAATTTCGTTTATCGCCTTGTGGCATTTTTAAACTCTTTATTTTAACTGTGTCTGTCTGTCTGTCTGTCTGTCTGCCATGGGTGGACCCCATTCCCCCTTATTCAATTGATCTGAAACGTGGCCCATAGTCTTACCGTGACTACAGACTAATTTTTGGGTAGTCACGCACAGTCACGCATGGTCACGCATAGTCACGGAGTGATCTAAATGTCATTTATCCTAATCCGACCGATCTGAAACTTGGTCGATATACTTGCTCTAAAGAAAGATCAACTTCGACATAGTCAAGCGCAGTCAAGCACAGTCACGGAGTGATTTAAAACCCATATGCATAAGGAAAGAAAGAGTTTTAATAAAAACTTTGTTTTTATGGGTTAGGTTATTACTCTCCACCAGTTTGAAGTCATGGTATTTTCAGTTTCTGGGGATGTTTGTAGATATCAAAAACATTTTTAATGTGAGATAATGGTATCGTCATCATAAAAGTTATTTGGTACAGGAGATGTGATAGAATCAAAGTTTGTAGCTATTGCGTTTTTTGACAAATCCGGTTTAGGCTTCTTTTTCACTTTTCACTTTAAACTTAGCCGGTATTGATGGGGTGTGACAATTATTCGTCCTTAAACACTTCCCCAAACTTATAGGGTAGATAACATTTCATATACTTGGCGCAGACCAAGTTTTTCTTTTCTAAGAAATGTTTTAAAAATCTTCTATTTCTTTTCATACTTACATAATTATAATATAATTTTCCTATTATATATAATTACTAGACGTAACCCAGCGTGCTTCGCTACGCCCTCCCCCTGAATCGTAATGAAAGGGATCACGCAGAGTCCCAAGGCTCTCACTATTACAGGAATTCAGATATATAACAATTAATATTAAGTTTGTAAGGGGGTGCAGGCGCATTTGTCCAGTCCCGCCCATTTTTTGTCTGACTACTCTCGTTAATAATAAAAGATCTGAGACAAATTTGCAAAGCTCTCTCTATCATAGTACTTAATATATATGATATTAAAAATATACTTTGTATGGGAGGTGTCACGTCCACTAAAAATATTTAAAAAATACAGCCTTTAGCACTTCCCACATCCGCAGTAAGACTATGTGGAAATTTCAGGAAGATCAGATGAGTAGTTACGGAGATTACATCCTACAAACAAACAAACACACATTACCTCTTTATTATGCTAGTATATATTATTTGTTTAGATTTTTAATTTCGATACTTACTGATATACAATGTTTTTTATTTTTTCATTCGGTACAACAATTATCAGATTTTTCGGCGTTCCTACCCTGGCGCAAGGTACATGTAGCTGCCCATGAGAAGAGCATGGATTTTCCAAATAATATCTGGCAATACTTAGATATTGGCCTTGAACTTAAAATATCATTTGGCAATTTTTCTTTTTAGCGATTTTTGATTTTGCCCATTTTTGATTTTGAAGATTTTTGTTTTTTGGACGATTTTAATTTTTCGCGATTTTTGGGTTTGGCGATTTTTAATTTTGGCGATATATTTTCCACGACAAATCACGTTGATATCTAATGTACTTGTCAAAAGACTGCCGCTTTCGTAGTACTTTTATATTTTTTATATAGGACGTGCCACGCCCACTGTCCCATCCCGCCCAATTTTTATTGGACTACTCACATTAATATCTGATGGGCTTGTGCAAAATGTCGAGTCTTTCCCTTTTATAGTACACCAGTTATATGATATCATATTCACTTTTTACGGGCGGTGCCACGCCCATTTTTTGTCAACTAATCACATGAATAACTTATGGGCTTGCACAAAGTCCCAAGAGTCTCACTATTACAGTACTCCAGAAATATGGCATTTTACATTTACTTTGTATGACAGGTGCCACGCCTATTGGTTCAATATTGCCCTTTTTTTGTCGGACTACTCAGATTAATAATAGGTGAAATCAGACAAATTTGAAAGCTCTCTCTATCACAGTACCCGAGATATATAATACTGAATTATTTCTTGTATGAGAGGTAACACGCCCACTTATTCGATACCGCCCATTTCCAGCGTAGCTACTTATACTAACAATTGGTGAATTCACACTAATTTACAAGCTCTCCCTATCATAGTCCTCAATGTATATGATATTAAAAATTGACTTTGCGCGGGAGGTGCCACGCCCACTAAAATTATTTAAAAAATTATAGTCTATAGCACTTCCCATATCCGTAAGATTCTTTGCAAATTTCAGGAAGATCAGATGAGTAGGTACGGAGATTACCTCCTACCAACAAACAAACAAACAAACACACATTACCTCTTTACTATATTAGTATAGATAACATCAAGTTCAATAAGAGATACTTAATAAACCTTTTACCAAATATATTCATATTTCCAACATTGACTGACCTACATGCTTAATAATCACTGGACTTAACAACACAAACCGCCAACTATACATAAAAATATTAAAACCACAAATATCTAAAGTTTTCAATCTGTGGTTTCAATCTATGTCTCGCATGAATTATAATTGATAAATAAATGTAGAAGAAAAGCATAAAACGAACAAAAGAAAATTACATCATAAACAATAAGAAATAAGTAAGAAAATTATAGTCCGTTGAGACCGACCATACAATACCCTTTACCATGTGTTTCGTTAGAGGATCTTAGATGTTACTCTGCTGAGGCAACAACTGGATATAGAAAATAAGCATAAGTTACATTTTTGTGGTATTGCTATTAGTTTATGGCGTGCAAATAATTGCATATGTGGCGTTATGTTCATATCTAAATCAATAAATAGACCCATCGTAACCATATTTAATAAAATCGCATACTTTCCTCAAAAAGATATACAAAACAAATTTGAGAAAAATCTGTGTAATATCTTTTTTTTTTGTGAGAAATTTGAGACAAAATATGGAATCAGCTTTATATGGGAACTGCAAAAAAAATAGTCCCACAGGGATTGTCTTGGAACTACTGATTAGTGGGATTATGGATAAAAATATATAATAATCTGGATCTTATGAGAGCTTTAGTTCATCTGATAGTGGTTACTTGTATGAGGTCTGGGTCTTAACATGGAACGATTCACCATGTTTCACCAATTTTAATAGCATTAATCTATGATAGATGAAAGCTCATATACTAAATTTCATCAAAATATATTCATATTTGCGACCTGTAATTCAATTGCATGTTTTACACACAGAAGCACAGATGGACAGACAGACAGATGGAAAGACAGATGGGCGGACGGATAAATAGACTTAGAACGTGAATTTGAGTCGTTAGGTATAATACAATATTTTTGGTTAACATAAACAACAGCTCAAATTTATTACAAACTCACCACATAATGATATAGGGTACAAAAATCTACAAATAGTTCATGTTATACAAAAGATAAACTTAATATGAAGACAGCCTCTTCAACATGTTTAAGAATTAATAATAAATATTTGTTTATGATTAAGCAAAAACAATAAAACTATTTGACCTTAAACTACGAGCATCAAATAAGTAGCAAAACATTTCAAAGTTTTGAAAATATTCATTTTACACAGAATATCTAAATGCAATTAAATCGCATGTTTACATCTAACATTTCGAAATAAAATTTTGTTATTTTTTGGAAAAAAAAATAATATTAATATAAATGGAAAAATTATAATTGCAACATTTGAAATTGAAATTTGTGGAAAATTAAACCAAATAATTTATGTTTAAGTCCTTCAATGAAAGTTAATAAACTGGCAATAAATTTTGCCGGATTTAATAAAATTATCAAAATAAAAGTATTCCCCTATAATATTTGAGTAATATACATATTCATTTCAAAGTTATATATCAGGCCCACGAACGAATTTTATGCGGCCCCATATAAATGTAAAAAAAATTACAAAACTTAATTTAGATTTAATTAAAAAAAAAAAAAATCAAAACATTAATACCAAAATTTCAAAGTATTGTTCAAAAATAGCATTAATACGAGTACAAATTTTCGATAGGGCCATAAAAATAATACAAATCATTTGAATGTAACGTCTGTTAGCATGCTTTATTTTTTTTTATCAGAAACAATGTAGCTTGTACAAAAAAATGCAATTTAAAAATTGTATGTTTGCAAAACACACTCATGATTTGAAATGCAAACGACAGAGCATAATAATTTTTCTCTATCGTTTTTTATAGTTCATTATTTTCAGGGTTGTCAACTTTAAAATATCAAAAACCACTTAACCGATAAAAATCGCATAAATTGAAACAAACACTATATTTTCCATTTTTTATTTTTGCTTTTTTCAGTGAAAGCCCTGTTGTCCTGAATGCTTGGGGATGAAAGCAGTCCCGGTAATTAAATGTTTAATTAAAGCTAGATATTTTTTTTCTTTCGGAACAGAAATTTCCTTCTTTCAATCCATTTTTAATGTGAAGTAAAGCATTAACTGAATGTAATGGCAATGGGTTTTTATTTTAGATTAGCGTTTAAATAAGAAAGCGAAAAAAGTTTAATATCGAGATTAGCTACAACTTCAATTGTGGATTCATAATTTTGCAATTTCATCAGGTGGATTATTTGCCATCCATTTTCAATACTTGACAAAATTTCAAAATTAGATGTGGTATGTGAGTTGTGCCCCCACATTTTACAAATATTAATTTAAAGTTTTAGTTGGTAAGCTTTTATATATTATTCTTAAAACATAAACCTTCAGTTACCATTAAATTTTTTATACCTATTGTACCAACCATTTCATAAAAAGTTTTTCAGAAAAGCATGTTTTGAAAAATAATTCAATTGAACTTTTAAATTTTGTTTAATTATGTATATCTCATGTTCATTTTATTGAAATTAACTGGTAATACTCAACATATATCGGTCCCGCTTTTTACTTTTAAGGAATTAAAATGGCATCAACGAGCAATAAAAAACGTAATATAGGTGATGAAAACAGAAAATTCCAGTCCGAACGGACACACAAATTCGGATTTGTTGAAAATAAGGGCAGACCTATGTGCCTCATTTGCAAAATTACTATTCCACATAACAAACTTTACACTTTAAGTAGACACCATGAAAAATTTCACTCACAATTTTCCATAAATTATCCCCTTAATACTAATCTTAGAGAGACTAAACTGAAGGCGTTACAGTTAAATATTGAAAAAGAACAGAACATTATTTCGTCTTTTAGCCATGGAAATAACACATCACTTGAAGCAAGTTACATAATAGATTGGGATATTGCCCGTGATAAACGTCCTTATAGGGAAGCAGAGTTAAGAAAACACACTATGAAGAAGATTATGAGCATTCTCGACCCTAATAACAAAAAGCTGCATAAAGCGATAGATCAGCTTTCTTTATCACGGCGCACAACCGAGCGTCGGATTGCAGATATTAGCACTTTAGTTGAAACAAGTTTAAAAAAATTGTGCAGCATTTAGTTTAGCTCTTGATGAATCCACAGGTGTTAGCGACGTTCCTCAATTGGCGATCTTCATTAGGTCTGTATCAGTTGAATTTAATATCACTGAAGAATTTTAGACCTTGTAGCTCTTTCTGAAACAACGCTAGGCATTGATGTAAAAAATGCGCTTTTCGAAGTAAGTAACAAATTTGAATTGCCACGAGATAAACTTATTAGTTTTGCCACGGATGGAGCACCTGCAATGGTGGGTAAAAATCAAGGTTTGATTGGTCTTTTAAATAAAGAGCCGGATATCCCGCATTATCTACCAATTCACTGTATTATTCATCGGGAGCATCTTGTTTCAAAATTTTTTGAATATGAAATCGTTTTGAAATTTGTGGTAGAAATTGTAAATGTTTTCAGAACAAACACTAAAACACATCATCAGTTTAAAAATTTTATTATGGAGTTACAAGAAGTTGAGGAAAGCAATGAGTTATCAAGCGATGTCACCATTTGGTAAATAGTGCGATGGCTGTCCGTTTCTATGTTTTGGATCGATTTGTTGAGCTGTTACCCACAATAAAGTTGTTTATAAAAGAAAAAGGAAAAATATATCCAGATCTGAAGAATGAAATTTGGATTTCAGATTTAATGTTTTTTACTGACACAATGAACCATCTTAAATCGCTTAATCTGAGTTTACAAGGCAAAGACAAAACAGTGCTTGATTTGTCACGATCCACAGTGGGTTATTGGGTATCAAAACTGTCGATTAATTAAAAAAATATTTTTGAAGTTACACTCGAATACTTAATACTCGTTGAAAGTAGACATAATTCTGCATCACTAACCGAAATTATAACGGTTCTAAGTTGTATAGTGTAGCTGCATTGTGTTGTTGAATTCACACTTTCATTTTCTGTTCGCTTGCGGTCGCTGTAAAAGTGATATTTACAAGTTTATCAAAGTGTTTTTCGTTAAAAAAAACTTGAAGTAAAATTAAATTCTGAGTACGGAGCCTTCAACGTCAGGTATTAAACTATTTTTCTGAAAAAAAATTTTAGGAAAAAAAAGTGATCTAATATTTTAAATTTTGTTTTTTTGTTTAAACTCCACAAAATTTGCCTGTTTTGAATATATAGATGGACATATAGTTCATTGTAGGGCTAGATAGGGCTCTAAGTTTTTTTTTTCTAATTTTGTGGATCGTAGACAATATTCCTGCATAAAATTGAGGTGCCCTTTTGTGCCTTTTTTGATTAATCCCACTTTTTGTTCCTAAACTCAATGGATAAAAATGCACAATTTCCACGCATGTTTTGTGGTGCTGGCGTTAAGTGTTTCTGTTTTGTTTTGTTCTTGGTGTTTATCATTTGTTTTATGTTGTTGTTATATTACTGATTTGTGACTCAGTTGCTGAGGGTTTATTATTTGTTTTGTGTTGTTGTTTCCGAGTGTTTGCGTTCCAGTTTGTATTTGTCGCGACACAATGTTAGTTTTGTCCCAGTGAGTGTCAATTTAATTGTGAAAAGTTAAATGAAAAGTAATTTGCACTTTAAAAGCTTACAAATGTATTAACTATTTTATTAGGGATAAGTTCAAACACTCTTTTCTTCACTCGCCAATATCTGTACGACTTGATGAAAAACTCAGTTTTGCAGCGTTTTGAGGATAAGTTCAACTATTTAAGGGAAGAAATGAAGAAGCGCACTGGACCATCAGAGGAAGATATTCCTGCTTTTAATGCCACAATAAATCTTTTCATCTCCGAATTTAAAACCCGATGGTAAAGATGTCATAGAATAGAAGAACGTTTTTTTAAAACCAATCGGAATTGGTTAGACTCTTCTATTTCTTTTTGTACTAAACAGCTGAAACGAGGTCGTAAAGAAATTGCTTTCGAAGAATGCGACTCAAAAACAAAGTACAAAAAAACTAAGGATTTGAGAGACAACACATCCTTGTCAATGCTTACTTTTGCAACTCAAGTAAAGTTAAGGGAATCTGGTAATATTGGGGCGTCTAAGTTAGTACATGATGTAGCTTGTTCGTCACCAACGAGAGTTGACAAATACAGAAAAAATATACTTAAGTCGGTGGTGTCCAACAAAATGAGTAGTGAAGAAGCATTAGCTGTTGTGGTTGAAGCTGGACTATCGCGGCATCAATATAATATTGTGAAACAGTCTGATCCAGAAAGGTTTCCCTCGTACACTGCTGTCCAGTTTGCAAAAAAACTATGCTATCCAAAAAACGATAGTATGAGTGTATGTGAATCTTCCGCCGAAGTTGGCTTACAGGCGCTTCTTAATCACACTGTTGAACGCCTAGTACTGCTACAAGACTGTGTGGTTGATTCTTTAAACAAAGAAGACCTGTCTGAATTTTGTTTATACACAAAATGGGGTTTCGATGGGAGTTCTGGCCATAGCTCATATAAACAAGCATTTCATGGCACAGAAGCTAGTGATTCCTCTGTGTTAATAACATCAATTGTGCCATTAAGGTTGGTATGCGGGAAAAAAATTATATGGCAGAATCCTCGCCCTTCTTCAACCAGATTCTGCAGACCATTGAAAATAGCGTTCATCAAAGAAACTGCAATTATTTCAAAGCTAGAGCATGATAGAGTCCGTGAAGAAATTCAACATCTAACTAATTCAACTGTGGCACTTGGTGAGGAAGTTGTAGTAGTAAGACATAGTTTAATATTATCGATGATAGACGGAAAAGTTTGTAACGCTCTCACTGAAACTACATCTACACAAAAGTGTTACTTATGCGGCTCCACCAGCAAAGATTTCAACCAAATCGATAAAATGATAAAAAAGGAAATTAACACTGATAATTTACAATTTGGGTTATCAATTTTGCATGGATGGATTAGATTTTTTGAGTGCCTTCTTCATTTGTCTTATAAACTGCCAATCAAAAAATGGCAAGCTAGATCAGACTCTGAAAAGCAAACTGTTGAAGAAACTAAAGCAGAAATTCAAAAACAATTTAAAGAGAGGTGTGGGTTAATTATTGATCGTCCAAAACCCGGATTCGGTAACTCTAACGATGGAAATACGGCCAGGCGTTTTTTTCAGAATGCGGAACTCTCAGCGGAAATTACTAAAATTAAAGTTAATTTAATAGTCAGAATGCATAATATACTGATTGTGGTTTCTTGTGGTCATGAAGTAAATGAAGATAAGTTTCGGGAGTTTGCACATCAAACGGCTAGAATCTTTGTAGAAAATTATCCATGGTACTATATGCCTCCAACATTGCATAAATTTTTTATTCACGGACCTGAAATAATAGCATACGCATTGTTACCGATTGGCCAATTATCGGAAGAAGCGCAGGAAGCTCGCAACAAAGATTTCAAAAAATATCGCGAAAGTTATTCTAGAAAAATGAGTCGAGAAAAATCCAATCAAGACGTTTTTAATATGATGCTGATTACCTCTGATCCAATAATATCAAGCAGGAGAAAATTGCCTAACAAAAAATTGCAAAGCCTACCAAAAATGGCTTTGGATCTGTTACAATCTCCATCCTTAAATTTGGGAAAAGCTCATGTCAGAGACAATAACAGTGCTCATGGCAGTGATTCCGACGAGGAAGATACTGATGAAGACGATGATAGTAATGATGATGCATAATTTATTGATTCTACCTAATTTGTAATAAAATAATAAAAAATAAATAATAAAAAAAAGTTATCGATATTTTAAAACTTCAACCTCAGATATCTCGATAACTAAGCGAGTTATCGATAAATGTTATTTAATTTTTTCGGCTTATTATGAGGCGTGCTAACAAAAAATTATCAGTTTGAGGGGCCTGGGAATTAATCGACAGTTTTGGTACCAAATACCCCTGTGTGCGATCATTGTTAGGCTTCGAAGTTAAACCTCTTTTGTTTATAAAAGACCTCGAATGTAAAAATTTAAATTTTTTCCTCTTTTAAAATTGAACGTAAATAATATACAAGACGATAAGCTGGAAGAATACATAAATAATTTAAAATAATTTCATGAAAATTTTAAGTGTAGATTTGAGGATCTCAAACAACTTCAAGCAACATTCTCAGTTTTTGTTAATCCATTTTTGTGTGATGTCCTAAATGATGAATTTTTATTATCTGATATAATTCTTGCAAAACCAAATGTTGGAAAATTGGAAATGAAGGATGATATTGTATTGAAAATGCATCACAAATCAACTTCTCTAGTTGGATTTTGGAAACTTGTTAACGAAACCCAATATCCACAATTGAAAAAAGGTGCTGCTCGTTTATTTTCAATGTTTGGCACAACGTATTATTGTGAATTTCTATACCCACCATGAAAAGTTTTAAAAACAAAAATCGTTCACGTTTAACAAATCAACATCTTACGGAAGTCATTCGGACAACTTTGAGAAACTACACACCTGATTTTAAAGAAATAATCAAAAATTCTTCATAATATCTTTTTTATTTTTTGTTACCTATATTTTTATTTTATTTTTATATAATTCATTTTTTTTTATTTTATTTAAAATGAAATTTTTTGATCTTAGAAAATTTTAAAATATAACATTATTTTTATAAATACTAATAATATTTCAGTATAAAATTTATTTGTAATGTGTATGAAATGTTTTTTTTTTTTTTGCTTTTTTATTTGAAAATAATATTTATACAGAAATAAACTAGTGCGGCCCACCGTTAGTAGGTAAAATTCCAAATTTGGCCCAACAAGACATTTACGTGCCCACCCCTGTTATATATACTATTGATGACGTGTATTACTTTTGTTACGTATGAGTGATTTTAGTAACTTAACAAAAATTATACGCACATTTCTAATAACCGCTTATAACTGCTTTAAGAAATTATTTTTTTTAATGTGTTATTTAACATTTAACTTTTGTTTTCTCGTTTCAGTTCATCTGCCACAGAATTAATATCAAGACGCGGTGTTTTTTCTCGTCATCACTATGGTTCTGTTGATCAGGTAAGCCAGCATGCACAAACATGCTAGAATAAATGTAAATAACAAGAAGTTTTATTAATCATCTTAAGTGGTAAATGGAAAAAAATTCTTAATAATAATATCTTACGTTCAAAGATTTCTGGAAATCTTTTATTACTGTTATTTACTTATTAAAGCCTACGTATATACTTACATTGTTCGTGACTAATCTCTAAGAAATGAACCTAAATTAAAATATTTAAGAAAAACTTATTCACTTATATTTAGAAACACTAAAAGCAGAATATTAAAATTATTTTAAGACATAAGATAAAGGTAAAATTAACGTACATTTAAAGAATAATAATATATTTTCTTTCATAAATTTAAAGGAGAATAAAATGGCTAAAAAGCTGACAAATCTGAACGGTTCTGAGACGGAAGGATTAATCAAAACTTTAGAATGCATAATCTTTAATCAATCTGGATAAGTTTTCCAAAAATTCAACCGTAACCGGAAAAACTTTCTATTAAATTGAGACAAGCGCAAAAGTGGGGGAAAGAAAGGAATTAAATATTTCGGCAGTGTCAGAGTTTAAATTCTAAAAGTTTATTTTCCTTGTATGATTTTAGATTTCTATAAAATTTATTCTTTTCTTGTGAATTTTGGATCTGAAAGCTATTTTAGGGTATATTTAAAAAAAGTTTGCTGTTTTTGGTGATACGCAAATACTTCAAAATAATGTTTGAAATATTTTTATTGTGCCCTATACCACTATGTGGTGGAAGTGTAATGAGTTTGTGCTGATATTTGTAACTATAAAAAAAATTTACCTAAACCTACCTTTTATTTTACCGATGAACACAATATAACTATATGAGTTTATTTAGCGATGACAAACCGTCCATCTGTCTATCTGACCCTCTGTGTATAAACCAACTCCAGATCGCAAATATTTTCGGCATTGAAGTTTTTTGCAGAATTTATTATTTCAGATAGGTAGCTTTAATCCTTTTACAAATAGCTACTCAATTATCGAAGGTACACATCTAAATCCTAATTTTTAACCCCATTATCCTATTATCCTCCAGGCTAATAAGGTATTAGGCAGGGAAATGACAACGGCAAATAAAATCAAATTATATCCTTTAAATTGAATAATTTTATTCAATTCATTTCTAAAAATTATAAAATAAAAAAAAATTTTAGTTTACATAAATTACACTGTGCGACAAATGGTCAATGATGGGGATGGAGTCAAACCAACGGGGAAAGTTATATCGGTCAACAAAAGTTATACGTGTCACGGCGTTTCGCTGGGTCACGTCTAGGAATCGAGATATATCGATTTGAACTTCGTACGTATCGTATAGGGGAATTTTTCACGTTTTGGGCTATTTTGTTTGACATAACTCAATTACCACTAGTCCGTCCGATTTTGCTGACACAATTTTAGAAAATTTAGAATTAAAATTCCTTTAATCTGTTCATATAACGTTTTGCAACATAAGCAACAGTTTTGCAGTTATGAATAAATGTATGAAGAAAAAAAGTATTTTTTGCCTAAAAAATTAAAAATTTGTTTTTCTCAATTCATAAAAAATCCAAAAGAAAGTGTTAAGGCCTATTACCTTCACGTAAAGCCACATAACCTATGAACAAAATGAGACATAGGCCATGAAAATCGATGCACGCGTTTCTCTTTTATTTACAATTAAGTGAAGGTATTTATCCCAAAACGTGATAAATTCCCCTATACGATACTTACGAAGTTCAAATCGATATATCTCGATTTCCAGACATGACCCAGCGAAACGCCGTGACACGTATAACTTTTGTGGACCGATATAACTTTCCCCGGTGGTTTCATTCCATCCCGATTTTGCTGTCACACAGTGCTATTAGTCTTTTTTTCGTAGATATTATTTAAAATTAGTTAGAAGATTAACAAATTAATTTTAAAGACGTTTACTTTCCAAAGTGTACTTTTTATGGAAACTTATATTTAATAATATATCCAGAACTTGATTTATCGAAATGTCAGATATATCATTTTTATCGACAACAAAGATATTCGATGTTAGCTTTAAAAGTTTTGCAATTTGAACCTTTTTCCTCTTCACAGTCCTTGTGACAAATTTCAGCATATTTGTTAAAGAATAAAAAATATAATTTTAAAAAAAAATAATATTAGATGTCAAAACTAAAATTTTTAACTTGTTTGTTTTTTTATCTTTAACACCTTCAGCGAAATTAAATAGAATGAAAGTTTCAGATTTCAGACTTTTCGATTGCTGTCGTTTCCATCTTCACTTGAACTGTAAATATCCTTGTATCTGCAAGCTTTTGAAGGCCCCGCACTTGATGAATCAAACTTTCCAGAAGTATAAATTTCTAACGAATCATATGAGCTGGAAACTAAGCCTTGACCATGGTTGGTGGTAATCGACAGTCCCTAATTTAAAGTGATGACAATCTTCACAACAGACACAACCTAAACTTCTCATTTCTAAGCAACTAGACTGATTATTATCATAAATTTGATGAACTTTTAAAGTACCAAGAAATGGTAAAATAGTTTTGATTTCAGTTTCCTTTGACATTGCCTCAATATATTAATTCTTTATTACAAAAAACCTAATTCCAGGGTAATTGTTTTCTAGTTTCTACAATAAAATAACAAAATCCATCAAATCGGTACCATGCACAGTGGGATTTTTTGTGCAATAAGTAATTTTTTCGACACATAAAATGTAAAAATGTAATGATGCAGTTTTGTCGAAAATTGATTCAGTATGAAGAATCCATAAATTGTATCCCAAAAAAACGTTTATTTGTCTTTGAAATAATGAAGTAAAGTCACATGTAAATTTTTGTCCAAAATATTGAAAACTGTTTACGCACTTCTATAGTGTTTGTACGTAAGATAATTTTATTGCTCTGATTTAAATAGTGATTTTTTTCAAATATAGCATTTTCTGCGTATTTTAAAAAAAAAATTATAAAGTTCGCTCATATGGTTTAAAAGATATGATAGAATAAAATTTGTTCTAAAATGTGCTGTGATTGCAAACTTCTTTGGAAGAAAAAAAAGGTTGCTCGGTCGTGCTAGGTGCTCCCGCTATAATAAAATGAAAAGTAAGACTCCATACTATCAATTAAAAAAAAAAAAAAATTAAATAATTAATAATCTTTTATAAAATCATAAAATTTGTCTCCAAATTCATGAAATTTTTAATTTTAAAAATTACAAAAAGATATGGCATACTTTTAGGCACGTGCGTTATTATTACATTTAGTTACAACAATAAATTATTTCGAATAGATTAAAAACAAAACCATATGATTTAACAACAATAAAAATAAAACAATTTGTCAAAACACTAAATAGCGAAGTGAAAGAGATATCATTAAAATGAGTTTATTTTCTGTGTTACATAGTGAACTGAGTTACGAACTCATTAATTGCAATGCAAGTTTGGAATTAATAACCGATTTCATTAAATCAAAAAATGCAATGCTTCAGGATGAAAAAATCGGTATAGTGAAAAGAGCTATTCAAAAGAGGTTTCTTGGTCATTTCAAAAAACGGTGGCAAGAATCGCACAAACTAAAATCCCATTTTTTTAAAAAAAATGAAGATTGGCTAAAAAGTACGTTTAAAGAGTTATAAAATTTTATATGTGTAAATGTTTTTCCTATTGTGTTTTTAGCTGTATTTGAAGTATCACTTAATAGCGAGCCTAGTTGTTCAACTAAACTAGGAAGGCCAGCGAAAGATTTCGAAGATTGTCAAGTTCACACAAAGAGGTTCAAGGCAGCTGAATTAGCTTCAAAATATTCACAAGAACATTTGAATATGGCAAGTAAAGTGATGGGTGGAAATATACCAACTCGATGTTATATTCGTTCGCCGGCTGTACTAGCAATGATGATGGATGCAGAGCTTACAAAGAGTCAGTATGAAGCCATCAAAAGTTTTTTAAAAAATGAAGGATACGATATTTTGCCACCATATGCACCGTCAGAGAAGAAAAAAGGCATTGCTCTCCAGATGAAATTGAAATATCTGAAAAAGCTGCGTCTGTTTCCTTGCAAAGTTTAATGGATCATACGTTAAGCAGATTATTTCAAACTTTTCCGGATGAAGACTTAAATGGTATGACGGACAAATTAGAGTTGACATGTAAGTGGGGTTTTGATGGTTCTTCTGGACATGTTGAGTACAATCAGAGTTTAGCAGCTGATGTAAGCGATAAAACTTTGTTACTGGCATGTATGGTTCCGTTAAGCCTACAGACGATTTCTCAGGAAGAATATTGGCGAAATAAAAGTCCGTCATCGACAAGATTCTGCCGTCCTAGCTCCTTTGAATTTACCAAAGAAACAAAAGAAAAAGTGCTAAGCCTTGTTGAAAAAATTAATTTAGATATTGCTGCTTTGAAAAATACCGAAGTTGTAGCGTGCGGGAAGCAATTTTCGATCAAGCACAATTTCGTGTTTACAATGTTAGATGGCAAGACAGCTCAAACTGTTACAGGTACATCTTCAGCAGCTGCTTGTTACATTTGCAAAGCGAAACCTACTGAAATGAATAATCTTAAGCAATCAAAATGGGCGTTTCCTCCTTACATGCTCGCATAAAATTTATGGAGTGCATACTTCATATTGCCTACAACAAACCATTTGAAAGATGGTCGGCGCTCAAGGATGAACACAAAAGTCTAAAACTGGAAAATAAACTTCGAATTCAGAAGGCCTTAAAGGAGCAGATGGGTATACGAGTGGATGCAGTCCAACAAGGAACTGGGTCTACTAACGATGGAAATACGTCCAGGCGTTTCTTTTCTAACCCCGCACTTGTTGCCGATGTGACTGGTGTAGAGGAGCAACTAATTGATCGATTTCGCATTATACTACAAATAATAACTTGTGGCAAAAAAATTAATTCCTTGAAGTTCAAGAATTTTGCTCAAGATACAGCAAAACTTTTTGTTGAAAAATATAGTTGGTATTATATGCCAGTAACAGTACACAAAATACTGATACACGGAAAAGATATCATGGATGCGGCAATACTTCCTATTGGCATGCTTTCTGAAGAAGCCGAAGAAGCCAGAAATAAAGATTATAGAAATTATAGATTAAGGTTCTCCAGAAAGTGTGATAGAGTTGCAACAAATACAGATGTTTTTCATCGACTTCTAGTATCGTCTGATCATTTTATAAGTAGCATTAGATGTCAACCCCGTAAGCAGGTTCTGGAACTTGATGATATAGTTACAGAAATGATAGATGATGAATAAAAGTCTATATTTAAATGCATGTATTGAAATTTATTTATAAAATAATTAGTTTTGGTAAAGAAACAAAAAGTTATGGGAAAAAATATAATATGGGTTATATGGGCGGTGAGTGGTGGGCGTTAATTGAGGTGATAAATTATTTTTTTAAGAAAAATGAATCTTGGCTAAAAAGTACGTATTAAGAATGAAAGTTAAGATCCAAATAATTGCAATGAATGCACGCATCATGCTTAAACGTTATTTGTTGCTCTCGGACTTCAGAAATTTTTATTTGCTTAGTTTTAATTTAATAATTTGCATACGTTCGTTTACACTGTTTAACATAGTCCTGTTTATGGAAAAATATTGTTACTTATACCTTTTAAGCCGAACTACAAAAATATTTCAGTTTGTCTCGAAAACAAAATTTTTTAATAAAAAACTTTTTTTGGGTTATTTTGGGTTAAAGATTATTTTTTAGCAATTTGAAAAAAAAACAAGAAAAAATAAAACAATAAATAAAAATACACCACAATATGAATTTTCAAGTGTTTAGCCGACTGAATCTTGTTTGCTATTTACATTATGGTTTGGTTGTGTTTTTCCACATCCCTAAAAGTATGCACTGAGAAATACTCTATGTGACCCAAACAATGGATAATTTTATAGTAAAAATTTGGCTTTTATTTTGAATGATTGGTTAATTAAAGAGAAACGGTAAGCCATGGCCTCCTAATTTTTTGCAAATGTTATGCTAACATATTGGTCTTTAGTTATTCATATAGATGTAAGTGCTGCTTCACATCGATCACGAACTACAAAGGATTATATCTGTGTTTTTGAAAATCTTGAAAAATTAAAATTGTTATATGGGCGTTGGGCGTGGCAATTAAAATTGTAGTATAATTGAGGACTCAAATGCAACCACTGGTAGTGATTTTTATTAACATAGATATGAAAATAAGGAAAATACAACGATTTTTAGTTTGACGTTATATGGGAGGTAGGCGTGGTTGTGGGCGGATTTTAACAAAAATTTATTTTTCATCTAATTTGGCAGTATGAGAGATGTGTGCCAAATTTCAATGCGCTACCTCGATTCCTTCGATTTTTTGCAGCAGCTTGTATGCACAACAAGGCGATCTGCAGTTCTTTTAACAGTTCCTCCAATGCCATCGGGAGTACCTTTTCCATGACCAGTTCCGTGTAAATTTTTCATCGGAGGATATAACTCGTGCAGTTTGTTGGCAAGAAAATAAAACATAGTTTTGTTTCGTTACTGAGTCGCTGGGCCGTCACTTAAAAAATGCACATTCTTCGCTTTTGCTGTCGAAGATATGCGATCCAATATTGCCAGTAAGTGAGTCCATATTGCAAAAACATTGTGAAGAAGTGAAGAAGTGTACAAAAGCTCTCGATTTTCGGAGTACCGTTCTCATCCTTTGTATAAACAACAATGGCATGTATAGTTATTTGCTTACGCGATCCACCGAAGTGAAGGCTTTGCAATTCTTCCGCATATTTCAGATTATAATTCTCGCTAAAGTCGCTTGGTTTAATGGTTTCTTTTAAGTTTTTGATTTCTATAAGTTTATTTTTTTTTTTTTAATTTTACCCGAAATAACTTTTTTGACCATTTACCTATCTCGGTCCGATCTCATAAATACTTGTGAAATAATTGACTAACTGCTCTTGCCAAACTGGGTCGAACAAAATTTCCGGACTATGAGATATTCCAGCGATCATAATAATTTTATTTACCTTAGAATTTGGTGATCCTACAGCAGCTTTATTTGTAGTCTTCAATCTGTTATATCTTTTCTTATACATTTGTCCTTTATTTTTCAGTTCACGAATGATATTATCGTTTTCTTTATTGCCGTAGAATATCTTTTTCTGTTTCTTGGTGCTAACAGTTTTTCTTTACGAAATTCCTCTCGAAGGTGAAGAACTTCCTGTTGTGAAGATGCCATCGTTTCCGGATCTGATGAATTGGTTTCATTCTCACTATTTAAAGCAGGCGTAGAATGATCTCTCAAAAAAAATTTACCAACAGGTTCCTTTTTTTGTTATTTTCTCTATTTTTTCTTATTTTCTTTATTTATTTTTTTGAGTTTTCTTCCATGAAACTCTTTTGCACGTTTTTCTCGCGACCTCATTTCAGCAATAGGCTTCACTAACTTTCTCTCTTTTCTCTTAAGATACTTTAATCTTTCCTTTTGCTTTTGCTCTTCATACTTAACTGGATCGTCTTTAATTTTACTATATATTTGTGGCAGGGCAATGATGGCAGGGGAATGACAAATATCTACAACACTCTCTTAAATGTCAATTTAAATACATACCTTTAAAAAACTGACATAAATCAGAAGTTCATATTCCAAATAAACTTAAAAAAAACACAAAAAATTATAAAAAAAAATATTGATCTTTTTATAAAAAAAACAACACCGGCTAATGATCAATGTAATTGGGTAAGCTCATTACGGAAGACAAACCGCGACTGAATTCATTTAATTACTTTTGTTGGAGAAAGAAATAGCCTTCTATATGTATATGCAGTAGATAAAATATATTTCTCAAATTTGAATTGTTGAATCTATAGAATGGTTTGAAAATATGAATTTTAACGGATAAAGATCTTACAAGAAAATGATGTGTACTTTCAGGGACAAAAAAAAACATACACAAAACATTAATTGATAAAAAAAAAATTATAAACAATAGAAAAACGAAATCATTTGACATTATTTTTTACTTTGAAATTATTGTATTATATAATTTATACCATTTTTGTTAGAAATTTAAAAAAATTTAAGTGAAAGTAGTGTTAGGGACAGCCAGGTAATGATATTTTATTATTTTGGTAGGGAATTTTTTGACGAACAAAACAATTTTTGTAAAAAATATTTCAGTGATTGCAAAGGACCTATAAAGTTTTATTATAAAGTAAATAATAAAGTGGAATATCTTTTATATTTCCCAATACAAAAGGACAGCAAATTAGCCGGTAATCTCAGAATCAACTACATAAGCTTTTACCGACCGTAGGACGAACGTTATTGTAATTGGTGAAAATCGGTGCCTGTTGAGACTTATATATTTGACTATAATATTTGTAACGATAAAATTTGATGTACGTGTGCTTATTATACCCACTAATTAATTGTCCAAAAACAAACAATATAGAACCACTTTAGTCGTGGTACCTAAATAAAGCTGATTCCCAACTTTCACTTAAATTCATTAAAAACAAAAATATTGAACAGACTTTTTTCGTTTTTATTTTATATATATTTTTTTGACAAATGATTTCAGTAAACATTGTGATGACCAGTCAAATTTTTGACTCGATTCCCATATCAAAATAACATCAGGTATGAACGTTTTTATATGCTTATGCTTTGTTTATGCTCATTTCCTACATCCAGTTAATTGAGAAGTGAACGTCGATAAAAATGAATTATTTCCAGTTTTCACAAATAAAATCATCAACCCATTTAAATATAGATTTTCATTGCGATAACGTTGCTGCTGGAACTTTATACGATAATATGTCCTATATGTACATACCCCTCATAATAATGCAAAATAGCCATCTTGGGGGTTTAGAAATTCCAAACCAGGGTGCACAATTTTTGGGCCATTTTATGTTTCTTTAATTTAAGTAAATTACAGTCGAAATCCATAAAACTTACTGTACACAAATTTTTTTTTTCGTTTTTGATCTTCATATCTACCTAGTAACAGTTAAATATTTAGTGTAAATATATTTTTTTTAATGTATTCAAACGCGTAATTTTTTGTTAAAATTTTTCATAAGGGAATAAATGCAGGTTGTTGTTAACTTATAACTTTTTTCATTAATTACTACAACTTCAATAAACATACCCTCCACAAACTCGTTTGCATGCTGAGAGAATACAACCTAATGTGTTGGTTTGACCGAACGCACCCGCATTAGCTCCATGTGCACCATTTCTTGATTGCCATGTATATGACCTATATATTCTTTTTGGTTTCACACACCCAACATTTTAAAAATGCAAGCAACCACATTGTACAATTTTATTGAGGCATTGAGGCACCTCTAAATTGTTTTTGATTGACTCAAAACTATGGATTTCTCAGCTTTTTCGCTCTTCGCATATTTCTAGGGGGTGAGACCTAGAGTTTTAACAATTTTTTTATTAAGGGCCACCCTAACGTACTCAGCAGCAAAACATCACCAACCAAATATTCCAAAGTTTAACAACATAAATTTTGGTTTGATCTACAGAAATTTTATAGCAACTAACCGTTACTTTTGTAATAAAATATTTACTGTTAAGATAATAGAATTGTAATTGGTATAAACAGAAGAATTGATTATTAACTTGTTCATCGCAATTCGGTTGGCACAATAAATTTGAAAGCCACGCGGGTGTGTAAATAATTGACTTTTTTTAGTTAATTAATATATTTTGTACAAAAATATACATTAAATACAAAGTCACCGAAATCAAAAATCGCAAGACATCTGATAAGAGATCGCACTTTTAAAAGAGACGCATGCATGAAAAATGGCTCCAGTAACTAGTTTTAAGAATTAGTATATCGCACCTTAAATACAAAAGTGACACAGGAGAGGCAAAAACTGTATATGTAAAAATTATTGTATTATTTAAAAAAATTTAGTTTTATTATGAAAAATGTCCATTTTGAGGAAAGTTTTGTTATACTTTTTTTTTAATATATATTGTGTTTGTGGAAATAAAATATAATTTTGAGTTATGACCCTCTGACTGAAATTTTTCATTTGACTAGTGATATTATCTCAAGTTGTGCCCCAGATATAACGGCATTTTTCCTGTTAAAGTAGATAGTTATGAGAAATAAATTTTTGCAGTAGTTAGAAATGTGTACTATAAATTAATTTATAGAAAAAAGTCAATTTTGGAAAATTTTGAGTTGTGTCACTTTTCTATTTAAGGTGCGATATAAGATTATTGTTAAATATTTCAGGTGGATTCAATACAAAAAATAAAAGTTGAAACAGGTATAAAAGTATTTGACAAATCTGCCTACATATACTAAGTTCATTAATAACATAATTTCAGGAATCTAATTTTAATTAGAATTCATTCTGATTAACAAATTTTCAGCAGCAACAATGAATAATTTTACTTTCATTTTAATATAGCAATTTAATGATAATCTCAATTGCAATTGACAAATGATAGAGAAACTTGTATAGTTCACAACAAAATTGTTATTTTTTTTATATACATATTTTTTTCATACCTTTCATTTGATTTCAAGTTTTTATTATAATATCGTTGTACTTTACTCTATTTCATAAAGCAAAACTAAAAAAATTAACAAACACTTAGAATACAAAAATTATTATCAGAATTTTATCAATGATCAGAAATAATTAACGACAATTTTTAACTCTTGACTTTAGTAGAAATATGTACAGCAAGTAAAATTATTTCTATTTTAACTCAAACGTTTCTTTTTGCTGATTAGATACAATTAAATTGTGACCTAAATATGTAAAACCAGGGGCAATTAATTGAAAGTATGCTAAGTTTATTATATTTTAACTTTTTGAATTTTTGCCAATATGCGGGATACAAATAAGGTACCACCACAATATACTTAAAACCTTATGGTACATTGTTTAATGACTCGCTACTGTATTTGATAAAAAAAAAACCATTTCGACAATATGCTATTCACTTCGTAATTAACAGTTGTATCAAGGTATGAAAATGTTAATTGAGATATTTGTAGAAAAAAAAAACGAAATACTAACATTTTGTATTTTTGTGTTACACCGATTGTAATTTATGTACATATGTAAATAACACAAAGGAACAAGGTTTTTATTGATTAAGAAATGTTTGTTGTTTTTCAGATTATTTGGGATGCTGAATCCAAATGTGCACTTGTTTTTTTTTTCTAAAAGATCGACTTTTCGCGATATACCATTATGTCCAAAATTAAGGCACTTTCACTACATATATTGGAATAACCTGAAAACGGTTCACCATATTCAGCAAGAAAAAGTCCAAAACTCGTCAAAAATATTATATTTAAGCCTTGCTTACATTGGTTTTAAATTTGCCCATTAGTTTCAGAGGTATCGTTGAAGATTCGAAAAAAAGAACAATTTTTTAAAAAAAGTCAAAAATACGATCAGTATCTGTAACCTAAAAATGCGAGCTGATGGAGAAAAATGGAGATTAGATTTGAAATCAGCGACCTAGAATTAATAAAATATTGCAATAAAATTCTAGTCAACACCAAAAAAAAATGCAATTTTGTTCCCTTGTGTAACTTATCGTATGTAAATAAATAGAGTCAGAATGTGTGTAGTCATACATATATACTCATATATACACCATTGGCATTGACACTTTTTCTATCACACTTTTAAGGTTAACAAGAAATAGGCATACATAGAAGTAAGTAGAACAATATATGCACATTGATTTCAATATGGGTACTATTATGTGTAAATAAAAGTTATGCCTTTTTTACTTACAGTAAATTTAAACAGTTTCAAATTATACTATTTTGGGTTCAGAAAGATGGTAAATCTTAATTAAAAAAAAAAACACACAGCAAAAGAAAAGAGGAGTACTTCTAATTAAACACGTTATTTTCATTATATTCTAGCACAGCGATGGCGAACCTATGACCCACGGGTCACACACTGACCCACGCAACAATTTTAAGTGACCCACGCGTTGTTTTTTCAAACCAATTCAAAGTTTTTTCAAACCATATTTTTAAATTCTAAGTTTTTTTCAAACTGAGATATTGTTATACTCAATTAACAAATTGTGGAATTGTAGATTTACGAAGAAAACTGTGAAAATTTTGTAGTAGGCTTTGTTAAAATAACACATAAAATGCAAGCAAGAAATTTTTGTGTCTTTTTCTGTGGAAAAAAATGAAAAAAATTATGTGGAAAAGTATGGAATTTAAAAAAAACTAAATTTCATATTTTTTCACATAATTTTTTGAATTTTTTCCACACAATTTTTGTCATTGCATTTTATATGGTATTTTTGCAAAGCATACTACAAAATTTACGCAGTTTTCTTTGTACATCTACAATATCTCAGTATTCATTGCAAAACAACTAATAATTTTTTTAACTATTATATTATATCATTTAACTTTACTTTTAACCAATCTAAAGACGTAACTTGTGCATGCTCTTTAAATTATTGATTCATAAAGTTTTCTTGATTTATTAAGTTTTCAATTTTCGGTAAGCATGTCAGCGGTTAAGAAACTTAGGATGAATGATACAAGTTCAAGGCCATATCAAACAGAATGGTTTGAAAAATACGGAGCTGTTGAGATAGATAAGAAAATTCTTTGCTTAATTTGCAATGAAAATTGTACGTCTCGTACTTACAATGTAAAACGATATTTTGAAAAGCTACATGCAAATCTTGCTTCTTTAACAGAAGAAGAAAAAAAAGAATTATTTTCTCAAAAGCTAAAAGAATATCTGTGGTTTTCCGGAATAACCGCGTATGTCCATTTTTGTCAGTTTGGAGTTAACGGTGCCAAATATACTAATTTTTAATGCTCTTTACATGTGTTAAAATTTTTACCATTTCTGAGTTTTTTTCTTTAAATAACGACGTAACTTAAATGTTTATTTGCAACACTAACGACGTATGTCAACCTACGTTTGATCGCTGACAAATTATTTTCTCAGAAAACGACACATAGCGACATACGTTGTTATTAATGAAAAAAAAATTCAAAATAATTTTGGATTAGTTTTCAGTTTATAACCACTTATAAAAACTTGTGTGTTTATTTCTGTTATTTCTTGTCACTATTATTCTTGATACGTTATTATATTCTCATCCTAACTCCCGTTAACTTTTTGTTGACGAACAAAAAAATCCATTTTTCAAGCAACAACAACTTACGTCTACATGTGTGGTTGCATTGATAGTTTTCTATTTCAAAAAAAAAACGACGTTTGTCGACATAAGTTGTTTTCTCTGCACACACTTTAAGTGTAATTTACATATTGTTTTTTTTCGTCATTCTCTAGGATCTATTCCTCTGAAGATTATTGACCCAAAATTTTATATAAAGTATTTATTGCCCATATCTACAGGACTGTAAAATAAAAAGCTCTAACATTTTTATATCGAGCCCATAATTTCAAATATAACGTTGTTTGGCCCCCTGAACATTTTGATTTTATGACATACGCGGTTATTCTAGAAAACCACAGATATAAATCACAAGCTAATGTATTTAAAACATTTCTAATTCCTAAAAACAACATTACAGCTGCTGGTTTTGACGTAGCACGACATGGAAAACCTCTTTCGGAAGGTCAGTTTTTAAAAGGAGCATTTTTGGAATGTAGTGCTGCCCTATTTGCTGATTTTAAAGAAAAAGATTTGATAATAAAGCGCACTAATGAGTTGCCTATAAGCCGAAATACAAGTAAAGAACGAATATTAAGATTAGATGAAAATACTTGCTCTCAAATAAATTATGATTTAAAATGTGCCGAAATGTATTCAATTGCTTTAGATGAGAGCGCGGACATAAGTGGTTACGCACAACTTGCAGTTTTTGCTAGGTATAAATCAGGAAATATAATCATGGAAGAACTGGTCAAGTTAATAACATTGACATGAAGAACTACTGGTCGTGATGTTTTTAAGGAATTGGCTGATACATTTATGAAAATGAATATTGATTTACAGAAAATTGTTTCTGTAACAACTGATAATGCTCCCAGCATGATTGGCAAAAATATTGGTTTTATTCAGCAACTTAAACAAAGTGTCCAACATTCTTTAAATGAATTTCACTGCCTCATTCATCAAGAAGTCTTAAGTGCAAAACAAGGATTGAAAACATTTTCCAACGTAATGCCAGTTGTTACAAAAATAGTCAATTTTATAAATACAAGAGCTCGAAATAAGCGAGAATTTGCCAAGTTATTAGAGGAAATACTCTGGGCTTTCAATGTACAATAATGTTCGATGGCTCAGCCGTGGTCAAGTTTTAAATAGGTTCGTAGATTTATTGGAAGAAATAAAACTATTTTTGCATGAAAAAAAAATGTTTTTGACGAATTATCAAATATAGAATGGCTAAATGACCTAATGTTTTGCTGTGATATCACTCAGCATTTTAGTGAATTGAATAAAAAAATCCAAGGACCTTGTCAAGTTGTATTAGTCATGTTTGAAAATATTAAAACGTTTAAGACAAAACTTGATATATTTAGTAATGATTTGAAATTGAAAATATTGAAATATTTTCCATATCTGCAAGACATTTCCAAGCAGCTGCAAACTTTGAAAATAATATTATTACACAGGATCATACAATTAAAAAATATTTAACTTTTATTGTAGAAATAAAACAAGCTTTTCTGGATAGATTTATTAAATTTAAGGATTTAGAAAAAACATTACGGTTTATATTGTATCCACACAAAATAGAATATAATAATTTGGAATTAACCGTGTTCACTTGTTTAGGTATTGAAAATTTGGAAATGGAATTAGCAGAATTCCAAAACAGTTTTATGTGGAAAAATAAATTTGAAAATTTAGTTACAGATTTGCAAAAAAATGATTTCGAATATATTTCTGACAATAAGAAAAAGTTATTCGAACAAAGAACTGATAATATAATATAAAGAGAATGGGACTCTTTACCAGATACATTTAATACAATGAAAAAACTGGCAAATGCTCTTTTAACAATGTTTGGTTCAACATATGTATGCGAAATTTTATTTTCATCAATGAATTTTATAAAATCCACGCAAAGAAATATACTTGGTAATGAAATGACTGCCGCATGTGTAAAAGTAATGAATTCCAAGTATGAACCAAATATACATCAATTATCTGAAAATAAACAACAACAAGTTTCGCATTAAATGTGTCTATATGTATAATTTTTTTGATATTAAATTTTCTTTGCTTTTTTATTATAAAATAATAATCATATATATAATATGTGCGAATAGTAAATCAAAACATATTTACTTATATGTATTTTTGTTAAATCTTTAATTACTAAAATAATACTTAACCCGTAGGTTAATATTACAAAAAAATAAATTCAATTTTAACTCACATGTCAAAAAAGTTCGCCATCGCTGTTCTAGCAGAACAAAAAGTGAAGTTGTTCTCATTTTGTATTCATTGCTTCCAAAGCGCTATGGGCAAAAAAGCAATATATTTGGCATTAATTGTAATTTTAAAGCTAGACACTTAAAATTTTGCACGAATTTAACTAACACCAAAATGGAATTTTGTTTTTCTTTTTTTGTTTTATTTGGACCACGCCTTCTTCCGCCTCCCCATTAAAACTTTAGGTCAGGTTTTGGCATAAATTTGGCATGGGTGCAACTCGGCTTTTTTTTTGTTTTCGTTACTTTTTCCGAAAAGGGCATAAAACGCAAATAAAAAAGAAGAAGAAAATTTGTGGTGCCGGTCCATATATCCCGAAATCCATATTTCCTCCAAATCTTGAACGTATAGTCGCCCATAAGTTGGCTATTTATAAGCCGATCCTGTTGAAATGTATATCCCTAGAAAGCTGTTTCAAGAATCTGTAAGTTTGCATTTAAAAATATTTTATTCTATTAACTCGTTAGGGGCCAGTACTAAAAACAATTTCTAAAGCTCACTTTTTGGATAAAACAACTTAAGTTTAATGTGTTTATATTTATACCCTCCACTCCAGCGTGCAGAGGGTATATATAAGTTTGTCATTCCATTTGTAATAATTAGAAAAAAAATTTTGGACCCCATAAAATATATATATTTGTGATCCGTATAACAACCGGAGTTGATATAGCGATGTCCGTCTGTCCGTCTGTGAAAATCACGATGACGGCATCAATCGGGCAGCTAGGGTACTCGCTGTCATAAAAAATGATTCACTTACATCCGGAGAAGTTCGTTGTTTAAAATCGTCCAAATCGGTCAATTACGGCCCGAGATTTGAATGAAGATCTAAAAAAAGTCTTAAAAAAATTTAATTTTCTTTGTTGTTCTTGTCACGATCACGCCCTCAATAGGATAGCTAAGGTGATCATTTTTAGTGAGAATGATTCACCAGATTCAAGGGAAGATTTCTATTTCAAAAATCGGTGGAACAGGTCCAGGGAAATCTCTGAAAAATTAAAAAAAAAATTAAAAATATGATGTTTCTATATTGTTCTTGTTGTTATTCTAAATGTTGTATTGTTTACATAGCTGGACTTGTTGATTTTGTGGCCTTTGTGGTAATAATATAATAAAAACTAACCCTTTGTACATTTTTTTTTATCAACTCTGGTAGAAAATTTTAAGAGTTTCCATTGTATTGGCATCACTAAAAAAATTTACTAGATCATTTCTGTCATTGCCACGAGCCCGCCTGCAAAGTTTCAGATCGATTGGGTCACGGGAAAGGGGTTAAAATCGATCCAAAAATTTTCCGACAAGCAGACACTACGAGTTAGTATAAAGGGAGCAAAAATTCACCAGCATCTAAAGCAAATAATGCTAAAATACCTAGTTGTTATTAAAAAAAAAAACAATGTAAATTTAGCAAAAAAAAAATTTAAAGTGTTAATTTATTTAAAGAGAAAAACACAAAAATAACGTTTGATGTTGTATTTTTTGTGTATAATATTTACATATACAAATTAATATAACACTTGTTAATTTTGTTTTAAAGAGAAGACTACGTCTTCTTTAACTTTATTTGATTAACTTTTATTATATAAAAAATAAAATATATTTATTTTAAAAGAGAAGACTGACTATGTCAATTATGTCTTTTTATTATTTAGTTTAAATTACTGCCGGAAAACTATGTCTTCTTGTTCGGACTCTATTTTTACAACTTAACATTTTTGTACTTATTATCTACTTAATATTATACCTGTCGAGTATCAACCATCACATTGAATGCAACGTGAGCTATTTTAGGTGCATTCAATGCAGACATGTCATCAGCACTTTTAGCAAATATTTTAAGAAAGGTAAATAATTAAATTTGGAACAACGGAAATGTGTTAGCAATTGGATTGCGACAGAGGGAATTGAATTTTAAAATAAATATGAGAAGTTGTGTCAGCAATTGGATTGCGACAGGGGAGATTGAACTTTTGTTAATATAAATTAATTAATTATTAACTTACATATACATACACATATAAAATAATACAAATAATATATGTATATTCTATATATGTATATCCATAATAACTGTATGTTAGAAATAAATCGGTATATTATTTTATTTACATAAAATTCTGCAATATTTTGTTGTGGGGAAAATACATTTCTTTTGCTTTAACAAAGTGTCACTTCATTTTGCTCAGCTTGACTATGCCACAGTAGATGGCGCCACAATTTTTGTTCTAATTAGATTTGCAATAGTTATTTCTATTTTAACATGAATGTCAATATTTTCAAATAGATATCATACAGCACAATGTTAAGAGTATACAATGGCTGGTCTTTTATTTCATATGTTTTTTCATTATTCTTTTACAAATATGAACATAAGTTTGGCGTATTAATTTTTGTTGTTTTTACAACAACTCATCAATGAGTTTTTTGCTTTCAAAACAGTTCTATATAGTTATATAGAATTATTATTCTGCTTTACCTACAAAATATCTGATTGCGACTACATCTAATTTTTAAAAATTGTTTATAATTACTAAAGCATTATTATTCACATAAATACAAAATTGCACTTTTTAAATTTTCTTCTAAAAATTCTAAAAACTGGAACTAAAATTTCCAATTGTAAATTAGATAATATTAAATGAATTTCAGAAAATCATATCAAAACGACGGAAATAATAATTTTAAAATTAGAAGATATCAATTGCATCAAATTCCAAAAAAAAAACATTTAAAAAAAATATTGGCATTCAGGAGAAATAACTTCTTTTAACGATAATCGAATCGTTAAAAAAAGAAAAGCAAAATTATCAGTAAAATTTTTAAACGCTATTCGCTATTGTTAAAATCAGCTAAACGACAACAATTTTTGTGTTGTTTATTCAATCAATAAAAACTTAAATTTTTAGGTTGAAATGTCGTCATACATAAATAACAAGTAAGAAAGTTATAGTCGGTCTAGACCGACTATACGATACCCTATACCATGCGTTTAGAAACCCTATCTCTTAGGCCCAACTAACTGGACATAGAAAATAAGCAAAAACCAACTTTGAGTGGGATTTTTATTAATTTTTTTGGCTGCAGATACAAAAAAGTTCATATCGGATGCTATATCTATAAAGGGGCTAGGTCCAAAAATGGATCGATCCTGATCATGTTTGGTAAAGTCTCTTGTATTTTGCAAAAATATGTACAAACAAAATTTGAGAAGAATCAGTGCAATATTTTTGTTTTTTAATAGATTTAACTGAAGATCGGGAAGCAGCCCTATATGGGGTCAAAGGGATCATTTTTGAACTACTCATTAGTGGATGTAATGAACGCATACAAACCCAATTTGAGTAAGATCTATATGACAATTTGGATGTTATGGCAATTTATGTCGATTTCATATGGGTAATTTGTATGGGGGCTAGGTCTGAACATGGACCGATTCTCACCAATTTCAATAGCGTGCATCCCATGACCGATAAAAGCTTATATACCAAAGCTCATCAAAATATATTCATATTTGCGACCTGCAGTTTGATTACAAGGTTTACATGGACACACAGACGGACGGACGGACGGACGGACGGACGGACGGACATTGTTAAATCAACTCAAAAAGTGATTCTGATTCGATCGGTATAATTACAGATGGGTATAGGTCAAATATTTTTGGTTGTTACAAACAGCAGCACAAAGTTATTTAACCCAAACCACATAGTGGTATAGGGTATAAAAATCATAAAATAGTGAAAATATTTTGCTTCTATTAAAAAACTTTTCTATATAAATAAAAAAATTAAATAGCATATTCAATTCATTATTTCATTTTCAAATAAATAAACAGAAATATTAAACACGAATTTGTTTTTTTCTATTCTTTTTTGTGTTTTTCGCTTATTTTGACAGAGATGCCACTACTTTACAATTTAAATAAATAGAAAAATAGATTTGTCGACTGTCGTTAAGATGTATGTACTTAGTGAATCACTTAATCCTTAGTGCAAACAACAATAGCTGTCGATATATTCTGCGGTTATCGGATCGTTGAAATTTACAGAAACGGTCTACAGAAAACATTAATTTAAATTCAATGAATTTTAGAAAACCTAAAATGATATTTAAGAATTGCGAACATAAAAATTGTTACATAAATAAACGCAATTTGATGAGAATGTTATTTATATATAAATTTTTTTTTTGGATGAATATTTGAAGTTTTTCAGAAAATAAAGATAACAAAATGTTTGGGAAATTTGGTTTTTTGCGTTTGGCATCCCTAATTTGATTATTTTTTATTATAAATTTATTCTCTATGTTTTCCAAATATGGCAATATTTTAATAAAAAAGTTGGGAGAGCTTTTTTTTTGGTTATTATTTTGTTACTCCATCCGATCTATATGGCCGCAATGACAGAATATTTCGCCAGTTAAAAGAAACTATACAGCCATCTCCAATTAGCACGATTTAATGCATACCATTACCTTTGCAATGGAGGTTAGGGCGAGCTATTTAATTAGCAAAAACTAAATTAAACGGGAAGTTATGTCATATAACGGGAAACGCATGCATATAGGAAGCGCATGCTTATTTTTCCAATATTTTGTTTACATTTATTATCAATACTCAAACCGAGGTGGAGGGTATCAAAGATTCGGCAAAGCCGAATTTAACATTCTTAAGTGTTTTTTGGTAGACTCAGACGATAGACAAGGCTTCAGCCTTTTTGTTAAGTTGTAAAACTGCTCATTAACCCTTCGAAGACCGGAGATATTTTAATTATGCTTACATTTTATTTTCCAGAAACTTTTTCAAAGCTTAAGTTAAGAATAAAAGTAAGGTTGGCTCAACCGGATCCCTGAAAAAAAAATCATATCAGAAAAATTCTAATATGCCTTTGTCATTTTACAAACCATATACGAATATAGATTTTCTAACTTAATCGTCTTCATTTTCTTCTTCTAACTCAATATTCTCCAGTCCAAAACTGTCAGTTAGGTCGGCCTCATCCTCTTCTGCTTCATTTTCATTTTCATCACCTTCTAATGTGTCTGAAAAGTCAATACCAGGTGTTTCAAAAAAGGCAATGACTTCTCTTGGCAGGCTCTTCTTTTCGTTGATTTTTTTTCGTACTGTTAAACTTAGGGTGGACATTAGTGGATCTGAGGAATCCAATGCTCTATTAAAAACATCTGTCATGTTATCATATCGGCTACATTTCCTTGCATGCGATCTCCTGTCGCTTTTATACAGCTTGTTTCTCGCTTCTCATGCAATTTCTCCTAGAACTCCAACAGAAAGTATGCAAGTATCCATTATTTGGTGCCCATGTACCAAAATTTTGTTTTTGCCCTTGTGTACATAGACGTGTTCTTGGATGTTTTTAATTTAAATATCTAACTGAGTATTTTCACTTAAAATAAGTTCTTTAGTTTCTTTTATAAATTCCATTTTTAGAGGCTGAGAGAATCTGACAGACTGTGGAGAGTTATTTAGCCAAACAACTCTATTTATCTCATCTATTAATTTCAATGGAACTATGGTTGTCACAAAGAGTGAATGGTCTAGTCCAATATGTCCTTCCAATTGAAAACGATTTTTATATGAACTCTGTCCTGTCGAACCCATAATTTACAATTAATTTGCAATGTGTTGGAGCAGCAACATCAAGGACGTCCTTCTGCATTTCAAGTATGCGATCAAGTGTATGGTCCAGTAAATTTTGCATTGTTACTTCTATTTTATTATCAAAATAGCTGATTTCCTTACGTCTGCATTTCAATTTTGATTTTACAATCTCGAAGTAAGGGGGATAAATGTCACATCCGTGCTGCTTATTTAATGCTTTGACGTTAATGTATTGCTGATTTGTAAAGCCATTTTCAATTAAAAAAGCTAATGCCTCATCAGCCTTTATAGGCAACGGATCACTCTTTTCCAGTTTCCTTATAATTCCTGTTATGTTCTCGTTGCTAACAGCTTTTTCAACACAAATGCAGTTTGTTTTTCGTTTCAATTTTTAGCTGAAACGGAAGCAGCGTGCAATAAAAGAGGAGTTGAATGTTTTTGTTGTGCGGCAAGCTCAGATGCTAACTTTCTCTTCAAACGAGGCCCTGCATCAGTACAGTCTAATGACGTTTGATAACATACAGTTTGATTAATAACTTTTTTCAGAAATATTACAAATACCTTTCTATACACAGAAGTTATATTCCACACAACACACGTATGTTTGTTAGTTTCGACCTATAATAACTCACCAAAAACACAGTGAATTACGAGACAATAACAGACAACTATTTTTAAACTATATCACAAATTGTTTTACATACCTTGTCTAACTTCTTCCATATTTAAACTTTTTCACAGTGTTTACAATTAATGTTTTACTCACGATCAAAGTTAATAAAAATTTCGCGCCCATTTTCTGTACATAATACAACCGTGAAACAGCTGAATTTTTCCTTTCATAAAATAACAAGGTACAACATAAAAATTGTAAAAAAAAAGTTTATATAACCGTTAGAGTAAACGAATTCAAAAAACGAAAGCAGATTTTAAATTTTGAATAAAAAAAAATTGCATTTAAGCCAAAAATATCAACGTTTTACCCATAGTGCTAAGGAAGGATTTTTTAATGTTATTTTCACCAACCACCAAAGATGTTAAAATAAAGCATTTTGAAAAAGGAAAACTCTCACATCTAAGCATTGTCGAATAGAAATAGAGTCTAGATAGAGTCAAAAAGTCAAGTATTATGAAAAAGTCGTGTCATGTAAAAAGCTTATGTTATGAAATTAACAGCCTGTAGGATTTTATTTTCGAAGTCCGATTGTTTTAGAAACATTTATAAAAACTTGCCATTTTCATCAGACCAAAGTTGTTTTTTTGGTAATATTAAAAAAAAAAATTAAACAAAAACAAAGAAAGTGTAAACAAAATAAAAATTTGCTTATTTATAATATTAATAGGCTAGGCGATTTCTTGTGACTGATGTTTTGTTCTACCGTTTTATCCCGATTTTGACCAAACGTATATTATTTGAAAGATAATTCTTTTTAGCCGATTTTCAGATTTACAGATTTTTAAATTCTTTCCTTTGTTTTGAGTAAATTGCATTTAAAGTTGCTACTTACAAATATATAAATTTATACAGTGCTATGGGTGTGTTTTTGAAATTTGTTAATGTGTTTGTAATAAAAATGAGTTTATTATTGTGTTGATTTGTGAATTGGCTATAATTGATTAGCATACTTTTAGGGTCTTTATTTAATGAAAAAAAAAATTTCCTAGAATTTGCGCTCGAATTTCGAGGGCTGAAATCTGCTGGTTTTTATTAATATGTTATTAAAAACGTTGTTAGAGAAATGGGGATTTCACGTAAATATAAAGCGTTGTTAGTAGAATATGATAGCATACATAACTCAAATCGTTATTAAGTTGACCTAGGCGGTTATCGCTTGCAACCACAGATGTATAAAATAAAAAAGTACGGTTCATTATATATGAGCTGGATGATCTACGTCTGCCAATGGAACAAAACTGCGTCTACAGCTATTTTATTTTATGATTGAGTTTATTTTATTTCGTGGTCTTGTTTTTATTTCTGACCTAAAAGTTGTAACGTATAAAACTTTGAAAAAATAATTTAATTATATAACAAACATATATTTGAATTAAAGAGGGGGATCTTTTTTTACATCGTTCAATATCATTTGAAATTTCCCATAAATTCTTTGGAAAAGATTACATTTTTAATGGTCCGAATATACATAAAAATTAAAAATTTTTTCTTTGAATGCTCCATTGAGAATTAGAAATGTTTCTTGAGAAAGAAATTTTATTTTTCAGAAAAAAAAATTATTTAAAAACTAAAAAAATTGTATTGGGAAAAGGATAATTGGCAATTAAAAATATATTGAAAATTACATTGAAAATTAAAAATTTAAATTGAAAAAGTGACACTTAACACTAAAAAAGTTGATTTTAAAGCAAATTTATTCAGATTTATCATGACTTATTAAGTACTTCTTAAAATGGTTCTAGAAAACACAACTTCTATCCTATGATAAGCCCATATTAAATTCACGTTTTATATCCCAATTTTCACAATATCGATTTTCAACAAATTAAATCTAATTCACTTCTTTAGATATTGTCTATTTTTGCAGGGTTCCAAAGTAACGCCATTCAGAATTGTGATTATTTCGCCGAATTTTGGTAATTGTTATTTGCTCCATATGCAATATCTTAAGTTGTATTAAAAGCGATTAATTGCATTAATAGAGTATTGCCATTCTGAATTTAAGCTAGCATATATAAGCGAGATAATCTTTTACCTCTATTTGATCTACAAAAGGTAAGGTTGTTGCATATATATTACTTTTGTAATGAAACTGGACCACCTTTAGAAATGAAATATTATCAAAAAATGGCGAAAAATAACTCCAAAAGTTGGGTCATTTCTCATTTTTCATCTCAGAGAATTTTTTACGGAAGCTGTTTTTTTTTTCGATTTTTCATTGAGCCGACTTGGAATTTCTCACTCCTCAAAATGACTGTTGCGGTGTGTTATTAAACTAATTCCATTGAGGTAACTAAACTAAACTCATTATAGCATGACGTGTTCTTAAAAAACTGAAGATGTATTTACAGATATTGCAATAAATTGTTGGCAAATATAATACAATAACATTAGTAATTATAATTATAGAATTCGGTCATAATAGATAAATAAATGATGAATGAACCACTTAAAAAACCGAAAAATGTGCCAAAAAAAAAACGAAAAATAGCTCAAAAAGTTGGGTCATTTCTCATTTTTTTTTTTCACTAAAGAGAATTTTGTATTGGACAGTTTTTCAATTGGGCGATATTTTCTAGAGGCAGTTATTATGTTCGTAAATATTTTTTTAAAAGGAAATTTGATAAATGTTTAGTTATATCTATAATCTTAATAGGCTAGGCGATTTCTTGTGACTGGTGTTTTGTTCTACCGTTTTATTCCGATTTTAACCAAGCGTATATTATTTGAAAGGTATTTCTTTTTAGCCGATTTGAAGATTTACAGATTTTTAAATTTTTTCCTTTATTTTGAGTATATTGCATTTTAAGTTGCTACTAACACATACATAAAATTATACAATGCTATGTGTGTGTTTATTAAATTTGTTAATGTGTTTGTAATCTAGCCATAAAAAATATTCTTCATAAGTGGGAAACACTAAAAGACGTTACCACAATATCAAAACAACAATTTTTAAAAAGACTTCAGTTTTGCTTAGTCGATAACAACTATTTTACTTACGACAAAAAGTTTTTCCATCATACATATGGTATGCCAGTGGGTAACCCTTTATCCCCTACTATTGCAGATATAATACTAGACAATCTCTTGGACGAAGTAATATCTGAATTAAAAACAAAAAATTTAAAAATTAAGTTCATATCTAAATACGTCGATGATCTTTTCGCTGTAATCAATAAGAAGGACGAAGCAACGATAATGAATACATTGAACTCATATCATAATAAACTCAAATTTACAATAGAACGAGAACACAACAATGAAATTCCTTACTTGGATATAAAAATAATTAAGGACAATGAAAAGCTAATTACTAATTGGTACACGAAGGCGACAGCATTAGGACGAATGATAAATTACCACTCTACACAACCATCGAAAATAAAACTTAATACAGCAAACAATTTAATCCAAAAAGTAATAGAAATTAGCGATCAACGATAAAAAGGTAACAATATCAATAAAATAATGGAAATTTTATTAAAAAATAATTATCCAATATACATTATTAACAATCTTTTCAACCATATATTCAACAAAAAGCAGCAAAATAAGAAACAAAAAACAATATAAACTAATTTTTACAGTGTACCATACATACCAAAATTAACGGAGAGCAAAAATCTCAATAGAATAATAAATGACAAGAGTGTAACAATAGCACACAGATCAAATGAAACACTTAGATCCTTTTTACACACAAAAAAACAAAACAAGATATATTAAAAATTGACAACGTAGTTTACGAGATAAAATGCGATGGTAATGAAAGGGAGGTGTGTAATAAAGTCTACATAGGAACAACAAAAAGAATGTTAGGAGTAAGAATTGCGGAACATCAAGCAGACATAAAAAACACAAGGAATCGACAGCATTATCTCAACATGCAAAAGAGAGCGGACATAACGTCGATTTAAAAGGAGTTAAGATTTTAGATAAAGAGAGAAATGAAAACAAAAGATACACATTGGAAAGTTTAAGAATACAACAAAAAATACACAAACATTAAAAAAAGAAGAAAAAGATAACACTAAGCTGCAATATTCAATTGCAATTACTTAAATATTAGTTCTGTGATATTAGTCGTTAAGTTTAAAACTGAGATTTTTATATTTATTTTGATTAATTTATTTAATTTTATTAAATTTGTGTCGTGATGTCCAGTTTTTTATCTTTAAATTTATTAAATAATAATAACCTGACAATATAAGTTTGGATTAATCGTAAGTTAAACTATTGTGACTAATATAACATTATGTTGATATATTGTTTTATTTTAATTTTTTGTCGCCAGAAATTAATAATAAAAAAAAAATTTTTATACACTCCTGATGAAATTGAAAAACCGTCAACGAAACGTAGAGTGGATATGAAACAAATTTTGTTTTAATTTATTTTATTTAAAACTTATAAGCTGACCATCATAGCCCAAAAGAAGTAACATAAAAATGAGTTTGTTTTTTGTGTTGATTTGTGAATTGGCTATAATTGATTAGCATACTTTTAGACTCTTTATTTAATAAAAAAAAAAAATTTCCAAAATTTGCGTTCGAATTTCGAGGGCTGGAATATGCTAGTTACCTATTACTTTGTTAGGATTCCTTTTGGGGAGTGACTGATTTCAATTCAATTGAATTGATATTTTGTACGCTGTGGGTGGTTATTATCCCATTTATTTAAGAGATCCATTTTTGGAACATTAATAACGAAATATGATGGCTTCTGAATTCCGCTTTACGTTTGAACTATAAAATATGTATAATATTTAAATTTGACAACATAAATGAAGTTTTAAGTATTTTCCGAAAATAACACCGAGGGTATTATGGCAAAATGGCTTTAAAATCAAAAACATGTATGCTATTTGACAACTGGTATGAGTAAGTGCATCTAGTATGATAGAGACTCTTATGTTTAGCTTAACTCCATATTGACAGTGACTCACTGGGTATTTTGCCCTTAGTATTATTGGAAAAAATATTTAAACAAAAGAAACACAGCGGATGGAATGTGGGCGACGAAAACTTAATTTTATTCCTAATACAAATATTTCTGTTACAATATGTTTACTGGTTTGGGAATTTACATGCATTCATTTATTCTAATATAAAGTTAAGGAGATAGAAAAAGTAGGAAAGAGATTGTCTCCAAATCTGGGATCTAATTTTGCGATAAAACATTCAATCAATGATTTCTTTCAAGTGTAATCAATCTTATAAAGGTCACAATTTTAGTTTTTCAAAGCCACTGGCTTAAAAGATTTCTTTTTCTTTTTTTTTTTTTAAATAAATCGAACAACTCTTTACTTTTAGTAGTAAAGAATGTTATGACTTTCTTTGATTTAAAGTTTTCTGGAAAAAAAAAATTGTATAAATTGTCATTTAAAAAAATTTTTTCCCAAAAAAGTTGACCATACTTTCAACAAAATTTAATTTTTCTTAAAAAAAGTTTTTTAAAGAAAGAAAAACTATTGAAAAAAATATAGTGTTAATAAAAAACTTATGTGAGAAAAATTAAAAAAAAAACTTTTCTAACATTTTCTAATTTTATTTACTTGTTTCTTTAGCTATCATATTTGTACTAATTAGACAAAATTAGTATATATAAATGGTTTTTATCCTGTTAATTGGTACAGCAAGCATTTTTCGACAACACAACATTCTAGAGTACACATATACGACACAATATCGACTACACCACAAACGTTCTACTTTTCTAAGAAGTTGTTTTGTTATCGTTAAATATGTGCACTAGGGTGACAGCCTTTTTTTTTTTTTTTTTTTTTTGTTTGTTTACAAGATGTTCGGACTATTGTGACACTGGTTCTAATACTTTTGTGCGCAAAATTTAAGCTTCAAATCTGTATTTATATGTAAAAATTATCAAAAAAAAATCATTTTTCACATAAATTTTGATATTAATAGTTGCGCTTGAATTAAGTTAATTATTATACCATAATCTACAGTAAATTATCTTTCTAATAAAAGAACAAAATCTATTATCGATTGAAAAACAGTCAAGTTATATCAAGTTGCCCAGGCAATAAATGCGCCGCATACCACTTAAATAAGAAAATCGAGCTCACATTTTTAAAGACATTGAAATAATTTACAATAACAACATGTTTGTATTCTCCTGATCCCAAAAGGATCTTAAAGTACTTTGTATATCGCTTATTGCTATGCTGTTCTAAATTAATGTCAAAACGGTACCTATTTTTTGCATTATTTCAGAATCTCTAATTTTACTTTTTAAAAAATTTTGTTCAAGAAATTTACCGAAATCAACGATTGTACTTTAAGGTCTTATTAACAAAATATATGTGATTAAAAATGCCAAATATTGTAGGTAACCTGTTCTCAATTTGGCGAGGGCAGCGTTTTTATTTCAGAGGATTTAAAGAAATAAATAATTTTTCATACTTCTTCAACTTTTAGGCTACATCTTTTTGGTGTTTCCTTATTTCAAATATCTTTTATCAAAACATTATACTAACTGACATAAATTCTCAATCTTGTAAAAGAAGCTTAAATTGAAATACTATAAACTGTCCTTCTTTAAGGTCAAAAATCAAATTTAAGAAGATTTACATTTTTTAAAACAAAATATCGAAATAATATATATTTGTGGAAGGATTTCGATAAAATTTGTTGATAATATTTTAATAATTTTAAGATATAATATTCTGGATTTATTTTTTCAAATTAATTCTTGCTGTCAAATTGAGCCTTCATGAAAATCTATAAATATTTTTTCCAATGGAAAATGGCCAAAAACAAAAAAAAGTTAAAAAGGGCCCAAAAAATTAAAAAATGTCCCAAAAAATTTGACAAATGGGTCAAAATATGAAAAATGTTGACCAAAATTATGGAAAATGGGTAAAAAATATTAAATATATTCAAAAAGAAAGAACGCCCACAAATTAAACAATACTGTCGATATGAAAATTCACCCAAAAATCAATTAAAATTATTCAAAACTAAATATTTATTTATATCAAGGCACAGAAAATGCACACATCAAACACACAATGTTCTGTTCTAAAGCAGCCAATACATTTTTTTATTTTCATATCAATTATGTGTGTTTCTAAATTTTGTACGCTGCCAAACACAATCATGACTGTGTTTCGTTTTAATATTTCGTCATCTACACGTACATTTTTCTATTACGTATTTTTTGTTGCGAACACACATAGACCACATAGATTCGAGTGTAGCTATATATTAAGTTCGTTTTCTTGCACGTGTACTGCTTAAAAAAAAATAACAGAACATGTTCTTCAAAATTTAAACATTATCCACTCGCGATCGGGAAAAAAAAACGAAATTAAGTTATAAAAAAATATAAAATTTCTTTGTTTTCTATTTAATTAGAATATTATATTTATTTTTTTTTTTTTTTTATTATTATTACCTTTTTATACCCTATACCACTATGTGGTTTGGGTATAATGGCTTTGTGCTGCTGTTTGTAACAACCAAAAATATTTGACCTACACCCATCTTTAATTATACCGATCGAATCAGAATCACTATCTGATTCGATTTATCGATGTCCGCCCGTCCGTCCGTCCGTCCGTCTGTGTGTCCATGTAAAGCTTGTAATCAACCTGCAGGTCGCAAATATGAATATATTTTGATGAAATTTGGTATTTAATCTTTTATCGGCCATGGGATAAACGCTATTGAAATTGGTGAGAATCGGTCCATGGTCAGACCTAGCCCCCATACAAATGACCCCTATGAAATCAACATATATTGCCATAAGATCCAAATTATCATACAAATCTTAGTCAATTTGGGTTTGTATGTATATATTACTTCCATTAATCAGTAGTCTAAAAATGATACCTATTGGACAACTCTTAGTCATAGGCCCCATATAGAGCTGCTTCCCGATCTTCACTTAAATCTATCAAAAAACAAAAATATTGCACTGATTCTTCTTAAATTTTGTTTTTATATATTTTTGCGAAATACAAGATACTTTACCAAACATGGTCAAGATCAGTCCATTTTTGGGCCTAGTCCCCATATAGATATGGCATCCGATATGAACTTTTTCATATCTGCAGCCAAAAAAATTAATAAAAATCCCACTCAAATTTGGTTTATGCCTATTTTCTATATCCAGTTAGTTGGGCCTGAGAGATAGGGTATCTGAACGCATGGTATAGGGTATCGTATAGTCGGTCTAGACCGACTATAACTTTCTTACTTGTTATTTTTATTCTTTTATAACCTCTAATGAACTATTTTAGATTTTTTTAATAAGTTTGGTAGAAACAATTGTTGTCGTTATTATAGGGGTGTTTCAGATTTTTCCGATCGTGAGTGGATAGTTTCTTAATTTTTAGATGTACGCGTTCAAGAGCATGTTCTGTTTTTTTTTTAGGAGTACACGTGCAAAAAAATTAACTAAAAATAAAGCTACACTCGAATCTGTGTGGTTTATGTGTGTTCAAAACAAAAAATACATGGGCAGTTAAAAAGGCTCAATCCTTTCGCCAAACTGGATGTTTGCACTTTTAAAACACTCGGTTTGCCTTGAAAAATTACCGATTTTAAAAACGGAAAAAGAACCAAACAATTACGAAAAATAGCCCAAAAAATTAGGATCGTTTCTCATTTTTTCATTGGAGGAATTTTGTATAGGAGAGTTTTTTTTGTCATTTTTTATCATATTTTTTCCATTTGTATTTTGGCTATTTTTCAGATCCCATTTTTGTGTTCTCTCTCATGTCTTTGTTGTTATATAGAGATTTTTACAACCGAAATTATAACACTACATTTTTAAAATATTCTGTTATACTATCTGAATACACTTTTTAATGAATTTAAAGAAAACTTAATAAGCTTCCATGTAAGTACAACTTCGTTGGTGCAGTTAATATTATATCATTATAAAGGTGGCCTTCAATGTTACAAAGTCCAAAAAATTATATCTAGATATGCAAGTCATGGCCTTTAATATTTAACATGTTTAGCCATACGCAATAAAGAGATAATAATTAATTAAATTGATTAAAAAAAATGCAAATGAAATGACATTTTCATTTAAATAATTCTATATATGTACAGAACAGGTGTTGTTTTTTCTGTTATCATTTAAGATAATTATTATTTATTTATTATTCATTTGTGACTAATATATCTGCATTATATTATATTAATTTTTGTTTTATTCCTTTTTTCCAGTTACCACAATCTGAACTAGATGGCATTGATCCGAATTTTAAACGGTTTCGTGTTGAAAATGGTGAATCATTGGCTGAAAAAGATGAGGTAAGCTTAAAAGAGATACGCATTTGCTTTGAATCTCTACTTTTCCTGTCACATAAACAGAGCTTATTACTTTATTAAACAATTTGAAAACAAATAAAACTTAACTTTTATTGACTGCTAGATATTTTTAAAATACTAAAAAACAAATATTTGTAACTTGATTCAAAAACCAAGTTAAATAGACCACCACATCAAAAACTTCCTTCCTTGCGCTCATGCGGAATCATTTCATATTCAAACTTTTGGAACATTCACTTACTAAATCACTATGGTTTTATAACACATGAACGCTAGAAAATATTGTAAAAAAACACATTTCTAGTGTAGTGTTAACTAAACAACTTTTTTATATTTATTTTATCCTTTCATCTAAACTACTTCATTATGCATTATTTTTAGAAACGTCATTTATTTATTTGTATAAATTAGTGCTGGTATGTTTGATAACTTTCGAAGACATGATAAGTATGTGAGATTTCTTATTCGGTTACTGTAATTTAAGCAGAACAATTTATTAACTTGAATATAAAGTTTTTGCTGTAAGCCACACTTTTACTTTCTTTTCAAAAAGTAAGGATCGTTTCTACAAAATTTTTCTAGCTTGCAACGGTAAAAAAAACTATGGTAAGTGCAAGTGCAAGAAAAACTACTCGTATATCTACAATGAGGGGAATCTCACGAATTATGGAACGACATAGAAGTCTGTTACATCGATTTGGTTTCAATAGGAGACAATCTTGTTTGTATAAACTTCATTTGACTTAATCAAAGAAATCGGTACTAACGAGAGAAAAATTATCCAAAAGTTTCCGTGAAATTGGTCATATCATACACAGAAGCCACTCCGTACATCGTTCAAAATTACAAATGAATTCTATTTTCTATTCTATTCTATTTTATCAAAACCTCATTTCAGTACACCTTACAAACTACTCAAGGTCATGCATGCAGTTACCGTTCGCAATATATTTAAAAAAAAAATCATGTGATTCCGATCACAGGAGAGATGTGTAAACATCTAGTAATTAAAGATTTTTATGGCACTTTCTCCAAATCACACAGAAAGCGTCATCTATGTATCACTTATAGCAAACGACTTTAGGGGCTCAGCTAATATCAAACTATTTATTATTTATTATTTCAAATGGATAATTTTTAATTTTTCATATTTCATTTTCGTTTTTTCATTTCCTATTTTTCATTTTATATTTTATATTTTTTTTTTTTCATTTTTTATTTTTCGTCTTTTATTTTTAATCTTTCATTTTTGATTTTTCGTTTATGATTTTTCATTTTAATTTTTCCTTTTTCATTTTTCCTTTTTCATATATCATTTTTAATTTTTTACTTTTTATATTTCATTTTTTACTTTTCATTTTTTATTTTTCATTTTTTATTTTTCATTTTTATTTTTCATTTTTTATCTTTCATTTTTAATTTTTTTTTTTCATTTTTTATTTTTTTTTTTTAATTTATCATTTTTCATTTTTTGTTTTTCATTTTTCTTTTTTTATTTTTCATTTTTCATGTTTTATTTTCAATTTTTTATTTTCATTTTTCATTTTTTTTTTCAGTTTTCATTTTCCATTTTTTATTTTTCTCATTTAATTTTTCGTTTTTCGTTTTTGATTTTTGATTTTTGATTTTTGATTTTTGATTTTTGATTTTTTATTTTTTATTTTTCATTTTTCATTTTTCATTCTTAATTTTTACTTTTCATTTTTTATTTTTCATTTTTCATTACAATCATAAGTCACGCCGATTTTGTCTTACGGCTCATTTTTCGTTTTTCAGTTTTTGATTTTTCATTTTTTATTTTTTATTTTTCATTTTTAATTTTGCGATTTCCATTTTTAATTTTTTATTTTTAATTTTTCATTTTTAATTTTTCATATTTTGTTTTTAATTTTTATTTTTAATTTTTTATTTTTCATTTTTAATTTTTAATTTTTAATTTTTCGATTTTCATTTTTCATTTTTTATTTTTCATTTTTATCTTTCATTTTTTATTTTTCATTTTTCATTTTTCAGTTTTCATTTTCCGTTTTTATTTTTTTGTTTTTCATTTTTTATTTTTCATTTTTCATTCTTTATTTTTCGTTTTTCATTTTTCATTTTTTATTTTTAATTTTTTTATTTTTCATTTTTTATTTTTTATATTTTATTTTTTATTTTTTATTTCTTATTCTTTATTTCTTACTCTTTATTTTTTATTTTTATACCCTATACCACTATGTGGTTTGGGTATAATGACTTTGTGCTGCTGTTTGTAACAACCAAAAATATTTGACCTAGACCCATCTTTAATTATACCGATCGAATCAGAATCACTTTCTGAGTTGATTTAACAATGTCCGTCCGTCCGTCCGTCCGTCCGTCCGTCCGTCCGTCCGTCCGTCCGTCTGTGTGTCCATGTAAAGCTTGTAATCAAACTGCAGGTCGCAAATATGAATATATTTTGATGAAATTTGGTATATAAGCTTTTATCGGCCATGGGATGAACGCTATTGAAATTGGTGAGAATCGGTCCATGTTCAGACCTAGCCCCCATACAAATTACCCATATGAAATCGACATAAATTGCCATAAGATCCAAATTGTCATATAGATCTTACTCAAATTGGGTTTGTATGCGTTCATTACATCCACTAATGAGTAGTCCAAAAATGATCCCTTTGACCCCATATAGAGCTGCTTCCCGATCTTCACTTAAATCTATTAAAAAACAAAAATATTGCACTGATTCTTCTCAAATTTTGTTTGTACATATTTTTGCAAAATACAAGAGACTTTACCAAACATGATCAGGATCGGTCCATTTTTGGACCTAGTCCCTTTATAGATATAGCATCCGATATGAACTTTTTCATATCTGCAGCCGAAAAAATTAATAAAAATCCCACTCAAATTTGGTTTTTGCTTATTTTCAATGTCCAGTTAGTTGGGCCTAAGAGATAGGGTTTCTAAACGCATGGTATAGGGTATCGTATAGTCGGTCTAGACCGACTATAATTTTCTTACTTGTTATTTTTTATTTTTTATTTTTTATTTTATATGTTTTATATTTAATTTTTAATTTTTAATTTAAAATTTTTAATTTTTAATTATTTATTTTTTTTTTTTAATTTTTCAGTTTTCATTTTCCATTTTTTATTTTTCATTTTTAATTTTTCGTTTTTCATTTTTTTATTTTTCATTTTTTATTTTTCATTTTTCATTTTTATTTTTTATTTTTCATTTTTATTTTTCATTTTTTATTTTTCATTTTTCATTTTCAAACAGGTTATTCATATAATAATTTGTTCACCAATACAATCATAAGTCACACCGATTTTGTCTTACGGCTCCCATGTTACGCTGTTTTTGTGATTGTATTGGGAAATAGAAATTTATCTCTCTGCGCGTATAGATGTTTACACATCAAAAATCTAGGTTCAATGGTTTCCTTATTAATACATTTTATGTATGTTAAGATTTTTTCGATCTCAGTCCTTAGATTTTTTTCCTCAAAAGAGTATAAAATAACTTCAGCTAAAAATCTATTCTATTCTATTCATTATTCAAAACGTTATCGGAAGTTTTTAGCACTCAAATTCCGCAATCAAGTAATCTGCATACGATAGATAACATGTTTTATCCAATCGATACGCAAAATGTAGTTTGCTTTCAACTAAAGTAACTATTTACATACGACAAGTAAATATTGACGAAATGAATGTAAATTAGTCACGTTAAACTCTTGAGAAAATAAATCATGAATTTGAGTAAAAGTGTTGCGATAGTGTTCACATGTGAAACTATTTGAAACCTAGTAGGAAATGCTGACACACTTAACATGGAACTTCGATTGCTCACTGTATATTTTTATTCATAAAAGTTATTAAAACTACAGGTCGCAAATGTTACAAAGTTTTAATTTAAAATAAGTGTGAAAGGGTTCCAAAACGAAATGAGTGTCGTTAGAGAAAATCGATGCACGTTCAAACATATCTTAAGCTGACCTAAGATCCCGATTGTCATATACTCTAGCTGGGTTATATTTGTTTTATGTGCGTTTGTTACATCAGTCCCAAAAAAAAACGTGTAGGACCATTGTTAGTTATTATTTTTCTATAAAGTTGCTATACACCATTAAAATCTGTATTCATACATCCCAATTTGGTATGTTTATGTCTTGAAAGTATATAATTGGTTTTAGTATTTATAATAATGATTCCAACTGTGCTACACTAAATCCCAATGTAGTATTTACATTCACAATGAAGGTAACTATTGCCTACATTTTATTTATATTTAATTTGTAATGTAAGTATTCTTAAGTGTCATTATATTGTCAAGAAATGCTCAATTAGAATTAAACTTTTCCTACTGGTAAACAGTTTTGCAGTAGCACCACATGTAATATACATTGTAATTACTAAGAAAAGTTTTGTTGACATACAATAAGATTACTTTATGAGTCTTATGATTACTAATAAAAGTTTTAAAATGTGCTAACAACTAGAAGATTGTAGCTACTACTAATAGCTTTAATTCTGTCCCTCCTAACATAAAAATTAAAGTTCAGGCTCAGCTTAAACAAAATAGAAAATTTATTTTGGAAATGCTGATGAAACCTTTTTTATTTAAGTATGAAAAATAGCACAGGGAAAAATTTGATTTAATGCTAACAATTAAAGTCGTCCAAAAAATGCATTTAATTGAGGATGGATTTGTCTTTACATTCTTTTATCTTTTTATGCTTTTCTACTACAGAGTATTTGCAAAGAAAATATATTTTGAAAATGGCAAAAAAGATTTTTTGTTTCCATTTTTTTGTCTTTGGAATTTATCCATTTGTATTTAACTTAGTAAAAATAACTGAAGTAAGAAAAAATGCTAAATAACATTAAAATTGATTTTCCTTTTGGAAATAAAAGGACAATCGTTAGTAATCTGAATAAATGAATGAAGGGGAATGTATACGTCCGTATGTACGACCAAAGCGTACGGGAAAACCATTTATGTTATTATTCGAAAGAAAAACTGAATCCATTTCTCGTTTGTTCTTCCATTTATATTTGGCCACTACAAAATCCAAACAAGTGAGTCAGCATAAATTTCTATATTTCATTTATGAAATTTTAATATTTTGTAGGCTGAAGTAAAGTTATATTTTTAACATTTATTTCAATAATTTTGTTTGCGTAACTTTGAAAATTAAATTGTATAAAATCAGACTTTTATCTGCTCGTGCTATGGAAATAAAATACATTAAATTAAAAGGAAATTTTTTTAAAAAGGTTAGCTTGTTCTGTGTCTGGAAACTTTGTTTTTAATTTTATTTAGTTCAGCAACAATATAGCAACAGCTGAGCAAAAGGACTAAATATTTTACAAAAAAAAATACAGACTTTAAATACTGTTATAAACAAAATTGTTTGACTTCAACTAAGTCGTTAATCTTTTTGTTAACAGCAACGGATGAATCAATTAAAGCATAGTGTCTGTTCACTTTGGAGCAAGTTCTTTCGTATGAATCGAAATGGATCAAATTTGATCTGTAAGAATTCAGATAAATAGATTCGTAGGATCGAAATTGTCTGTTCGGAGCCTATTTTTCCAAGAAGGCATTCAGAATCAATTTTACCATGAACTAAGCTGAAACATTAGTGCTACCATTGCTTATAACATTTGACAACAAAAGAATTAGCATTTATATTCTCTTTTCAAAATATCAAATCTCGGATCAAAAATAATACTATTGGTGTGATTGTATCCTTTTTATACTCTGTAACACTCTGTGGGCAGGCCACAATGTGTTTGTGCTGTAAATGCCAAAAGTAACACAAGGGAACAAGGTTTTTGTTGATTAAGAACTGAATGTTGTTTTTAAGGTTATTTGAGACGCTGAATCTAAATCTGTTTTTATTTTTTTTTTTATCAGCTCGACTTTTATAACGCGATATACCGCTATGTCCAAAATTAAGACGCTTCCACAACATATATTGGAATAACTTGAAAATGGTTCGCAATATTCAGTTTAAAAAAATTCAAAACTCGTCAACAATATTATCTTTAAGTCGTGCTTACGTTGGATTTAAATTTTCATAGAAATTTCAGAGATATCATGTGAGTTTTGAAAAATAAAAGACCAATCTTTAAAAAAGTCAAAAATATGATTAGTACCTGTAACTAAAAATGCGAGCTGATAGAGAAAAATGGCGACTAGCGGCGAACTTAAATTAGTAAAAAATTGCAATAGAGTTCCAGTCAAGACCAAAAAAGTTCAATTTTGTTCCCTTGTGTAATCGATCCATTAACTTTCTGAGTTTATTAATGACATTCGATACATGTGCTTTAGTTGACCAAAAAACAATCGGTAATAAAATTGGTGAAAAACGGTGCATGTTCGGACTTAATTCCCACAAAAGTGACCCCCATGAGATCGACTTAAATTACCCTAAGGTCCACATTACCATATTGATCACAGTTATTTTTTGTTTATGTTTGTTTACTATACCCGTTCATCAGATCTTCAAAATAAACTCGGTAGAATCATTTTTAGTCGTAGTCTTCATATAAACCTGCATCCCGATCTTCACTGGAATCTATAAAAACAAGAAAATATATATTAATAAAAATTGCATAGATTTTTTTTAACCTGATAGCTGAAACCCGATGCCTATCGTAATGGAAAAAATGGGAAAAGATTTTATAGAAAACTATTTTATATATTTTTTGGGATTTTTTTATTTTGACGATTATATATTTTTACGATTTTTGATTAGGGACATTTTTGACTTTTGATTTTTGTTTTTTGCAATTATTGAGTTTGGCGTTTTTCGGTTTTGGTGATTTGGCGATTTTTGATGTAGGCGTTTTTTGCGATTTTGGTTATTAACAATTTTCGGTTTTGGCAATTTTTGATTTAGGCAATTTTTTTATTCGCGAGTTTGGTTGTTTGTGATTTTTGACTTTGGGGTTTTTATTTTTTTTGTGTTTTTGATTTTGGCGATTTTTGTTTTTTGAGATTTTTGAAATGGGCGATTTTTGAATTTACTGATTTTTGAATTGGGGGATTTTAATTTTGGCAATTTTTGTTTTTTCTATTTTTGTTATTCGCGATTTTCGGTTCTGGCAAATTTGTTATTCGCAATTGCGGTTATGACTTTTTGACTTTGGCATTTTTTGTGATTTTTGATTTTGGCGATTTTTGTTTTGGCGATTTTTTTATTTTTTTGAATTTTGGTTATTCGCGATTTTCGGTTCAGGCAATTTTTGTCATTCGCGATTATCGATTTTTGGCGATTTTTGACTTTGACCTTTTTTATTTTTTGGAAATTTTGATTTTGGCGATTTTTTTATTTTGCGATTTTTGATATTGGCGATTTTTGAATTTTGCGATTTTTGATTTTGGGAATTTTTGGCTTTAGCGATTTTTGTTATTCGCGATTTTCGATTCTGGCAATTTTTATTTTTGACGATTTTTTGCCGATATTTATTATTCACGATTTGGGTTTTGGCGATTTTTGACTTTGTGATTTTTGATTTTGGCGATTTTTGATTTTTGCAATCTTTGATTTTTGCGATTTTTGATTTTGGCGATTTCTGTTATTCGCGATTTTCGGATTTGGCGATTTTTGATTTTTGATTCCACCCATATTTTACTCACATTGGTAATTAATGTACTTGTCAAAAATTTCAAGGCATTAATTTTCATAGTACTCCAGAAATTTTTGTATAGGAGTGTCCACGCCCATTGGTCTGATCCTACGCATTTTTGGGCAACTACTCAGATTAATTACTTATGAACAAAGTCCCAAGGCTTTTTCTATTATAAAACTCGAGTTATGTGATATAAAATATTTACTCTGTATGGGGCAGACATGCCCATTGTTCCGATTCCCGCCCATTTTTCCGCGACTCTTCAAAATATTCTGATATGTATGTACGTGTGCATGGTTTCAGAATTCTTACTGTCGTAGTAGTCCAGATATGAGATGTTAATTTTTTTTTTTTTTTATATGGCAGGTGCCACGCCCCCTTTAAAAGTCCAAAAAAGTATAGCCCATTTTTCCTTCCGGATAGACAGTTGCCAATTTAAAATTTTCAAGATGATCGGTTCAGTGGTGTACTCTCCTAGTGCTGATGTTCATAACTATCAAACATATTTAACCTAGACCCACTAACCTTCTATCCTTCTCCGTATATCCATCTGTCTGACTGTTCGTTGTGTGCCCATTGAAAACTTGTAATTAAAATAGAGGTCGCATATATAAATATATTTCTATGATATGTGGTAATTAAGTGAAAATCGGTGCATGTTCAAATCTAGTCCCCATACAAATGACCCCTATAAGATCAACTTAAATTGCCATAAGATCCAAATTACCATATAGATTTAGGTTGAATTTGGTTTACCCGTATTTATTATACTCAATAATCAGATCTACAAAATAAACCTCATAGGAGTATTTTTAGTCGTGCCTTCCATATAATGATGGTTCCCGCTATTCATTTAAATCTATCCAAAAAGAAAAACATTGCAAAGATTCTTCTCAAATTTGGTTTTTTTCATCTATCAGGAAAATTATTGACACTTTTTAATATGATCATGATCGGTACATATTTTGACCTAGTCTCCATATAAAAATAACATGAACTTTTTCACAACAAATTGCCAAATATCGTAAAAATTTAGTTATCGATATGATCTATCGGTTATCGATATTGCAAGTCAGTACTGCAGGCCACAAATTCATAAAAATACCAATTAAATTTAGTTTTGGTTAAGTTGGAACGACTACACGAAACTCCATTATAGGGCATCGTATAGTTTGTCTAGACCAAACATAACTTTCTCACTCTTTTTTTTAAGTTTCACAGTTCAAGTGAAATCATATATTTATACCCTATACCACTATGTGGTTTGGGTATAATGACTTTGTGCTGCTGTTTGTAACTATAAAAAATATTTGACCTAGACCCATCTTTTATTATACCGATCGAATCAGAATCACTTTCTGAGTCGATTTAGCGATGTACGTCCGTCCGTCCGTCTGTGTGTCCATCTAAAGCTTGTAATCAAACTGCAGGTCGCAAATATGAATGTATTTTGATAAAATTTGGTACTTAAGCTTTTAGCGGCCATAGGATGAACGCTGTTGAAACTGGTGAGAATCGGTCCATGTTCAGACCTAGCCCCCATACAAATGACCCCTATGAAATCGATATAAATTGCCATAAGATCCAAATTGTCATATAGATGTTACTCAAATTGGGTTTGTATGCGTTTATTACATCCAATAATGAGTAATCCAAAAATGATCCCAATGGGACAACTCTTAGTCATAGGCCCCATATAGAGCTACTTCCCGATCTTCACTTAACTCTTCAAAAAACAAAAGTTTCGCACTGATTCTTCTCAAATTTTGTTTGTATATATTTTTGCAAAATACAAGAGACTTTACCAAACATGATCAGGATGGGTCCATTTTTGGACCTAGTCCCCACATAGATATAGCATCCGATATGAACTTTTTCATATCTGCAGCCAAAAAAATTAATAGAAATCCCACTCAAGTTTGGTTTATGCTTATTTTCTATATCCAGTTAGCTGGGCCTAAGAGATAGGGTCACCAAACGCATGGTATAGGGTATCGTATAGTCGGTCTAGACCGACTATAATTTTCTTACTTGTTTATTATGATTTGGTGATAAAAATAACCCAACTAAATGACAACAAATTTCGTTCGTTATGTAAAATAACCTAAAAAAGCTTTAAAGCAAAGAAAATTATTGACCATTTCGTATTTGCAAGAGAGGAACCCACTCGACCAGTGGGTTGCATTTTACAGCACATTTCCTAAAATCACTTTTGAATACAATATGAAATAAATAATATTTGTATTATAAAATTAATATAATCACTTAACATTTATATACAGTGTGTATGTAAACTTAAAAAAAAGAGAAAAATCAGGACGACTAACAGATGTCTGTTAACGTACACGAATGAAAGAAAAAAATTAACAAAGCAATAAAAATTCAAAACGTAAAAAAGGTAAAAGTGGTGCAAAGTTAGAAAACTTGTACGCACCATTGAACATGAGAGGTACGACACATGTTATATTAATATAAGCTGAGGAAAATACTAAAGTGAAAAAATATAAATAGATTTTGATATACACGTATTTATTTATTCATACTAAACAAATTATGCAGAATAGGGTCCAAATCACAAAATATAGTTTATTTAAATCATGAATCTTTTTTTTTTTTTCAAATAATGGAGGGATCAATCAGTAATTTTATTATTCAGCAAATTCTAATATGTATTCCTACATACATGATTTTCATTTGAAGTTACACTCCTCGAACCAATTTTAGTTCTTAGTCAGCTAAATCTTAATTTTAATTACTATATTAAATTACTATATTACTATAAATTCTACTGTGATGTAATACGGGTAAAAAGCTTTTTTTAATTTTTAATAAATATACTGTCACATAAGTTTATGGTTATGAAGAAATTACATACACTGCCTTGCAACATTATAACAACAATTTCAAGTTTAATTAAATTTCGTAAGTTAAAGAAATAGAAGAGTTTAACTTATATGTATATAAGACCAATCGAAAAAAAAATATAATTTCACAAAAAAAAAGTTAATTTTTTTTAATTTTACCCTTTAAAAAGGAATAACAAAATAATGAAATGTTTCATAACTATATCATAAATGCATTAACCTAAAATAACAAATTTTACAAAAAAAAAAAAAAAATTAAGGAAAACATTTTAAAGTATCAGCTTTACTTTCTTTTAAATAAATTATTCTTTAAGTTGAACAACGCCTTCGTATTAGGGTAATTCCATGTAAAGGTCAACCTTACGTCCAATTTTAAAATTTTAACTTCAAAGAAAAGGGTATGAGAATACGACAACAGTTTGTTAGATGTATTTTTGAATATTTTTGTAGCCACTATTTTTCCAGTAATAAAGTAAAAGTGTAATTGAGTAGTTTTGAAAATAACGGCAGTGCCATGTCTGTCACATTACAAAATACTTCGTTTTGCTATAATTTATTTTAGAATTCATGCTTTTTATATGCTTTATTAATATACAAGCTCTTATATTAACTACAAACAACTGATGATGTTTGTTTGTTTGTTTTCATGTCTGTCACGACCGATTTTTGCCCCCCCCCCCCCCCCCCCCATTATTAAAAACTAGGGATCGGAATTATATGCACAGACAATATGCAAAATATATGCAAAATATATGCAAAACATATGCAAACATCCCTATTATTATTATTTGTTTTTTTTAGAGCTAGAAGGCTGAAAATATTTCCATGTAGGTATAGAATTGACGATGGGGAAGACTTATTTGTTACAAGTGGTTAGTTTAAAAAATACTTCTAGGTATTTGACGAAACACAAACATCTTTAGACTCCAAACCTACCGGGTGTTCAGGAGTTTATAAAAAAATAATACTCTTTCGGATACCGAGCAACGCAGGGTACGAATAAGCTAGTATGCACTATACATGCAAAAAATATTAATAATATGCACCTTATTAAAACAACAGAATATTATTTGGTGTAATAAAAAAAAGTTCTTTTTTTATTTATATATTGCAATAAGTGACCATAATAGCCTCTAAACTCTTCAAAGATATTCTGCACCTTTTGTCACTCAATATATTCTTGTAAGCAGAAAATGACCTTTCCACGTCGCAAGAAGTAATTGGCGCAAAAGTGTATTTTGATAATTACTCAGCTTTTACTTCATTTTCTGAAATATTGTGAGCATGTGGATTTTGGAAAACGTACGAAATCTTTTTAGCATGCCGAATGATGGGTTTTTTCTAAAACCATACTGAACTTTTCTCGAGCCACAACTCCATATTCACCCGGAACGTTTTCAAAATCTTTTTTTAAATCCATGATTATTTTTACGGATTCAGTTAGCCGGGTTCCTTGCTCCTCAAGCCTTTTGATCGCAGTCGGTAAAGTATGGAAGTGTTGTTGAATAAATATCAAACTATTTATGACCGAAGGTTTGTCAACCATAGTCTTGGCAGTTCTAATTGCTTCGGTTTCCGAATTAAAAAAAAAGTCTATATAGGGATAGATCTAAGCAAACTGGGCATAGTCCAACACATTTTTGGTTAAATTATAATACATCTTACCTTTTAATATTGTTGACGTTTTCTGCATAAAAAAGGGCCGCCTCAATCCAAGTACCCCATCTCGTTATAATTTGGTGGAAGCGGGCAATCGATCGCTATGTCTTTATATAAGCAAATCCGAGATGGAGCCTTCAAAAATACTTTTTTAATAGAGGAAATCGAACTGTTGACTTCTGGGAAGATTTCTCGAATTTTTTCAGCTACACGATACACGGCATGTGCTAAACATGTTACGTGCTTCATGTTGGGGTAAAAAATTGTCAAATGTTTGCCTGCTTTAACCATGTAAGGTGCAGCGTCGATCACCAATAATAACTCTTTGTCTGTGCTGTCCCCGTTAGGCCACAACTTTAAAAGGGACGTGTTGACGAATCGCGCAATAGAAGCATGATCAGTTTTTTCTAATTGCTGACATGTCAATAAGTTAGATTTTGTAGGCTCGTATTCGCTCATTTTTCCAACTATTAGATTTGCTATATAGCGCCCGATTGTGTCTGTTGTTTCATCAAGAGATACCCAGACGTAATCATTAGATAAGTCGACTCGAATTTTGTTTAAACTATCTTCATGACACTTATCTAAATAAGTTTTTCGCAAAGTTGATTCGTCTGGTATCTGCTGATTCATATGTTTCTCCAGAAACGAACGCCATGTGCTGTTATTTAAAGAGTTCCATGGAATATTTGCAGCTATCATGGCTTTGCATAAATCATAAGAAAAGTTTCTATTCCCATTTGATTTGTTTTCGGACTGATTTGCCAGTCGGTTTTTGTGGTTTTTTGTACTTATATGCTGTTGTATTAAAAACTTTTTATCTGAACAAAGCTACAGACAAACATTTTTAGTATAAGCATTTTGTTGGCTTTTTTCTCAAATGTGCTTATCTTTTTTTTGCATATGTTGCAGAATATGCATCCATTTTCAATTATTAATGAATTGTCGCCAAAGCTTTTAATCCATTTTTTTAACATGCAAGTTACCGTCATTTTGCTTTTAACAAATTTATAAAGGTCTTTTTGCTGTGAAAATTTTATTGCACTATATCGCTGTAATAAGGTTTTAACACAAAACAAACAGTGAACTATGTTCAGAAAAGTCAAATAAAACAATTTTCCCGATTCCAGCGCAGTGTAAATAAAATTAAGAAATTTATGGAAAGAAATATGCAAATCTGCAAAAAAAAAAAAAAAAATATGGAAATATGCACCAAAATATGCAAAGATGCAAAACATATGCAAATATGCAATGCATATGTTATGCAATTTCTTTTATTTTTTGATGAAACAAATTTGTGTCTTGGTCCCGCTTTGCTAAAACGCTCCAATCTGATATGCATTTGCATATAATTCCGATCCTTATTAATAACAATAATACTTTCTTACTTTTTCTAATGGTAAATATATTGGTCCGTCTGCACAATTTTCTATATTTTTATGAACAATGAAAAACTTTTACTGGGTCCTATCTGTCACTCCCTAAATAATCTCAATGGTGTTTTGATCGGGTGATTCTAGTACTTCTATATTTTTTGTAGATAGCCATTCCATCGTCTGACGAGTTATATTTACTGATTTTCTTGTTGGAAAATTAATTCCAAAAACTGCCTTCGCATATTATTTTTGAGAAATAACATGGTTCTTTACGTAGGTATCTCCAATAGCTCTTAAAACCATATGCATCGTCAAGATTGAACTTTTGCTCATCAGAAAAAATCACCTACAAATGAAATGCATATTTAAACTGTCCAACAACCAATAGCGAATATTGGCTTTCCGAATTCAAATCTAGCAACTCTATAGCTGGTACGGACATCAGCTTTTGGCGAGTAATTCTCTGCGAATCCTTTAAGAGCCTAATTCTGGTGGATTTTTACAGATTTACTTCATATTCATTGAATATATAATTAAGCCTCTTCATTGTGCTGCTGGCACATTTGATTATTTTACGCCGATCCTGTTCAGAAAGCTGTTTTTCAGTCCGCCAGTATTCTTTTTATCATACTCACTCAGATTTTTTGAAAAATTTGTGACAACCACATGTGAATGTTTTGTTTTCCATGTGATTTTCCGAAATCTTAAACAGGCTGAAATTTGCGCTGTTTTTATTTTTGGGGAAAATCAAAAATTCCGGATAATTGAATGTTTCAGCATCACTTTCTGAGTCGATGAGTCTGCCATCTGTCTGTCTGTCCGTCTGCGTGTCCATGTAAAATTTGTAATCCGAATATAGGTCGCAAATATGAATTTATTTTGATGTAATTTTTAATATAAGCTTCCATCGCCCATAGGACGTGCATGTCCCCATACAAATGACCCCTATGAGATCGAATTAAACTGTTATAAGATCCAAATTTTCATATACTTAGATCTCAGTCGAATTGGGTTTGTGTATGCTTACTGCTTTCATTAATCAGTGGTCAAACAATAAACTATATACGACAATTCTTAGTCATAGCATCCATAGCTTTCGCATCTTCACCTATCAAAAACAAAATTATTGAAGAGATTTTTCTCAAATTTGGTTTAATTATGTTTTTGCAAAAAATAAGTGACTTCACCAAATATGGTCAGCATCGATATAAATTTTTTTTAAATCTGCAGGCAAAAAAAATTAATAAAAATTCCACTCAGATTTTGTTTACGCTTATTTTCTATACCAAATTAGTTGGTACTAAGACAAATTCTGAAAACGCATGATATATGGTATCCCAAAGTCGGTCTAGACTGACTATAATTTTATAAGTTGTTTATACATCAGTTCATTTAATTTTATTTTCTTTATATCTCCGAATAAAAAAAAAAATGTTTTCATATGAAAAATAATAAAGCATAAATTCAGGTTAATTGATCGCTCCGGTTAATTGGATGCCGGATAATCGGGCTTTACTGTATTGCAAAGGGAATAACATAATAAACATAAATAGTTCTTCTATTATGTTTTCTATTTTCATTGTGTTCCGCTACATGTATATATAGTTATGAAATACTAGCAAAACAATTTTTTTTTTTTTTTTTTTAAATCAATTGAAATCTTAAATTTAACACATTGAGGAATGTGTTATTACACTCTTAAGTTATAAGTTTTAAAAAAATGTTTGTAGTTTTAGAAAAATAGCAAAAATCAATTGTATTTATAGTTATGCAATGCAGTGTATATTAGCAAAAAACAAAACAAAAGTAAATTATAGTCGATCTAGACCGACCATACGATACTCTATACCATGCGTTTAGAAAAAAGTTCCAAGGTCCAACTAACTGTATAAGAAAATAAGTATAACCCAAATTTGAGTGGTACACTAAACCCTCGACTTGCGTCGCCCCGATTTGCGTTGATTCGATTTGCATCGTCTAAAAAAAATGAGTGGCCTCGAATTGCATCGCTTATGTTTTGGTTTGCGTCGTAAAAATAAATTGTGGCTTTCAATTGCGTCCTTAATGCTTCGATTTGCGTAGTTTTCTTATTTGTGCATACAAAGGGGATTCCGATTTTATTAGTTTTGGTCAAATATGTACATACATACATATATATGTACAAAACAACGACATTCGACGTTTTACAGTTTTTAGTGTCAGTTTACAAGAAGTATTTGTGTGATAAAGTGTAAAGAGAAAATTCTGCTCCATAAAAAGAAATAAAATGAGTCAAAAGCGAAAACAAATTACATTGAAACAAAAAATAGACATTTTAAAACGTTTTAAGTCTGTTGATAAACCTGCTGACATTGCATGAACCATGGGTTTTGCTCCAACTACAATAAGAACAGTTTGTAATCGTGATGCTGAAAATATTAAGAACTATGGTAAAACTGACACACATTTGCAGTCAACGCAAGTTACTAAAGTTAGAAGTTCACTTATGGTAAAAATGGAGTCCCGTCTATGCATGTGGATAGAAAACTAGAATCACAGAAGAATGCCACTGAGCCAAATGCTTATTCAAAACAAGGCACTATCGATATTTAACGATCTAAAAAATAATTCTCCTTCAACAAGTGGTGAAATATTGGAAGACTTTGAAGCTAGCAGAGGTTGGTACAGCTGTTTTAAAACCAGAGCAAATCTTCATAATGTTGCATTAAAAGGAGAAGCAGCTAGTGCAGACATTTCAGCAGCAAACAAATTTAAATAAGAATTGAAATCCATTATAGAAGAAGGCGGATACTCTCCAAAGCAAATCTTAAACGTCGATGAAACTGGGCTGTTTTGGAAATGACTTCCAAAGAGGACATTCATTTCGAAGTCTAACAAATCTTGCCCAGGATTTAAAGTCAGTAAAGATCGACTCACGCTTCTCTTAGGAGGAAATGCTGAAGGTGATTTCAAGTTTAAACCTCCTATTTATCATTCTGAAAACTCAAGACCTTTTAAAAACGTTAAAAAAAAGTGATCTTCCGGTCCACTGGCGTGCAAATAAAAAAGCTTGGATGACAGCAACTCTGTTTAAAGACTGGATAGAGAACTGCGCAGTACCAGAATTAAAGGCTTACAGTTCTTCTGAAAATATAGAATTTAAAATGCGTTTATTGATAGACAATGCTCCAGGGCATCCAATAATTGCAGATGACATTTCAGAAAATATAAAAGTTTTGTTTATGCCGCCAAATACCACAACAATTTTGCAACCTATGGACCAAGGTGTAATATCAAACTTTAGGTGTTACTATCTACGACGAACTTTTAGTCAGCTACTTCATGCAACAGTTGGTCACAATAAGCCTTCCATGAAAGAGTTTTGAAGAAACTATAATATTTTGATGGCCATTGAAAATATAAATCAATCCTGGATGGAAGTAAAAAAAACATGTATGAACGGAGTTTGGCGGCAAATATGGCCTGACTGCGTCCCAAATAATATTCCAGAAATAAATGATGTAAATAACATTTGTCAAGAAATTGCTGAACGTGCTAACACAGCAGAAGTTTATGGTATGTCTCAGGATGAATTCCTTAATACAAACGAAGATTTATTTTCACGATGAATTCCTTAATACAAACGAAGATTTATTTTCTATTGATGTGGAACATGCATTAGAGGACGAAATACTTACGCCCAATAATGTAGCAGAAGAAAAACATCTGAAGGTCACTCAGATATCAGAAGCTATGCAACTTATATCAAAAGCCATGGATATTTTTACAGACAACGATCTAGACGAAAATCGTAGCAGCAAATTTTAAATGCTATGACAGGTGCTATTGATTGTTATAAAGAAATTTATTTACAAAAAAAATCAGTTCGAATTCAACAAAAGATAGACCATTTTTTGATGTGACAATTGTTTTGAAGTAACAAAAATTATTTAAAAATTTAATTAATTGAATTTATTTTATGTTTGTGTTGATTTTTTACATGTATGAATTGGCTTTAATTTATTTTTTACTTTACGTTATCTTTTTGTTGCAATAAGTGTTAAAAAATATATCTATGCATTCATTTATTTATAGTAAAAATTTTTAACTTTTCTAAAAATGTTCTTCTGGAACGAATTAAGGAAAACTCAATACAAATACATGAAGAAAAGTGATTCGATTTGCGTTGTTTAGCATTGCGTCCCGTTTTGTCGGTCCCAATTAACGACGCAAATCGGGGTATTAGTGTATTGTTATTATTTTTTGGTCTGCAGATATGAAGAGGTTCATATTGGATACTATATTTATATGGGGACTAGGCCGAATCCATATTTTAGGAAATTCTATGCAAGATTTAACTGAAGCAGCTTTATACGGGGCTATGACTAAGAAAAGTTTGACAAGCTTTATCTTTGGACTACTGATTAATGGGTGTAATAAACACATACGAAGCAAATTCTATCGAGATCTATAGTATAATTTGAATTTAAGCCAATTTAAGTCGATCTAATAGGGGTCATATGTAGGTCTGAAAAAATAGAATTTTTCACCAGGGACCTAAATAAGAGTTATCCAGAAAATTTAAACCCAAAAACTCTAGATGTTTGAGTCGACGGAGACCTATACTGTCATATATAAATATATTCGTATTGAAGTACTCTTTCAGAATCTATGGTGATCTTAAAAAAATTATCTCAACTCCACAGTAACGAAAAAAAAATCATGTGAGTCCGATCACAAGGGAGATGTGTAAACATCTAGTAATAAATAAAATGCAGAAAACAGCGACAATAAGGTTATTTCATATAATAATTTTTTCACCAAACAATCATAAGTCATTCCGATTTGTCTTAATGGTCACTTCTTACGCGTAAGATGTGACTCTCACATGTACGCTGTTTTTGTGATTGTATTGTGAAATAGAAATTTACCCCCCTGCGCGTATAGATGTTTACACATCAATAAAACATGGTATGAAACTCCTAAAAAGAGAGTTTTATTTTGTCGTCGTAATACTCCCGTAATTAATACTCGTCGTAATTTTTTCCCTCTGAAATAAAACTCATTTTGTTTATTTATAGTGTTTGTGGTAATTTAAATAAAAATGTTAACGCTATAATTTTAATTTCTTTCGATTTAGCAACACTATACTTTTTCAATTCCGAAAAAATAAATATGTTTACTGTCATCATTAATTTTTAACAAACGTATTAATTGTCAAGATGCGTCTTAAATTTTTCGCCATTTTATATTAATATATTCATTGGATTAGACGTGGTGTGATAAAACAAATCCGTTAACTTTTCCAGTGGTTTCCATACTAAAAAGTATTATATAATTGAAACATATATCTTAATCTTTACTTATATATAAATATATTTGTTTTTTACTTATAAGGAATTTTAATATAAATACATTTGCTTGAAGAAATCACGCCTTTTATTCATCTGGTGTATTTTATTCAAAATCCTCTGGAAATTGCTGGCCCTTCCAATTGCCTTCTCAACAATTGTATTTGTTTAATTTTACGAACCAAACTTTTTCCAAATTTTCTGCGGAAAGATTTGAGCGCAAGTCGCTCAATACCAATTTAAGAGCAGAGAATGCTCTTTCCACGCTTACCTGGGTTGTGGGAACACTCTGTACAGTTTTGGCCAATTTATATAAATACTGATAATATAATTTTTTTTTGCCTCCCAGAACTCAAAAAGAGGTTTATCAATCGTTAAGGTCCTTGAAAAAAAATTATTGGAGTTTTTACCCATATTCACGATTTTAACTTATCGCAAAAGTAAAATTAATAAACATTCAATAAAAATATACGTGTAGCAATTACGCTACTTACCTTACTATAATATAAAGCGATTTTACATAGAAAACTAATTATTTTGCAATTATTATTTGTTAGACTCCGAAGACTCAAAAACAGGCAAATTAACTCAACTCGAAAACAGGCAAACTCCTCAAAAGAGCTTCATTTTATGACGGCAAACTAAAACCCTATTTTTAAGCGTTTCATCCGTCATTTTATTTCTACATTGAAAAATAATTGTTTTAAATGGGTCTTTTTAAAACTACACTCACAAAATAACTCACAATAAACCAAAATAGTATAAAACAAGTAAGAAAATTATAGTCGGTCTAGACCGACTATACGATACCCTATACCATGCGTTCAGAGGCCCTATCTCTTAGGCCCAACTAACTGGACATAGAAAATAGGAAAAAACCAAATTTGAGTGGGTTTTTATTAATTTTTTTGGCTGCAGATATGAAAAAGTTCATATCGGAAGCTATATCTGTATGGGGACTAGGTCCAAAAATGGACCGATCCTGATAATGTTTGGTAAAGTCTCTTGTATTTTGCGAAAATAAATACAAACAAAATCTGAGAAGAATCAGTGCAATATTTTTGTTTTTTAATAGATTTAAGTGAAGATCGGGAAGCAGATCTATATGGGGCCAAAGGTATCATTTTTGGACTACTCATTAATGAACGTAATAAACGCATACAAAACCCAATTTGAGTAAGACCTCTATGACAATTTGGATCTCATGGCAATTTATGTCGATTTCATAGGGGTACTTTGTATGGGGGCTAGGTCTGAACATGGACCGATTCTCACCAATTTCAATAGCGTTCATCCCATGGTCGATAAAAGCTTACATACCAAATTTCATCAAAATATATTCATATTTGCGACCTGCAGTTTGATTACAAGCTTTACATGGACACACAGACGGACGGACATTGTTAAATCAACTCAGAAAGTGATTCTGATTCGATCGGTGTAATTAAAGATGGGTCTAGGTCAAATATTTTTGGTTGTTACAAACAGCAGCACAAAGTCATTATACCCAAACCACATAGTGGTATAGGGTATAAATAGCTTGTAACAAACTTGCTAACATAAGCCTTAAGTTTAGAAAAGTGTTGTGAATATTGTTGTGAAAGGCTTCTTAACAATTGTTTAATAATGAAAACTGAACCCTTGTGAACAAGCTTAGAAGTCTAATTATAGAATAAGATCACAGGAAAATAGTATTCTAATCATGCTTGCAGTAAGCTTATAATCGTAATATTTTTGTAAGCTTATAATCGCAATATTTTTTTTAAATTTATAATCGTAATATTTTTGTAAGCTTATAATAGTAATATTTTCATAAGCTTATAATCGTAATATTTTTGTAAGCTTATAATCGTAATATTTTGTAAGCTTTTAAATACAATTAAATAATAAGTCTTTTTCAAATATTCTAAATTAAAAAAATTTTTTTTTATTTTTTTATAATTTTTTTATTTTATTTATCTTATTTATTTATCTTTGCATTTGTCTTATATTTCCTTCTAGACTCTTGTCTATTTTTAGCGAATTGGAAGAATGATTTTGTACTTTTGATATATTCATCCTCTGGCAATCCAATACAAATTGCAGCATCTATTGAATTTCAAAAGTCAATGAAATAAATATATAAAATATATAAAATAACTTACTTCTTATGGCTTTTGCTACACTCAGGCTGCGCACACTCTTTTTATCTTCTGTGCCTTTCCAGCAAAGTTTTTCCGCCAGTTCGTCCACTAGCAATTTGCGCCAACAGTTTTTGATGAAGTTTGGAGACTTTGCTACCGTTAGCAGCTCGTTTCCCTTAAAAAAAATACAAAAACAAATGATGAAATATGAACTTAGTGTAATGAGTGTTTTTTAACTTACAAACGAATTCAAAAAGTTCTTGTCCTCTTGTAATTTTTTTTCTAAATTTAAAAAATCCTCCATTTCTTTAAATGGATTTTCAGGCATCACCAACTTTATTGTACATTTCTCCTTCTTCAGATCCCTAATTTCATTGCGCAGGGTATTTATCTCTTGCCGTAATGAAGACACCTCATTTGTAAGCCTTATAAACATGGGTTCAATAGCCTTTGAAAATTTTTCCAACTTCTCTAAATATAAATAAAAAAAACATTATTATAGACTATTATATATTATACTACTAGCATATAAGCGCTATATTATTGGACAGCACTGTATATCATCCAATATTTACCTTCAAGCATCACAGGCTGTATATGTACTACATTTTGGTCGTTTTGGAACATATTGTTGAAATTTATGTTATTGCTTTCCGTCATAATGGATAACTGGAAAAAAACCAAACTCATTATTTTTATTTTTATAGCACAGATCTTAGTGATATATTTCCAAGAATGTTCGTAAGTTTCTTGAGAAACTGCTAGGTTTGTTGTTTCCCAAATGTTGAGAATAGAAGATTCTAGTGGATAGTGAAACATTGATCTCAAATTCAAAACTTGCTGACCAATAACTTTAATAATTATTGGGCTGGGCTGGTGACAAAAATGTTTTTTTTTTCGCTGTGTTATCTTTGCATGAGGTGTTGATACTTTGCTCCACCAGTCGGTTATATAGTTGTGACGATATATTATTTTTTTTTCTTTAAAAGTCTTTTCAATATTCCTGGTTTATTTTCAAATTTAAAGGCGCTAAAAGTTTCGCATGATCCATATTGTAAACAATCAGAAGCTAGGTGAGTAAGACAATGAAAATTGTAAGTTGAAATAGAATCATCATAATTGTCAGGCAATGACTTCACAAAATTCTTCAATAATGCGTCAGCGCACTTTTTGTTCAATTTACATTGTTCAGTGTCCAATAAAATTCTCATGGCCAAGCTCAGTTGCATAAAATGAAAATATCGTTTTTCGTCTAAAATTCCTTTTAATATAAACGGCCCAACATACAAAAAAAACGTACGAAACTCAGTAGCTTTATAGCGATCTAACTCATTAACATCTCTTGTACTTCTCCTAAACACACATGGAAGTTGTCCTTTTAAACACAAGAGTTGCTCGTTTAATTTGAAAATTTTGAACTTTTGAAGCGAATATGGTGTAATTCTTTTTTTTATCCAAGCAGTCATTAATGTTTTGACAACACCTAGACAAACCAGATGCATATAATCCATGGGAAACGAGATTATTAGGTCTATTGGCAAGTCTTCTATGGCCATGTGATTATTTATTTTATGATGATTTTTTTCCAAACGTTTCCTAAAATTTTCATCAGTTCGTAAAGTGTTATCTTCATACTTGAACACCATAAGGTTGTTTATATGATCACCCTTTTGAATACATTTGTGGCAAGAACTATAGCCGGTATGAGTTTTTATTCCCATAACCAGTGATCTTGCCGGTGTATCACATATGACAGCTCGACAGTTAACTTTATATGTTTTATTATTGAAAGTAAAATGTTCGTTCATGATTTCGGTTAATTCTTTGACAAAAGGAAATAAAAACTCATTAACATCTTTTGGCTTACTATTTCCACTATAAATACCAACTGTATGTACTGAAGCGGTACCATTAACATTTATAAGAATTGGCCAGGCCTGTGCTAAAGAACTTTTTGCAACAGGTAATCCATCTATGTTTATATTTAAATCAATGGAACCATTTATAAATTTTGTGCATGATAAGAAATCGGTAAGACAATCTTTCAGCCCATAATGTACATAATTTCCACCTTGTATTGGAACTATAGGTGCGTCCCGCGGTGTTTGTTTTAACGTCCTTGCATCTTTTGGTAAAAAAGGAAAAGATTTTATTAAAATCTTCAGCAAATCATTTACAGCACTATTTGATTTGGTATGTTTAACAGCCCAAGCAGCAATATCTCTTAATATCCACATCATCAGTTGTATGATCGGAGTCCACATTTTCATCAGAACTTAACATTACGTTTTCACCAATATTCACATTTTCATCAGTGTAATAAGAACCAATCTGACTGGAGCTGGCTGGAATTTCACATGAAACGTCTTTCTTATATTTTTTAAAATTTAAGAGCAATTCTACAATTTCTTTAGATTCTTCACGAACACTTCGTTTAGATTTATATGGCATATCAAATATTTAAAAAATATTAATTTATATACTAATATATTTACTTTTTTTAACACAAACTGTACCTATATAGGTATATATATTTTATTTATTTAAAAAACACTTCACTCTTCAAACAAAAGAAAAAGACTGAGGATTTCAAATAATTTTAACGCGAAAATAACGGGACATCACATGCAACAACGCACAGTGGGTTCGATGGTAACCAAAGTGGCGATTAATTCAGGGAAGCCGTAGTTTTAAAATATTGTTATTTTTAATTGATGGATATTCATAAATACATAAAAAACCAGCATTTAGAAAAAAAAAAGTTGCAAAAAATTTTTTTAAGCTGTTAGGCGCTTTTTTGTATTTTGGGGAAAATGTTCTTATTTCACAAGTTTAGTTGTAACTTTCGAACGAAAAGCGACAAATTAGTAAATTAAGTTGCAAATTAGACCATATTTAATGTGCTTTTAGAAGAAATATGTTTTTATTAAAAAATATGAAAGGAATAAATATTTAATATTATTTATTATAATTATTAGTAAAATTTTAAATTGAAATTTTATCCAAAATCCATAATTCCACAAATTAAACTCAAAAGAGTCTCATTAGGAAATATTATATATATATTTTTTTTTGTTAATAAATAGACATAAACACATGAAAAATAACCATTTCAAAAATAAATATTGAAAAAAAATTTTCATTGGTAATAAGCCTTTTTTTTGTAAAATCATTTACTTCACAATCATCATTAAATTCATTATAATAAGCTTCACCATCATCGTTGAAAGATTTAATGAAAAAAATAAGCACTTGAATCGTAAAGAACACAATGTTGAACCCAATGTGCAACGTTTACAAAACGTTAAAACAACGGGACTTCACATGCAATAACGTTTACAAAACTATAGCGAGCATAAGTCGTTTACAATCATATTTGCCAAACTGTTATATAGACTAAGTGTATATCAAGTGTTAATGTTAATGCTATTGCTATGTAAAGCGTTTCTAAAACATCATTTAAAAAGAGTTCATATTTTGCAATTAAATAAACCTATCATAACAATGCTTATGAAAAGTTATAGAAATATTGTTATAGTAAGCGTTTTCTCCAATTCAGTTACACTTCACTTATGGGATGGTTTATTGGGCTTTCAGAAAATAAAATTTTTGATATCACTTAGAACCATTACGGTCCCTGCTTTTCACCAATTTCGCCCGTCTTATGGCCGATAAAAGCTTATGTATCAAATTACATCGAAATATATTTAAATTTGCGTCCTAACAAGGTTTACATGGACAAACAGATGGACGGACGGACGGACATACATAACTAAATCGATTCAGAAAGTGACTCTGAAAGTCAAATATATTTCCTAGTTACAAACATCAGCACAAACTCATTATACCTTCAACACATAGTGATGTAGAGTATAAAAAAATATATATTCTCAAATATTTGTCAAATGTCATTTCAAATAAATCTCAATATTTACTAGACTAATTTAAAATAAGACAACATATTTCCAATCTATGAAATTTTAGTGAAGTATTGAAGGACAGAAGTGAACAATTTTAAAATGCCTGTTGTCATTCCGCATATGCTTTTACAAAAAAAAAAAAAAACACCAATTTTTTGAAATCATGACGTCTTTTATCATACCAACATACACAATGACTAGTAAGGACAATAATGTGTGCTTAAATTATATTGACATTTGATTGATTACAACTGACAACAACGAAGAGCTTAAACTACATCATGCTGTTTATTTCATGCTGATATATATTTATTTTCATTTTATATTTTTTTTTCTTTTATTTCATTTCAATTTATAACAGGTATTTGGATCGCCCAGCGCTCCAATATTGGAAAATCCAGAACATCAAACACGTTGGTATTTTAAGTATTTCTTGGGCAAATGTAAGTATTTTGGTAACAAAAATAATAATAAAAAACATTTATATTTCTTTTGTAATAGAATATAAGAAATTAATTGGAAAACCCGTATATTCACACATACTTAAGCATAGAAGAATGTTTCTTTTTCTAAAGATTTGCAAATAAAGGCCATTGTCTGCATAAGTGAATTTAAAAAAATCTTCTGTGGAGTTTACCGGCTTTTAAGCTTTAATTTTGAAAACCCTGCGATTGACATTTTCATTAAGGAAAATATTTTCACTTCTTATCAATAATAGTACAGTGAACATGTATTTCAGTAAGTAAGATTGTTTATTAGTGGTCCCGAATTCAGCAGAGTTAATTATAAGATATAAAATTAATATTGTTTTTTCTTGCTTCTGATAAATGGTGTCCAAATACTGCATTACAGAGATGTCGTTATGGGAAAAAAAATTTTTTTTACATAATTCTCTCGTACTCAAGCTAATCAAAAAAATTTATTTCTAGACACTATGATGAACTTGAGCGTATTTGGTCTGTATATTTGGGAAAAAAAAACAATAGAAAAAGTCTTAAAAAATTCGATAGAAATAGATTATTTTTCAATTTTCTCCATATCTATTATTCAAGTTTTGTGTGTGATTTAATATTTGCTTTTGTGTTATTCTTAACGCTGAAGTGGTTTCGTAAGCCTAAAGTTTAGTTACAGCTCTCTAGGAATCTATAGTCGTAACAAATTTTATGATGTTATCTTCGTGCAGGTGGTCTTAAATGTCAACCTTTGGTTGTAGAGGAGTTTTCAAACTGCTAATAAGGAGTGAGATCGAAAATATATTAATACACGCTTTTCCTCTTCACTTTTTTCGCAAACGTTATTTGATTTCTTTTTATAAGGCAATCTTTGAAAAATCTGTCAATTATTATGTTCAATGATAACCCTGTTCATTTTTTGTTAGTTTGATTAAAATGAGTGATGAAATGGGAAAACGTACGTGTTAAAATTATTAAATATTTTCAACAAAATCCAACTTGGCCATACACAAAGTTGGCCAAGGAATCAAAGGTCTGCCGCCAAACTTTTTCCGTAGATATTAGAAAGTATCAAGAGAATTTAGTCGGGGAAGAAAGAAAGGCCAACATGACGTTCATAAGGCAAAATAAATAGAAACCATATTCAAAAGAGCATCCAACACATCCGGTAAAAACCAGACCTGAAATGCTTTTTGCAGATCAATTTTTGAAAAAATACGCTTACCTTTCAAGTTTATTGTGAAATCCGTTAAGTACGGCAACGGGTATCTGTCTGGCAATGTTTGTGCGTTCAAGGCTCGATAATCCCCGCATGGTCTCCATGTTCCATCACTCTTCTTCACTAGATGCAGCGGACTAGACCAGTTGCTTTTTGATGGCTGACAAATGCCGGTTTTGATGAGGAAGTCAAACTCTTTTTTGGCTGCAGTCAGCTTTTCAGGTGGAAGTCGTCGAGGGCGGCAAAATACGGGTTGAATTCGGTGGGAAATCGTTGATTTCGTTTTGGAGCCAAATGGCGAAAGTGTGGTTATGTCGGTGAATTCGCAAAGAAGATCGGCAAAGATATCGTTTTCGTTAAACGTTTTTATGACTGCGACGTCAGTGATTGATGGTGTTGTAAGCTTCGATTTACGGCCGGTATTGTTGTCGATGAGTCTATTACGTTTAAGGTCGATGAGTAAGTCGTAATATTTTACATAATCGGAGCCGATAATTGGCGTTGTTACATCGCCGATTACAAACGACCAGAAAAAATCTTTTTGAAGTCCAATGTCCAATTTGACACGTTTTTCGCCAATGACCTTGATAGGTGACCCATTGGCAGCATACAAGACGATGACAGTTGGGCGGACATCAAAAGATTTCGACGTCAAAGGCAATATGGAAACATCAGCACCACTGTCGACTAGGAATGTTTTCCGAGTATACTTATCTTTGACTTGTAGGCGAAATATTTGGCCCTGTGTGGAAAAATTTTCACCAGAATTCTCCACAGGCCTTAAAAGTCAATTGGTTTCGCCGGAAGTGATCGCTTTTACTCGCCGAGGTTTACGACTGCAAGGGCTTCGACATTTTTGTGCCTTGCTACCGTATTTCCTGTGATACCAACATTCCTCAGAATTCACGTTGCTCTTGTCTCGCTTTTGAGATCGTTGACGCGCATCATTTGGCATACGGGATCGTGAACGCGACCGATTATTAAGTTGATCGAATTTTTTTCCTAATTCGATTATCGCTGCGTGGAGCTCGCTTAACTGATTGGATGATTGTTGTTGGACTTGGCTAACGTGACCAGGTGCTATTGCGTCAACTACGGAGTCTGCGATTTTTGTGAACTCGGCGGATGTGCCTGTTGACGCAGCCACAACGGGTTGGGCGAATTCCGGCAACCGCTTTGTCCACAAACCCTTCAACGCTGCTTCACCTAAAGTGTTGCCTGCTACTCGATTCATTTCAAAAAACAATTCTGAAGGTTTTTTGTCACCAAGGGGTAGTTCAGAAAGCAGCCTGTTGAGACGTCTCTGCTCACTATCGGCAAAATGTTCGATGATTCTCCGCTTCACGTACTCGAAACGGTCAACGTACTCGAAACGGCTCAATGCTGCAAGTACAGTTGCTGCCTTTTGCTTATCTGAGGTTATGCCCGACGCTGTGAATCAAAACTCCATGCTTAAAAGCCAAGCCTCGATGTTGGTATTGCTCATTTGTGGAAAAGGCAATCTTGGGTAAACTGCGGAAATGCCACCGCTCGCGGGAGCCATAACGTCAGCAATTCCATTATTAGTTGCCATTGTTTCTGATGGCGCGGACGACAAACCACTATCGTGCATCCGTTGTTCGAGAAAATATTCTTAAAAAACAAAATGCCGGCTGCCAAGCGTTTTAAAAAAAAAAACAAAAAAGTTAATTGTAATGGCGTACGTGACGACACGATCACGTCGGGGTCACCAATGTGGAGTCTTTGGGGATTATTAAATCTTTTTAAGTTAATTAAAATATTTATTTGATTTATTTAATTTGTTTGATTTTATTATATTTTAATTATTTTGAATTACAATTAACAACTTTTATTATTTTACCACAACGATGTGTGCTGTTGCACATTAAAAATCAAAAGCGTAATGACTTGTATTTTTCTGCATATTGCTAAAAAAGGTTACTCTTTTTGGTATAGTTACTTATATTATGGTTAGTCAGTGAAAAGACCGGGTGCCACATATATTAAGGAGCATTTGCTAAAAGATTATTTCCTTTCATAAGCCAACACAATGTGTAAATATATATTTGGCAGATTTGACATCTTGTCACTATGGTAAGAAGACTATTGAGCGGTGTTTTCACCAAGGAACGCAAATTATCGAAAATACCTGCAGATTATGTGGTTTTTCCTATCAATAATGAAAGTGTATCCAATCCGCCGTATTCTACCGTAAAAAATACTAACAATGTTGTCACGAATCAATTAAAAGTCATCCCTCCAAAAAAGTTAATCTTTATTTCTCGATTTGCATCCGAAAACACCGCTGATGATATTACCTACTATATTAAATCAAAACTCAATCATGAAGCCGATATCGTAACAAATAAATTTTCATATTCTCAACCTAGAAGTATTACATCTTTTAAACTTAATGTTCCATTCGATCTTTTTGAAAAAGTTGTCGATCCTGCTTTCTGGCCTAATAATACATTAGTTCGGGAATACATATTTAAAGAAAATCCAAGAAAGAACCACATTGCCCAAATTCCACCACGTCAAATCAATAATTCAAAAAACTGAATGAAAATGCTGTCGATCACATAAATATTATTTACCAGAACGTTCGCAGTTTAAATACTAAGATGTCCAATTTGCTTGCTGAAAGTTTTGATTGCAATCATCACGTTATTATTTTCACCGAAACTTGGCTGAAGGATGATATTTTTAACTCTGAAATTCTATGTAATAAGTATCGAATTTATAGATATAATCGTAAAGACCGTAATAATGGGGGAGGAGTTCTTATTGCAGTCTCATGTCTTTTCCCATCTGAAGTTCTTTCTCCAATTAAGTCTTCAACTATTAAATTTGTCAGTGTTGTCATCAAGGTTAGATGCAAAAAAATATACTTCACCTGCTCTTACTTACCTCCTAACTCTAGTAAACTAATGTACAATATACATGCTGAAGCTATCAAATCTGTTTCACTACTTGTTGATCCAAACGACACAATTTTTGTTGTAGGCGATTTCAATTTACCTTCTATATCATGGAAGTATTCTCTGGAAGCTCCTGAATTGATCCCAATAAAAACTAAAAAGTGCACGACAATTACATTAACGATTTATTTGATCCATGTCTTCATTCAATAAATAATGTTTACAACGACTGTGGTAAATTATTGGATTTAGTATTCGTCAATGATCCGTTTGATTGTGAATTATTTCGTTCTGAACCAATCACTTTGCCCGAGGATCGCCATCATCCTACAATTGAAATTAACTACTCACTGCCCTTTCAATATGGACCTGAAATGCGTATTAAAAATGATAAAGTGTTTTGTTTTAAAAAAAACCAACTATGCTGAACTAAAAAATTTAATTAATGGAACTAACTGGTACAAGTTATTATCGACTTCTGATAATTCTCAACATTCATTGGATGTAATGCTTAATTGCTTTTACAAAACTATTTACTCTTTTTTTGATAAATGTGTACCAAAGCATACTGTCTATGAACATACTGATCCTCCCTGGAACTCTCGACAGTTGTCTTGGATTAGAAATTTAAAAAATAAACATTATAAAAAATAGAAAAAATCTGGTTCCTTTGTAGATTATGGAAAATACTCTATTTATCGTGCAGATTACAATATACTCAATAACTCTTTATACCATAATTATCTAAACAAAATGAAACACAATTTTAAAAATGATCCTAAATCGTTCTACAATTTCGTTAATTCTAAAAGAAAATCTAAAGGATATCAGTTATGAAATTTCTTGAACTCGAATCTAGTGATGATACCGTTATAAGTAATATGTTTGCTGATTTTTTTGCTAGTACTTATTCGGATGCCCAATATGACAACTCTAACGACTATCCTTTTCCTATAACTTCAAGTCAACCAATATATTTTCCCGAAATTAATTCAAGTGATGTTTTACTTAGTATGAAAAAACTTAAACTTTCTTTTTATCATGGACCAGATGGTGTACCCAGCTGCATCTTAAATCGCTGTGCTGATAACTTAGCAAAGCCTGTATCATTATTGTTTAATGCATCGATCAGATTTGGTTATTTTCCTAAATTATGGAAGGAATCTTATATTATCCCCTTATTTAAATCTGGAAACAAGTCTGATGTTACGAGCTATAGAGGAATTGCCAAATTAAGTGCTTTACCTAAACTATTTGAGAAATTTATTACGGATTATCTATGCCATCATACATCTTCAATTTTGTCACCATTTCAACACGGGTTTAGGAAAGTTGTTCTTCTAATGTTCTTCAGCAACAACTAATGTCCTTCATCTACCAACTTTAATTAATCGCGGTTTTTTGGAGTTTTAAACGATCGCTCATTAAATAAAGACGTGCCGTAACAAACAACCGCATTTAATCAGTGTTGCTCTAATCAGTGTTTCTTTCTACACAATTTTCTCTCTAAATTAAACCGTGTGTTTTAACAAGTATTTTTTATATATAAAAACTCGAATAAGAGACAATTTAAACTTACAAATATGTCTTCCAAACCAGGAGGCAATTTTTTTGCCTCCCTGGACCCAGATCCAGACCCAGATCCAACACCAAAACGTAAAAGAAGATCAAACATTAATTTAAACAACACTAATGACTTTCCTCTAATGAACTCAACACAAAAACCAAACAGTTACAACCCAAAATATATAATAATTAAAAGCAAAAAAATTGATAAGTCTTTAAAAGATTTCAATATATTTTTAGTTTCAAAAGCACTAGAAGCAGTGACAACCAATAAAATAGAAAAAGTATCATTCACCCGGGATGGTGATTTGCTATTGTTGACAAAAAATATTATTCAAACCAATAAATTTTTGAAAATAAAAGAATTAATAGGAGTTTGTCCAGTAACCGTAATGCTACACCCTAGTCTCAACATAAGTAAAGGAATTGTATTTGCACCCGCACTAAAAAATCTATCAGAAGACGAAATCACAGACGGTTTAAAAGACCAAGGAGTAGTTGGATGCCAAAAAGTTAAAAAATTCATTGACGGCAAACTTACAAATACCTGTTTACAAATTTTATCTTTTGAACGTTATACATTACCCAACGAATTAAAAATTGGTTTTTTAAACGTAAAAGTTAACCCATACGTACCACAACCGCTTCAATGTAAAAATTGCTTCAAAGTAGGGCATACAAAAAAACATTGCAAATCTGAATCTAAATGTGAGGTCTGTTCAGCTGGATCTCATGACCCTGTACCATGCGAAAAGGTGGAATGTATAAATTGTCAACATGAACAGAGAGCACTTAATAAAAAATGACCAAGCATCAAAAAAAGACAAGAAATTATTAAAATAAAAATAACGAACAACTGTTCATTTAATGAAGCTATACAAAAAGTAAACCAATCTAACACACCAACAACAACAGATATACCAACTGAAACACTAGAAGAAGCAATGGAAAAACGTAAAAATAGAATAGCACAACTAAAAAAACAACAGAATGAAACAAACTCTTTGGAAACAACATTACAAAACACAAACAAAAGCTCTAACACTAATACAAACAACACATCAACCAACAACTCTCTTAAATTAGCAACGGAAAAAACATTTAAAAATTATACTCTTAAAAATAATGCAACAAATAACAAATTCGATAACAGCACAATATTAAACACTAAATCAACTTTCAGCAATGAAACAGACAATATCTCTTACCCAGCAAACAATATGGATACCAGATAAAGTTTCAGTCGGATATACATTTATATACCACTGGTGAAAAATTATTTTATTATAACTCTATGGGCCTAAGTATTCTACAATGGAATATAAATGGATACCAGAATAATCTACATGAACTCCAACTACTCATAAATAATAAATCACCAGACGTGATAGCTTTACAGGAAACACATCTCAAATATAATACAGTAAACATACATAACTATGACTTTTATCTACAAAATTCTAACTCCACTCGTGCGAAAGGAGGTGTAGCAATTCTCGTAAAAAAATCAATCCAGCACTCACATTACAACCCTAATCTGAGTTTTTATGGGGTCGATATAAAAATTGAAACTGAAATTAAAATAAATATTATATCATTATATATACCACCATCAGGATCCATATCGGCATTAGATATGAATACTCTAAATAGTTATATTGATTCGGCAACTTTATTACTGGGGGACTTCAATGCCCACAGTACACTCTGGGGTTCTAATAATACTAATTGAAGAGGTAGATCGATAGAACAATTGTATCAACACTCCAACCTAATAGTTTTGAATAATGGAAAACCTACACATTACTCCACTCATTCTACATTTACTCATGTCGATATCTCTCTGGCTTCAGCTAGCTTACTACCTTTCCTAAAATGGCAAATTGATACTCAATTACACGGAAGTGACCATTTCCCCATTTACATATCTTTCAAAAAGAATATGGATGTTATGGATAACAATACAAACAAACATCTTAAATTCAAAACAAATATAGCAAACTGGCTTAAATATAAAAATTTAATCAACAATAAATTAATGAACATTCAATTCAGCAATAATAGTAATAAAGACGCTGCAATATTTAAAAAAATTGTAATATCTTCAGCCAACGAATCAATACCAAAAAATAATAATAACCTAAATCATAAAACTGTATACTGGTGGAACAAGAGCTTATCAATTCATCGAAATAATAAACAAAATAAATGGCACTTCTTTAAAAACAACCCAACCTTGGAAAATAAGATAGAATATCGAAAAGCTAACGCCTTATTCAAAAAACATGCCAAAAAAGCTAAAAAGGACAGTTTTTATGAATTTACTTCAGAAATAAATCCAAACTCGTCTACACAAATCATTTGGCGTAATGTGAACAAACTCCATGGAAAGTACAATACACAAAAAATTCATAGTATTGAGTACCAAAACAATAATTTAACACAACCTGGAGAAATAGCCAACCTTTTTGGAAGAGAGTGGTCTTTCCAATCTGATAATATAAATTTTAATCAAAGTTTTATAAACAGCAAAAATAGAATAAATATTTCAGTCGAATACACTCCTACTTCTTCTGCAAAATTCATTGATGCTGACATATCGCTCATAGAAGTACACTCTGCTTTAGATTTTTTAAAAGGCAAAACTCCTGGATTCGACAAAATAAATTACCCCATGCTAAAGAATTTGCCAAAATCCGGTAAAAAGTTCTTATTAAAGTTATTTAACAATATATTTAACACTGGTCACATACCACAAGATTGGAAAATAGCAACTATAATTCCACTACCAAAGCCTGGAAAAAAACAAAAATAAACTCAATGGATATCGACCTATATCTCTACTTTCATGTATAAGCAAGCTACTGGAAAAGATAATGGCTAGGAGAATTTCTTGGTTTCTACTGAAAAACAAATTTATCCATCCTAAACAAGTAGCTTTCAAACCACGAAAGGGCACCAGTGATGCTTTACTCTTTTTGGACCAACAAATATCTAAATATTTATCCACAGGTAACCACATAATAATTCTATCTATGGATTTCGAAAAAGCTTTCGATAGAATAGGTGTACATACTATTATATCACAACTTAAAAATTGGTTTCAAAATGCTAAGGTTTATTTTTAACTTTTTAACCAACAGAAAATTTAGAGTGAGAGTGAATAACACATTCGAAACATATTAACAGAATCTGGTCTTTTAACCCTTGATAATCTTATTGAATTAAACACAACAAAACTTGCAACAAAACTACTTATGCCATCAGAAAATCAAATACTCCTTTATAGTCCAAAATCATCAAGCAACAACAAACTAAAATCAGCTGTGCAACGAATCACTGAATATATAAAATTATTGGACATAAATCCAACATCAAAGAAGAAATTTAACTTCCTACGAGTGATAGCATTGAGACATCGTTAATGTGCTATTCTAAACAAACTACCCCACAAGATATGTATATATCACTTTTCCAACAAAATAAAGATGAATACACAAACAAAAACTGGACATTTTGCTATACTGATGGATCAAAATCCATTAGTGGAGTATCCTATGCTGTAATTGACAACAATTTCAACACCGTTAAGTATGGACTACTAAATCATGATAACCCAATATTCTATGCAGAAGCAGAGGCAATATTGAATGCTATAAAATGGGTTAAAAAACAACGTTCAAAATGCATAATTTGCACAGATTCCAAATCCTGCGTGACAGCAATACTGAATATATCTAATTCAAACGACATTATTTGTGAAATCAGAGATAATCTGATTCGGTTTCCAAACAAAATAAAAATTATGTGGATACCTGGGCACGCAAATATAAAAGGATGTGAAATAGCAGACAAAATCGCAAAAGATACAACAAAATTTCCACTTATAATGGACACAACTCAAAACAAAAGTTCAATATATTCGACAATCAACAAATATTTGTACAAAAAACAAAAAAATGAGTGGGATAGCTATTCACACATATACAAACAGTTCAATCCAGATGGGAAGACACCTTTTTACCCACCAGATACTTCCAGAGCACATTTACAAAAGTATTTAAGAATAAGATTAGGCCATTGTCGATTAACACACCAACACCTCATGGAAAAGAAGCCAGCACCTGAGTGTATTTTCTGTAGATCATCTATTATTTCAATGAACCATATTATAAATGAATGTATTTATATTAAATCTATCTGTATTAAAAATAATTATAACCTATCTAACATTATTTCAGATACCTCAAAAGAAAATATTAACAATTTAATTAAGCTCTTAAAAGAATTAAATATTTTTAATAAAATTTAATTCGTTCTTTGCAAAATTTAAATTAATAATTAATGAATTGAAATTAAATATATATATATATATATATATAAAATTTTTTACAATGATCATTGTATAATTAAAACCCGAATTAAAACTACCATTAAAATTATTTTGAATTGTAATTACTCAAATCTTGTAAAAAAAAAAATAATTATGTATATTATGAGCCGATGGCCTTAGCAGCTAGTGCTTACTTAATATAATTTTGTAATAATTTATTATTACATAGTTATTAAATAAATAAATAAATAAATTAATCCCGGTTTTACTGAAAAGAAACAAACTGATGCTGTTTATACGGATTTTGGCAAGGCGTTCGATAAAGTCAACCATGAACTCCTTCTCATTAAATTGAATTTATTGGGATTAACTCCTTACAGTTTAAACTGGATAAAATCATATTTTTGGGAAGAAAACAAAGTGTTAAATTCGATAAGATCAACCATGAACTCCTTCTCATTAAATTTAATTTATTGGGTTTAACTCCTTACAGTTTAAACTGGATAAAATCATATTTTTTGGGAAGAAAACAAAGTGTTAAATTCAATAATAATACTTCGAAATACCTTGCTGTTATTTGTGGTGTTCGGCAAGGCAGCCATCTTGGATCAATTTTATTTTCCCTCTTTATTAATGATCTTTCAAAAGTTATACACTTCTGCTATATATTGATGTACGCTGATGACATCAAAATATTTTATAGTTTTAAACAATATGCTGACCATATCTATCTGCAATTTGATCTTGATAATTTTTTTAAGTGGTGCAATCATAATTTAATGGAGCTGATTCTGAAAAAGTGCAAATGCATGCGTTTTTCGAGATGTAATTTTATTGCAGTTAACTATGCTCTGGGTGGATACCAGTTGGAGCTACTCAATAATTTTTTGGATCTCGGTATATTACTTGATGCTAAACTGAGTTCTGTTCCTCACAAAACCATGACGGTAAATAAAGCTAGAGGTGTTCTTGGTTTTATTAAGCGTTGGGGAAAGGAATTTGTTGATCCCTACATTACCAAACAACTGTTCATTTCCTTAGTAAGACCAATTTTGGAATATGGATCCTCACTATAACATCCATAGCCAACATATTGAATCTGTTCAAAAACAATTCCTTCTATTCTGTTTACGGTGGTATGCAGTAGAGTCCTGCCTATAATCTTCCGTCATACCCTAATAGGCTTTCTTTAATTAAATTACCAAGTTTAAAAAGTCGTCGAACCATGCTGAATGTAACCTTTATGATAAACCTCATCAATGGAGAAGTTTGCTCTGAGTTTCTTGTTAACAACATTGTATATAATTTTCCTCAACGTTTATCCCGCCATTACAACCTGCTTTGTGTTCCATTTTGCCGATCAAATTTTTCCATTGCTGATCCTTTTCGGAGATTATGCAATAATTATAATAATCTTTCTCAATTTATTGACTTTTCCTTGAATACATTTGTAATTAAACGTAACATAATTATTTTTCTGAATTCATGACTTATCTGTTTCTTACACAATATTTTGTAAATAGCTTAAGTTTAACACAATTAAATTGTCTGTAAGGATTTAATCCATTGACTTAATAAATAAAAAAAAAAAAAATTAAGCCGGTGGAGGGATTTTGGGCCCTTGTAATAAGAGAGTTAAAGACCAAAAAAGGTGGCAATAGAGATGGACTACCTGTGCGGAAAAAGTGATAAAAACCACTGTAAAATCCTTAAGGGAAGGGTTTCGCAAAAAGTTCCATAGTTCATAAGTTGTGATTATAATTACAAAATTAGTAATGTAGGAAGTCGGGATAAAAATTGGCGTGAACAAACCAGTGGGCGTGGCACCTCTCATACATTGTAAATACATATCATCATATATCTAGAGTACTATGATGGTCAGAGTCCTGAAACTTTCTGCACGTCAATACGTTAGTGGGCATGGCACCTCCCATACAAAAAAAATCTGAAGAACTATAAACTCGCCAGCCTTGAAAATACGTGTGAGTTCACGAATGATGAGTGTGAGAAGTTATGTGAAAAATTAACAGGATCAAACCAGTGGGAGTGGCACATTCCATACAGAGATGCATAGAAATAAGTTATATTGCAAAACAACGTTTGCCGAGTCAGCTAGTTAAATAAAAAAAATAAAAACTGAACCTAGAGTTTTCTTATCACTGCATTTTGTGTATGTTAAGATTTTTTCGATCTCACTCCTTATGAAACTGAAGTAACAAAAAATATATAATTTGTTGCTAACTTTAATTTTGGTTAGCTATGTCCTCCCGTCTATTTATCGGTATTTTGATATGGAACGTAAGCTTTACAAAAAATAAACCAATTATTTTAGGGTTAATATCCTTTTAGGTTAATATGCCTATTAACCTTATGGATATTTTTAATGTACACAAATATCTACACTCAGTAAGACTAAATTAAAAATTGTTCGAATTTCACTTCGGCTCTAAGCGGAATTTGCACAAATAAATGTAATACCAGCACTAACAACTATTAATTTATAAACCACCAAATTTTTTTGACTGTGTAACACTAAAAGCCACCTTTATAATGAAATAATGTCAACTACACCAGCAAGGTTGTACTTATCTGGAAAAATAATTTGTTTTCTTCTTATAACAAAATGCTATAAGGAGTGAAAACTATCAATGCAACCCCGGTTTTTTGAATTTGAAATCAATTTTGTTCTTGGACATAATCTGCGTTAAGTGAAATGCACTTCTTCTAACGATCCTCTAACATGTTGGATACCTTTGAAAAAATACGATTTGTCAAACTTTTCAAAATACGTTTCCGCGTCTGTCATGATTTCTTCATTTTCAAGTTTTGTAACAAATAATAATCGCTGGGGGTCAGATCTGGAGAATACGGGGGGTGGGGAAGCATTCGTAATGTAAAGACTTCAATTTTTCTGAAGCCAGAGCAGATGAAAGTGCTAGTATATTGTCATGATGGTACAAGATTTTTTCTTATTTAAGTGGGGTCGTTTTTTCTTAATATAAAAAATATAAAAACATTTGTTATGGGCAAAGGAAAGTCGTTCATGTGTACAAAGGCAATGGAATTACTATGCATTTTAGCAACGAATCTAAGTTTGACGTATGCGTCGGTGATGCCAGAAAAAGGTTGGTCCGTACAAGCATGGATGCATAAATTAAAGACTGCACGAAGCGCACTGTTAAATTTCCTATTAGCCTTATGGCAAGCAAAAAAATATTAATTCATCAGTATCAAAGCTAACCGATTGTGGTGAATATCTCCTCCAACATTATGGTGCATTTTCACATACAGCAAAAACAGAAAAAAAAAATTAACTTAAGAAAATGGAGTTCTTATGCTGGATTGGCCATTATCTAGCCCAAAGCAAAACACAATTGTAAACTTATGGGCTCTCATGGAAATAAGGTTACGAAATGACCCACAATGAAGAGTGTACAAAATTAATAAATACAATTCCAAAGCTGTTTTGAAAAAGAAAAAATGGCGTTACATAGCTTCAAATTAGAAAACTATCTACTATACGAATAAATAGTGTAAGCATTGTGCCAAAATATAAGACAACTAGATATAAACCGGTGTGCTTCGCTACACCCTCCCCCTCCCCCTCCTCCGAATCGTTATGAAAGGTCTCACGCAAAGTCCCAAGGCTCCCACTAATACGGTTATTCAGATATATCACATTTAATATTAAATTTTTGTGGGGGTGCTCCGCGCATTTGACCAATCTCGCCCATTTTTTGGTCTGACTATTCACGTTAATAATAGATGACCTGAGACAAATTTGCAAAGCTTTCTCTATAGTACTTAATATATATGATATTAAAAATTTACTTTGTGATGGAGGTGCCACACCCACAAAAAATATTTAAAAACTTATAGCCTATAGCACTTCCCATATCCGCAGTAAGACTCTGTGAAAACTTCAGGAAGATCATATCAATAGTTACGGAAATTACCTCCTACAAACAAACAAACACATATTACCTCTTTATTATGCTAGTATAGATTATTAGTATAGATTTTTTTATTTCAATGTTTGCTGATATACAATGTTTTTTGTTTTTCATTCGGTACAACAATTATCAGGTTTTTCGGCGTTCCTATCCTGGAGCAAGGTACACGAAGCTGCCCATGAGAACAACATGGATTTTCCAAATTAGATCTGGAAACACTTAGATATTGGCCTTGAACTTAAAATATCATTTGGTAATTTTTCTTTTTAGCGATTTTTGATTTTGCCCATTTTTGATTTTGAAGATTTTTGTTTTTGGGCGATTTTTAATTTCACGTTTTTTGGGATTGGCGATTTTTGATTTTGGCGATATATTTTCCACGACAAATCACATTGATAACTAATGTACTTGTCAAAAGACTGTCGCTTTCGTAGTACTTCATATTTTTACATAGGAGGTGCCATGCCCAGTAATCCCATCCCGCCCAATGTTTATTAGACAACTCACATTTATATCTGAGGAACTCGTGCAAAATATAGAGTCTTTCCCTTTTATAGTACACCAGTTATGTGATATTAGATATCTAAAGGGTCCGCCAAATAACTATTTTTTTTTTTTTGAAAATGCTAAAAAAAAAACTACTGAATATTATCTCAAATTTCTTCTTTTATTTGAAAGTACAATCCTTCCGGTTAATAATGGAAAATAATTTCATTCAAATGGCTGCCTCGGCTGGCCATGCAGTAGCCTACACGATCGGTCCAATTTTTAAGCACATTATCGATTGTGTGCAGCTGTATTTCACCAATGGCTTCACGAATATTGTCCTTTAAAGCGTCAATTGTCTCTGGCTTGTTGGCGTAACACTTATCTTTGAGGGCATCCCACAAATAATAGTCCAACGATGTCAGATCGCAGCTCCGAGGTGGCCAGACGACATCAGCTCTGCGGCTGATAATGCGATCTTCAAAAACAGGGCGCAAATCATCGAGTGTAGCTTCGGCTGTGTGGCACGTAGCGCCGTCCTGTTGAAACCAAATGTTGCCAATATCCTCCTATTCAATTTTTGTGAACCAAAATTCGTTCAACATGGCCCGATAATGATCGCCATTGACTGTAACGGCCACTCCTTGCTCATTTTCGAAGAAAAATGGCCCAATTATGCCTCTGGACCAAAATCCGCACCATACAGTGACTCGTTTTGGGTGTGTCGGCTTTTCAATGTATGCGTGCGGGTTTTCTGTGCCCCAAATGCGACAATTTTGCTTGTGTACATACCCGCCAAAATCAAAATGAGCTTCATCTGAAAAGATGATTTTTTTGCCAAAATCGGCATCTTCTGTAAATCGACCGCAGGCCCACTTAGCGAAGCGAAAACGCATTGGATGGTCAGTTGGCTTCAACTCCTGAACCAATTGGACTTTGTATGGCGTCATACCAAGGTCTTTATGCAAAATTTGTCTCAATGATGCCTCCGAAATGTTCAATTCTTGAGAACGACGGTGAATTGATGTTGATGGCGCTTCACGCACACTTTCTGCCACAGCAGCAATATTCTCGGGTATACGCACTGTTTTTGGCTTTTCACGCTTTGGTTTATCGATGAGGATGCCAGTTTCTTTCACTTTTTTCACAAGATAACGAACATACGCAGCTGACGGTGCTTCTCTTCTTCCAAAATCCGTACGCAATTTTCGCACACATTCTGCAACATTATTATGATTTTCAAAGTAATGTCGCAATATTTCCCAGCGTTGTTCAAACGTATACACAACCATATTCATTCAGCGGAAGGATAAAACTAATTATCTGTCAAATCAGACATGAGCTAAATGTTACCATTCACGAAATAAGCACTAGTTGAAAAAACAAACGTTAGATGGCGGACCCTTTACTTCGCATGGGCGGTACTACGCCTTCTGCTCCCATCACGCCCATTTTTGTGTCCGACTAATCACACAAAGGACTTATGGGCTCACGCAAAGCCACAAAGCTCTCTCCTTTACAGTACTACATATATATTTTTTATTTATTTATTTATTTATTTATTTATTTTATTTATTTATTTATTAATCTATGACATTAAATAGTTACTTTGTATGGGGAGTGCCACGCCCATTGGTGTGAAGCCGCCAATTTTTTGTTCGACTAATCATACTAAGATCTTATAGGCTCGTGCAAAGTGTCAAAGCTTCGTTTTTTAGCACACCAATTATATGATATCATATATTTACTTTTTATGGGCAGTGCCATGCCCACTGCTCCGATCACGCCCATTTTTTGTCTAACTAATCACATGAATAAGTTATGGGCTCACAAAAAGTTCCAAGACTCAGTACTCCAGATATATGGCATTATATATTTACTTTGCGTGGCAGGTGCTACGCCTATTGCTCCATAACTGACCATTTTTTGTCCGACTACTCACATTTATAATAGGTGGCATCAGACAAATTTGAAAAGCTCTCTCTATAATAGCACTCGAGATATATAATATTGAACTATTACTTGTATGGGAGGTACCACGCCCATTTATCCGGTCCCGCCCATTTCTGGCGTAGCTACTAATATTAACAATAGGTGACTTCACACACATTTGTATAGCTCTCCCTGTCATTGTACTCAATATAAGTATATGATATTAAAAATTTACTTTGGGTGCGAGGTGCCACGCCCACTAAAATATTAAAAAAAATTATAGCCTATAGCACTTCCCATATCCGCAGTAAGACTCTGTGAAAATTTCAGGAAGATCAGATGGCTAGTTACGGAGATTACCTCCTACAAACAAACAAACAAACAAACACACATTACCTCTTTATTGTATTAGTATAGATGAAACAGACTTTCAAAAAAATTGAAATTTTGTGGTGTACTCGATATTATTTCATAAAAGGTATAGTCTAGATAGTTGGACTGGCAAAAAAACTTGGTGTATGAATTAATAGTAGTTAGGGCATGTAAAATTACATTTTCATATTTAGGACTTTAGCAAACAGCTACTAACCAGTTTTTGTAAAACAAAATTTATTTATTTGATTGCATTTTACTTAACCATGATATAAAAGTTAAGAAATATTTATTTGTGGCGATATCGCTCATTCTATTTAAACTGAGAATGGAAATAAATTGAAATGAAAGAAAAGTATTAGAGTTTATTTTTTACATTTACTGATAATCAGGAAAACCAAATATATGAAATTTTATGTTTTTCTCGTATAAACAGAAAATAAGCATCAATTTTTTGCAGGGTCTTCTTGCATATTTGGCATAAGACGATATTTCTAGACCACGTTTCAAGTTTAAAAAAATTTTTTAAGTTTTTTTTTTTCTGAATATGCAGAGCTAGTAGGCCTGCTTATAAAAACGTATGTACAATCTGTAGTATAAGCCAATTACAGTTCATGGGGAACTGACCTTGAACTTTATAACAACGGTCTTACAAATTGACAATTTATGTCAATACTGCAATAACAATTAAATTAAACGAAAATTTTTAAAAACTACAATGGATTTTTCCATAACAATTCCAAAAATAAAAATTTTTTAATTACAATAATATGAAAAATTTAAATAGTTTTCCATAACAAATCCCAAAAGAATTTGTAATTGTAATAACATGAAAAATTTAATTAGTTAATAACCTACATGAAAAGTCACGCGTGCCAGTTGGAGAAACTGACGCTGCCCAGAAGAGGACATTGTCACTAAAAGTGAAAGTGCAGCATTTTCAACTCTATTTCAGAAATAATTTAATGTGCTCCAGACAGTGTGTTTCGCTAGTTATTAATTGAATCTGAGAAATCATTTATACTTTTTATGAAATTTGTTGTTGCATATTTAAAAAATCAACTGTCTTTAAGCAGTTCGTCAATTGCGTCATAAATTATCAACTGTATTTCTGAAAATTATAATTGTTTTTCTTTTTTTGAAATGCAATTGACAATTTTATGAAAAACAATTTATCATTTCTGAAATACACATTCGGTAAGTCTTACAATTGTAACTTTAACACGTTCGCCACTCAATAATTTTTCGCTCTTTCAATAAAAACCCACGAACAAAAAAATGTGTCAGATACATATATGTGTCAGATATATAAACAATTTTCTTAAGAGACACTGTGTGTCACGTATATTTGACATGCATAAAAGTCGCATATAAGTGACATGAGTTTTGTGAAGACTTGGTGTCACATATGTAAGTCACTAAATGGTTTGATTTCAATAAAACAGAAATTTAAACAAGTAAGAAAATTATAGTCGGTCTAGACCGAATATACGAAACGCTATACCATGCGTTTAGAGACCCTATCTCTCAGGCCCAACTAACTGGATATAGAAAATTAGCATAAACCAAATTTGAGTGGGATTTTTATTAATTTTTTCGACTGTAGATATGAAAAAGTTCATATAGGATGCTATATCTATATGGGGACTAGGCCCACAAATGGTCCGATCCTGACCATGTTTAGTAAAGTCTCCTGTATTTCGCAAAAATATAAACAAACAAAATTTGAGAAGAATCAGTGCAATATTTTTGTTTCTGATATATTTAAGTGAAGATCGGGAATCAGCTCTATATGGGGCCAAAGGGATCATTTTTGGACTACTCATTAATGGATGTAATGAATGCATATAAACCCAATTTGAGTAAGATCTATGTGACAATTTGGATCTTATGACAATTTATGTCGATTTCATAGAGGTAATTTGTATGGGGGCTAGGTCTGAACATGGACCGATTCTCACCAATTTCAATACCGTTCTTCCCATGGCCGACAAAAGCTTACATACCAAATTTCATCAAAATATATTCATATTTGCGACCTGCAGTTTGATTACAAGGTTTACATGGACACACAGACGGACGGACGGACGGACGGACATTGTTAAATCAACTCAGAAGGTGATTCTGATTCGATCGGTATAATTAAAGATGGTTCTAGGTCAAATATTTTTGGTTGTTACAAACAGCATCACAAAGTCATTATACCCAAGCCACATAGTGGTATAGGGTATAATAAAGCTGACCTTTGCTACAAAATACGCTCATTTCTGGCTGTTTATTAAGGAGTATTGTAGCGGTCAAATCTTTCCGTCTAAGAAGATGCATTTGTTCGCAAAACAATTTTCTTCACTAATTCATCATCAAAAATCTACATAAAATCATCTATTGGTTTTGTATTACGTGGTAAATCAATCGATATTTTCTCTTAAATTCAATATGCTGCGTATCGGGCTCCACATCATTCCAATCATTTTCATTTGTAGCATTTCCACCACAATCGCCTTATAAAATATTACCATATTCTGAGCAACTGTCTTCCCCAGACACTTCACACTCTCCATCTGGGGTAAAGCTGCTTCCAAAATCTTCAAAATCCATATCACTTTCACTGGAATTCAAAATAGCCTCAGGAATTTCCTCTTCAGAAACTAGTTTTTTCTAGGACCCTCCGCTCTAATCAATCAACTAGAATTATACATACGTGTTTTATATATAAGTATATACATACATAGATAGTTAAAACATTACAAAATTATAGAAACTTACCTTAAAATTTTTGATATCAAGAACAATATTTACACTTTTAAAAAGTAGTACCTTCTTCTGTTGCTATTGTGGCACGAATGAACTATTAGAAGCGTATTTAAAGTTAGTTTTCATATAAATTAGCACTTAGCAAAATTTTGGGGATGCCCGAGAAAACGAAATTTTAAAATAACTGCTTAGCGTATCCATAAACCGCAACACACATACATATCTGACACCTTGTCAGAGTCTAAAAGTTATAAGAAAATTACTTCCTACAAACTTTCGTGAAATAAGAGCTTAATACATTTTATAATTATGCGACACATATATGTGACATGAGTTTTTATGAAAACTCCCACGTCACGTATATGTGACGCTGAGTGGCGAACGTGTTAAGAAAATAATATGAAAATTTCGGAAATAGAATTCAAAGGTATTTAATAGTTTCTGCAATGCAATCGCTTATTTCTAAAGAGATTGTACATCTTGTCTCTCCATATTAAGACTGACTCCATCCAATCCTAAGTATGCTGAACACTTTTATTTATTAATTAGTTGAGAATTCTAAGTGTACTAATTTTAGGTTTTCCCTTGTTAAGTAGATAACGTAAATTTGATAAATATATATTTGCTTATATAGTTCAAAGATGGTGTGAATATTGTCATTAGTGTGTATTTACTAAAGTGTGTACAACTAAATAAATACTACAGAAATATTAAGAAGTAAATAATGTAAATTCCAAATGGTAAATGTAATTTGCGATGTTACAGCTTTTTTTAAAATGATTAGTGATTGATGGACCCTTACCTCAGTTAGCCTTAAATTTCACATGCAGTATTTATACATATATTTGCAAAGAATCCTAGACCCGACGTTAAGTTCGAAAGATAAATAATTTTCATACAACATCGCTCCACCATAATACACATATGTATATGCTTTTTTTTACATCACATCAACTGAAAATATTATTACTCTAAAATTTTCTTGATTTATTTTCATATATTTTTTCTTATTTCATTTTATATGTATAACTTTTTTTCTTTTTTCAACAGTGCATCAAAATTATGTTGGCATTGATGCTGAAAAAAGTCCATATTTTCTGTCAGTTGTTTCACATGATTCTGGTAACCAAGGTGCACCCATGTATCGTGCAATATTATTTCGAAAACAGGTAAATAAAAGCAAACAAATATATATGAATTTTTTTTTAATATATACAAAGCATATAAATAACCACACTGAATCATGACTGCCACCACTATTATATTCCTTGATGAAACACAAAAATCTTAATTCTCATCTGCTAGTTAAGCTTAAGCAAAATCCATTCGTATGGTGTGCTCGAAAAGTACCATATAAAAAACGTATTTAAATGAATAAAAGTTTATTACATTAACAGACTTCATTTAGCTTCAAAAGAATTACTTATAGTAGTTTCTAATCCAAAAAAGTCCGATCATAAATTATACAATGTCTTGGTGTTGCGCCATGTGATGTTTTAATCAAATTAACGAACATTATTTTGCTGGTTGTGTTGTTTCTCTATAAAGAAGTTGGGTAAATTTGATTCCTCTTTTAAATCCTAAACACTCAGGCATAAATGATTTTCTCGTACAATGGCTTATTTATATTATTTGTTATGTTTTTCTTTTGAATTACACGGCAGTTTTCATATTTAAATATGATTATGACTGTGTAGGTGTTTCTTAACCCTTTTATTAAAATTTTTGCAGGTTATGCTGTTTTTTTATTGGTAATTAAGCGAATGGAAAAACATATCAAAAATAAAATTATAAATAAATACATGGTTTGCAAATAAACTGAAATATTAGTATATTTGCATTTATACCCTATAACACTTTTTATCAAACTGGGAGCCGCGGCACCTGTAGAATTTTTATATTTTACTAGCGGAGCCCAGCCCTTGAAATTCGAGTACAAATTCTATGATATTTTAATTTTCATGAAATTTTTGCTTTCAATATTGTTTTAGTGATATATTTAAAAAATTTATGAATATTTAAATAAATTTCATTAAGTTGCACAATTCAACACAAATTAAATAAACACGCACACAGCACACAGACTATCAAATGTCTTTTAATTGAAGCTTAAATATGTGTTTTATGTATGAGTAAGTAGCAATGTTCAATTAACTTTACTCCAAAAAAAAGGAACCAGATACAATTTGATATGTGAGCTTCTATCAGCCATAGCATGAACACAATTGAAATTGGCGAAAGTCGGTGGCTGCTTAGACATAGTCCCCATACAAATGATTCTTATGAAATCAACATAAATTGCCATATGATTCAAATTATCATATTACACCCATTAATCAGTAGTCCAAAAATAAAACCTATAGGACAGTTTTTAGTCTTAGCCCCCATTTAAAGCTGCTTCCCGATCTTCACATAAATCTATCAAAAACAAAAATATTGCACAGATTTTTCTCAAATTTCGTGCTTATATATTTGTGCAAAAATATGTGATCTTACCAAATATAGTCAGGATCGGTCCAATATGACCAATATGAACTTTTTCATACTGGAAGGCAAAACAAATAATAACAATGCCACTCAAATTTGGTGTTATTTTCTATAACCAATTAGTTTGGCCATAGAGGTAAGGTATTTAAACGCATGGTATAGAGTATCGTATAGTCGGTCTAGACCTTGCTTAACTCCAGTATACGTCTGAAAATATTCTGATAAGTCATTACCAGTCCACACGGCCGACTTGGTATCATTATAAATATGTTCTATCAGATTAACAACTTTTGTTGACATACCAATCTGATGTAATTTATATATGAGAGGCTTTCTATGTACTTTATCGAAGGCTGTCTTAAAATCGATGAAAAAAGCATATATTTTCTTCTGCTCCTGAAACTTTGCATGCACTATGGCCGATAAATTGTAAATATTATCTACAGTTGAATAATTTGGTCTGAACATCGCTTGAAACTCATTTAAAATATTATTTTATTCAATCAAATTTGTAAGCCTGGAGTTTATGATTCCCATTAAGAGCTTGGCACCACAATTCATAAAAGAAATTCCCCGATAGTTATTTGTACAATTAAGATCCCCTTTTTTATGAATTGAGAAGATAATGCTGCTTCCGAATACTTTGTCTGCTTTTCCAGATTCAAAAATTATACTAAAAGCGTTAGCCAGTTCGTTCAGAAATCTGTAGCATATCTTAACGTTTCACAATAAACTCTACCCTCGTCAGGTGATTTATTGGGCTTAGTTTAATGTAAAATATTTTTAATTTCTTGAATTGCTATTGCTTTATCCTCCTCGAAATCAGTATGCCACATTGGTGCATATTGAATGTTTTTCGATAACTGTGGTTGATTTAATAGTATATTAAAATTAATTATTTTATTGATTTTACTGGTGATTTCTTCAAAGAATTCTTCTTTTGTCTTTCTGCACTGATTTACATAATATTGCTTGGCCTGATAATATTTATACTTACCATCCTGGTTATTTGTTTTTCGAAATTCATTTAACAAATCAAATGACTTTTTCCTAGCGTTGATGCATTTGTAGTTGAACCATTTAGTTTTAAATATCGACTTATTGATTTTGATTTCATTTTGATTTGGTACTGACTTCCTAATTATATCAAATTCATAAATTCGCCTTGGATTCGCAGCAAACGAAGATTTTGATTAAGGTTTTGTTGCTATTTTTACTTCTGTTATCTTTCCACTCTAGTTTTGGAAGTAAATAAAGTGGTTTGTTTTCCTGAGTTGCTGATTCGATGCTTAACTTCAACTTCAGCGGCATGTGATCCGACCATATTTTTGATTCTATTTTAAATGTATCTATGAATTGGAGCAAATTATGTGAAACTACACATATATTATTCACAGAGTCTCCTACTGCACTTAAAAACGTAAACTCCCCATTCTCATCAGCATTCGTATGACCACTTAGAACTACCAGCCCAAAATCTTTACAAAAATCAATGAGTTTTCTTCCTTTATCATTTGCCGTATGATCTTTTGAATTTCTTTTTTCTGATTCTGCTGGAAAGGTACTTTTGTGAAAGTCTTCTAGTTCTTGTTGCAGTCTACCATTCATGTCTCCGACCAATATAACATTGTCTACCGCGTTGTTTGTAAAATATTTTTATAACCATAAATTCACTACGCCAATCTGCTCCTTGTATGTACACAGGCTTAGTGTTGAACTTTATTGAATTTTATATTTAATATTACTATTTTTAACGTTTTTTCTAAACCCGTAAACACATCCACTACTTGCTCTTCCATGTACACTAAGACGAGTGGCTAGCTTCCAGAATAATTCATAGTTATCTATGTTTTATTATACCGATCGCCTCAAATTCAACTGTTTAGCGATGTCCGTCCGTCCGTCTATCTGCCTGTCCATGTAATCAAACTACTATCACAAATATTTTCATGGAATTTGGTACGCGAGCTTCTATTAGCCGATAGCATGAACGCTATTGAAATTGGTGAAAACGGGTTCATGTTCAGACATAGTGCCCATACAAATGACTCTTATGAAATCGACTCAAATGGTTATAATATCCAAAATATCGTATAGATCTCGGCCAAATTTGATCTATATATATTTATTACATCCATTTATGAGTAATCGAAAAATAAACCGTATAAGACAATTCTTCGTAATAGCCCCCATGTAAAGCTGATTCCCGATCTTCACTTAAATCTATCAAAAAACAAAAAAATTGCACAGATTTTCCTCAAATTTGGTTTGTATATGTTTTTGCAAAATACAAGTGACCTTACCAAATATGGTCAGGATCGGTCTATATTCGACCTAGTCCCCATACAAATATAGCACCCAATATGAACTTTTTATATCCGAAGGCAAAAAAAAAATAATAACAGTGCCACTCAAATTTAGTTTATGCTTATTTTCTATATCCAATTAGTTGGACCTAAGAGGTAGGATCTCTATACGCATGGTATAGGGTATCGTATTGCCGGTCTAAACCGAATACAATTTTCTTACTTCTTTTTTAATTATGCTTATCTTTTATTTTTTAATATCTACTTAATCTATTACGTTTGCAAGAAAGATCATCAATTTCGAATTGCTCGTCTGTATTTTGTTAAACAACTAGACACAGACAGCACACACTTAAAAACTGTATTTCCAAAACTAAGTGGTGCCAAAAAAATAGAACATATATGTAAAATATTTTGAGACATTCACGAGATATAGCGTATTTCAACCCAATTGTTTTATGTGTTGATTTGCAGGTATGTTTGTCGGACCACAAATCCAAAAAATGTTTCTAGATGAAGACTTTCTAAAAAATTAAATGAAGTTGAAACAAGTAAGAGTGTTAAATTCGGCTGTGCCGAATCTTTCATACCCTCCACCTCGGTTTGAGTCTTGATAATAAATGTAAATGAAAAAGTAAACAATTTGTTAAACTTAATACCAAATTATTTCAGCAAATTCTTTGGGTTGGTTTTCGTCTTTTCTATTATTTCGGATTTATTTCGGTGTTTGCATTTTGGTCATCGTGGTTGCTGATCGGCATGCATTTTGGTTATATACCTATATGCATGCGTTTCCGGTTATATGACATAACTTCTCTTTTAATTTAGTTTTTGCTAATTAAATAGCTTGCCCTAACCTCCATTGCAAAGGTAATGGTTGTGTAGGGTGGCTATATGCATTAAATCGGGTTAATTGGAGATGGCTGTATAGTTTCTTTTAACTGGCGAAATATTTTTTCATTGCGGTCATGTAGGTCAGATGGATTAACAAATAATAACCAAAAAAAAGCTCTCTCAACCTTTTTATTAAAATATTGCCATATTTGGAAAACATAGAGAATAAATTTATAATAATAAATATTCAAATTAGGGATGCCAAACGCAAAAAACCAAATGTCCCAAACATTTTTAATAAAATAATTTGTTATCTTTATTTTCTGAAAAACTTCAAATTTTTATCCAAAAAAAATTGTGAAAATTTCTGCATAAATAACATTCTCGTCAAATTGCGTTTATTTATGTAACAGTTTTTATGTTCGCAATTCTTAAATATCATTTGACGTTTTCTAAAATTCATTGAATTTAAATTAATGTTTTCTGTAGTGTGATTCTGTAAATTTCAACGATCCGACAATCGCAAAATATATCGACAGCTATTGTTGTTTGCACTAAGGATTAAGTGATTCACTAAGTACATACATCTTAACGACAGTCGACAAATCTATTTTTCTATTTATTTAAATTGTAAACGAGTGGCATCTCAGTCAAAATAAGCGAAAAACACAAAGAAGAATTGAAAAAAACAAATTACTTAGTGTTTGACAGGATGATTTTATGTTGATGTTTAATATCTTTATTTTTTTACTAATATTTCTGTGTATTTATTTGAAAATGAAATAATGAATTGAATATGCTATTTATTTTTTTTATTTATATAAAAAAGTTTTTTTAATTAAAGCAAAATATTTTCACTATTTCAACCTAACAAGTTAAGTTTTTATCGATTGAATAAACAACACAAAAATGGTTGTCGTTTAGATAACAACAACAGCTGACTTTAACAATAGCGAATATAGTTAAAAATTTTACTGATAATTTAACGATTCGAATATCGTTAAAAGAAGTTACTGAATCGCGATACTGAAAAGATATTAATTTCTCCTGAATGTCAATATTTTTTTTAAATGTAAAAATTTTTTAAATGTATTTATTAAAGATGAAATTGATGTCTTCTAAATTTAAAATTATAATTTCCGACGTTTTGATATGAATTTCTGAAATTCAATTAATTGTAATTTATAATTGGAAATTTTTAATTCCAATTTTTAGAATTAATATTTTTTTAAATTTGAATGGAAAATTTAAAAAGTGCAATTTTGTATTTATGTGAATAATAATGCTTTAGTAATTATAAACAATTTTTAAAGATTAGATGTAATCGCAATCAGATATTTTGTAGGTAAAGCAGAATAATAATTCTATATAACTATGTAGAACTTTTTTGAAAGCAAAAAACTCATTGATAACTCGGTAACTCTATTTTGTAAAGACAACAAAAAGTTAATATTTCAAACTTATATTCATATTTGTAAAATAATAATGAAAAAAGGTATGAAATAAAAGACCAGCCCGTGTATACTCTTAACATTGTTCTGTATGATATCTAGTTGAAAATATTAACATTCATGTTAAAAGTAGAAATAACTATTGCAAAGCTAATTAGAACAAACATGCCATCTACTGTGGCATAGTCACGCTGAGCAAAATGAAGTGACAAATTATTGCAGAATTTTATGTAAATAAAAAAATATACCGATTTATTTCTAACATGCAGTTGTTATGGATATACATATATATAATATATGTATATTATTTGTGTTATTTAATATGTTCATGTAAGTATATGTAAATATTACACACAAAAAATACAACATCAAACGTTATTTTTTTGTTTTTCTCTTTAAATAAATTTATACATAAAATTTTTTTGGTAAATTTACATTGTTTTTTTTTATTAACAACTAGGTATTTTAGCATTATTTGCTTTAGATGCTGGTGAATTTTTACTCGCCTTACATATATTAACTCGTAGTGTCTGCTTGTCGAAAAAATTTTGGATCGATTTTAACCCCTTTCCCGTGACCCATTCGATCTGAAATATTGCAGGCAGACTCGTGGTAATAACAGAAATGATCTAACAAATTTTTTTAGTGATGCCAAAACAATGGAAACTTTTAAAATTTTCTACCAGAATTAAGAAAAAAATGTACAAAGGATTAGTTTTTATTATATTATTACCACAACGACCAAAAAAACAACAAGTCCAGCTATGACAACAACACAACATTTTGAATAACAACAAGAACAATATAGAAACATCATATTTTTTATTTTTTTTTTCAGAGATTTCCCTGGACCTGTTCCACCGATTTAAATGATTTTTGAAACAGAAATCTTCCCATGAATTTGGTGAATTATGATCACTGTAGCTGCACTATTGAGGGCGTGATCGTGACAAGAATAACATAGAAAATTATATTTTTTCAAGACTTTTTTTAGTTCTTCATTCAAATCTCGGGCCCTGATCGACCGATTTGGACGATTTAAAACATCGAACTTTTCAGGATGTTAGTGAATTATTTTTTATATCAACGAGCACCCTAGCTGCCCGATTGATGCCGTCATCGTGATTTTCACAGACGGACAGACGGACATCACTATATCAACTCCGGTTGTTATAAGGATCACAAATATATATATTTTATGGGGTCCAAAATTTTTTTTCTAATTATTACAAATGGAATAACAAACTTATATATACCCTCTGCACACTGGAGTGGAGGGTATAAAAAGAGCATGGATGAGTTTAAAAACTTTACATAACCATTTTTTGTGTAACAAAAGAAATGCTGACTATACTAACGTTGTTAGGGAATTTGTAGAGGCGTATCTAGAAATGGGGTACAGAATTTCAATACAAATACAAATTTTGCATTTTTACTTGGAATTCTTCGCAAAAAATTTGGGCTTCCACCAAGAGATATCAACAATGGAAAAGCGGTTGAAGGGAAAAGGTTAGCAAATTACATCTTATCGCTAAAACGTGAAATAGATGATTTATCGTACAAACGTAATGGATTAAATATACTTTTTAAAAAATAAACATAATTAAAAAATTGTTCGTACTTTAAATTATCTCTTTTTGTTTAATCATTTAGACGAAATCGACTTTTCATTGTTCATAAAAAGTCCTATAATTTGTCAATTTCTAACCGATTTAAACAGGTGAAAACTTTTTTTACCCACTGGCATTGAGACTATTGCTGCTCAAAATAAAGATTAGAAAGAACCCTCGTAGAAATTGAAAAATTTAAAAAAAAAAGCTGCAAAATTTATATACTATTGAAAAAATCTCTACAGATCTATAATATTTATAGGCTAGGCGATTTCTTGTGACCGATGTCTCGTTCTACCGTTTTATCCCGATTTTGACCAAACATTTAGCCATTTTGCAGATTTACAGATTTTTAAATTTTTGTCTTTATTTTAAGTAAATTGGATTTAAAGTTGTTACTAACACATTCATAAAATTATACATATGATATGTGTGTTTTATTAAATTTGTTAATGTGTTTGTTATCTTCATTCGTAATAATAATAAACCACAAAAGTATTGGTTTTTGAATTGGCTAAGTTGAAGAATAAAGCTGCCTAGAAATTGCACTCGAATTTCGAGCGCTGGAATCTGCTAGTTTATATTAATTGTATAATGAAAGTATGTATATACATTTGGTAAAACCAGATTCGCTTCTTATTCGGCTTAAAAATGACTGAGCTACAAATATTTAAGTGCGCCAGTTCCAAAATATACTCTTTTCCCATATCTCCAAAATTCTAGGGTCTATTGCAACTTTTAAAACCGGTTATATAATACACTCATCAATATCTACAACCTACACCAAGTCATTTGAAAAGTTATTTTTCAGTATAGCACCGTGTAATATGTCAAAACGTGCCAACTAAGATTGCATAAATTTGGAAATTACATATATTTATATGTATGCAAATCTTAAAAAAAAGCCGAGATTGTACAAATTTTAATTTTCAAACCATCTTATTAAGAGATTTCCTCGAATTTGAAGCCACAATTTGTCAACAGTGTTATTTAAGTACCGTGTGAAGACACAATATGTCGTTTTAATTATTTATTTTTTTTGTATAGAACAGGGGTGGGCACGTAAATGTCTTGTTGGGCCAAATTTGGAATTTCACCTACTAACGGTGGGCCGCATTAGTTTATTTCTGTACAAATATTCATTTTCAAACAAAAAAGCAAAAAAAAAACAATTTTTAAACAAATATAAAGTTTATTAATTCATTTCATACACATTATAAATAAATTTTATACTGAAATATTATTAGTATTTATAAAAATAATGTTATATTTTTAAATTTTTTGAGATCAAAGAATTTCATTTTAAATAAAATAAAAAAAGGAATTATATAAAAATAAAATAAAAAAAAGAAATTATATAAAAGTAAAATAAAAATATAGCTAACAAAAAATAAAAAAAAAACAAGTAAGAAAATTATAGTCGGTCTAGACCGACTATATGATACCCTATATCATGCGTTTAGAGGCCCTATCTCTCAGGCCCAACTAACTGGATATAGAAAATAAGCATAAACCAAATTTGAGTGGGATTTTTATTAATTTTTTCGGCTGCAGATATGAAAGAGTTCATATCGGATGCTCTATCTATATGGGGACTAGGCCCAAAAATGGACCGATCCTGACGATGTCTGGTAAAGTCTCTTGTATTTTGCAAAAATATATGCAAACAAAATTTGAGAGGAATCAGTGCAATATTTTTGTTTTTTGATAGATTTAAGTGAAAATCGGGAAGCAGCTCTATATGGCGCCTATGACTACGGATTTTCCTATAGGCAGTATTTTTGAACTACTGATTAATGGATGTAATAAACACATACAAACCCAATTTGACTGAGATCTATATGATAATTTGGAACTTATGGCAATTTATGTCGATTTCATAGGGGCCATTTGTATGGGGGCTAGGTCTGAACCTGGACCGATTCTCACCAATTTCAATAGCATTCATTCCATGGCCAATGGAAGCTAACATACCAAATTTCATCAAAATATATTCATATTTGCGATCTGTAGTTTGATTACAAGCTTTACATGGACACACAGACGGACGGACGGACGGACATCGTTAAATCGAATCAGATAGTGATTCTGACTCGATCGGTATAATTAAAGATGGGTGTAGGTCAAATATTTTTGGTTGTTACAAACAGCAGCACAAAGTCATTATACCCAAACCACATAGTGGTACAGGGTATAAATAGGAAGAATTTTTGATTATTTCTTTAAAATCAGGTGTGTAGTTTGTCAAAGTTGTCCGAATGACTTGCGTAAGATGTTGGTTTGTTAAACGTGAACGATTTTTGTTTTTAACATTTTTCATGGTGGAGTATAGAGATTCACAACAACACGTTGTGCCAAACATTGAAAATAAACGAGCAGCACCTTTTTTCAATTGTGGATATTGGGTTTCGTTAACAAGTTTCCAAAATCCAACTAGAGAAGTTGATTTGTGATGCATTTTCAATACAATATCATCCTTCATTTCTAACAACTCCAATTTTCCAACTTCTGGTTTTGCAAGAATTATATCGGATAATAAAAATTCATCATTTAGGACATCACACAAAAATTGGTTAACAAAAACTGAGAATGTTGCTTGAAGTTGTTTGAGATCCTCAAATCTACACTTGAAATTTTCATGAAATTATTTTAAATTATTTATGTATTCTTCCAGCTTATCGTCTTGTATATTATTTACGTTCAATTTTAAAAGAGGAAAAAATTTAAATTTTTTACATTCGAGGTCTTTTATAAACAAAAGAGGTTCAGCTTCGAAGCCTAACAATGATCGTGACAAATCAAGCACTGTTTTGTCTTTGCCTTGTAAACTCAGATTTAGCGATTTAAGATGGTTCATTGTGTCAGTAAAAACATTATATCTGAAATCCAATTTCATTCTCCAGATCTGGATATATTTTTCCTTTTTCTTTTATGAACAACTTTATTGTGGGTAACAGCTCAACAAATCGATCCAAAACATTAGAAACGGATAGCCATCGCACTATAGACCAAATGGTGACATCGCTTGATAACACATTGTTTTCCTCAACTTCTTGTAACTCCATAATAAAATTTTTAAACTGCCGATGTGTTTTAGCGTTTGTTCTGATAAAATTTACAATTTCTACCACAAATTTTCAAACGTTTTCATATTTAAAAAATTTTGAAACAAGATGCTCGCGATGAATAATACAGTGAATTGGTAGATAATGTGGGATATCCGGCTCTTTATTTAAAAGACCAATCAAACCTTGATTTTTACCCACCATTGCAGGTGCTCCATCTGTGGCAACACTAATAAGTTTATCTCGTGGCAATTCAAATTTGTTAATTACTTCAAAAAGCGCATTTTTACATCAATGCCCCGCGTTGTTTCAGAAAGAGCTACAAAGTCTAACATTTTTTCAGTGATATTAAATTCAACTGATACAGACCTAATATTGAGGAACGTCGCTAACATCTTTAATTATACCGATCGAATCAGAATCACTTTCTGAGTTGATTTAACAATGTCCGTCCGTCCGTCCGTCCGTCCGTCCGTCTGTGTGTCCATGTAAAGCTTGTAATCAAACTGCAGGTCGCAAATATGAATATATTTTGATTAAATTTGGTATATAAGCTTTTATCGGCCATGGGATGAACGCTATTGAAATTGGTCAGAATCGGTCCATGTTCAGACCTAGCCCCCATACAAATTACCCATATGAAATCGACATAAATTGCCATAAGATCCAAATTGTCATGTCGATCTTACTCAAATTGGGTTTGTATGCGTTCATTACATCCACTAATGAGTAGCCCAAAAATGATCCCTTTGAGCCCATATAGAGCTGCTTCCCGATCTTCACTTAAATCTATTAAAAAGCAAAAATATTGCACTGATTCTTCTCAAATTTTGTTTGTACATATTTTTGCAAAATACAAGAGATTTTACCAAACATGATCAGGATCGGTCCATTTTTGGACCTAGTCCCTTTATAGATATAGCATCCGATATGAACTTTTTCATATCTGCAGCCAAAAAAATTAATAAAAATCCCACTCAAATTTGGTTTTTGCTTATTTTCAATGTCCAGTTAGTTGGGCCTAAGAGATAGGGTTTCTAAACGCATGGTATAGGGTATCGTATAGTCGGTCTAGACCGACTATAATTTTCTTACTTGTTTTGGTTGTTACAAACAGCAGCACAAAGTCATTATACCCAAACCACATAGTGGTATAGGGTATAAAAATCGTCTAATTTGCCAATTTTAGTTTTTGTACCCTATACCACTATGTGGTGTGGGTATAATGACTTTGTGCTGCTGTTTGTAACAACCAAAAATATTTGACCTACACCCATCTTTAATTATACCGATCGAATCAGAATCACTATCCGATTCGATTTAACGATGTCCGTCCGTCCGTCTGTGTGTCCATGTAAAGCTTGTAATCAAACTGCAGGTCGCAAATATGAATATATTTTGACGAAATTTGGTATCTGATCTTTTATCAGCCATGGAATGAACGCTATTGAAATCGGTGAAAATCGGTCCATGGTCAGACCTAGCCCCCATACAAATGACCCCTTTGAAATCAACATATATTGCTATAAGATCCAAATTATCACACAAATCGTAGTCAAATTGGGTTTGTATGTATATATTACATCCAGTAATCAGTAGTCCAAAAATGATCCCTATTGGACAACTCTTAGTCATAGGCCCCATATAGAGCTGCTTCCCGATCTCCACTTAAATCTATCAAAAAACAAAAATATTTCACTGATTCTTCTCAAATTTTGTTTGTATATATTTTTGCAAAATGCAAGAGACTTTACCAAACATGGTCAGGATCGGTCCATTTTTGGGCCTAGTCCTCATATAGATATAGCATCCGATATGGACTTTTTCATATCTGCAGCCGAAAAAATTAATAAAAATCCCACTCAAATTTGGTTTATGCTTATTTCTATATCCAGTTCGTTGGGCCTGAGAGATAGCGTCTCTAAACGCATGGTATAGGGTATCATATAGTCGGTCTAGACCGACTATAATTTTCTTACTTGTTAAATTTTTTAAACAAAATTTTAAAGTTCAATTGAATTATTTTTGAAAACATGCTTTTATGAAAAACTTTTTATAAAATGGTTGGTACAATATGTATAAAAAATTTAATGGTAAAGAATAATTTATGTATTAATTATAATTTATGCTTATCAACTAAAACTTTAAATTAATAATTTGTAAAATGTGGGGGCACAGCCCACATAACACTTAATTGCTGTTAGCATCACAAGTCGAATCTAATTTTTAAATTTTGTCAAGTATTGAAATTGGATGGCAAATAATCCACCTGATGAAATGGCAAAATTATGAATCCACAATTGAAGCTGTAGCTAATCTCGATATTAAACTTGTGTCGCTTTCTTATTTAAACGCTAAAATTGAGAGGGGTTTGAGCAACATGAACCTTTTCTAATCCAAAATAAAAAACCCATTGCCATTACATTCAGTTAATGCTTTACTTCACATTAAAAATGGATTGAAAGAAGAAAATTTCTGTTCCGAAAGAAAAAAAATATCTAGTTTTAATGAAACATTTAGCAAAAATAAAAAATGGAAAACATAGTGTTTTTTTTTCAAATTATGCGAATTTTGTCGGTTAGGAGCTTTTTGATATTTTAAAGTTGACAACCCTGAAAATAATGAACTATAAAAAACGAGAGAGAAAAATTATTATGCTCTGTCGTTTGCATTTCAAATCATGAGTGTGTTTTGCAAACATACAATTTTTAAAATGCATTTTTGTGTACATGCTACATTGTTTCTGATAGAAAAAATAAAGCATGCTAACAGACGTTACATTCAAATAATTTGTATTATTTTTGTGGCCCTATTGAAAATTTGTACTCGTATTAATGCTATTTTTGAACAATACTTTGAAATTTTGGTATTAATGTTTTGATTTTTTTTTTTTTTTTAATTAAATCTAAATTAAATTTTGAAATTTTTTTTATATTTATATGGGGCCGTTCGTTCGTGGGCCGCATTTGCCCATGCCTGGTATAGAATAAGAGCCACAGATTTAAATTTAATGAATTGAAACTAAAAATCTCGTCACGTATGAACAATATGAGAGTGTGTAATATTCCTCATACGCTTCTGCAAAAAATGTACAATGTCATTAAAAATGACAAACTTTATTATTGCATGCCAAAAAATTTTCTTCTAAACAACATGTAAAAATGTTTAAAAAAAGTTTTATTAAAAAAAAATTTTTTGTTTAATTGTTTTTTCAAAAGTTCAAATGCAGTTGTTTTTCGTATGGGTTTGTGGTACTTTTGCATGCAGCACGTCGAGGTTCAAATGCAACCAAGCTTTTTTGTTTTCCTTTTTTTAGTTATTCTATTTAATTTTTATCATATTTTTTAAATTAATATTTTTTTTTTTTGATTTTTTGTATGTTTGCTTTACAAAATACAAAATAACAACAACAAACTGGTTTGCTTTATACAGTCGTTATTCATAACCAACAATAGCACAGCTAGTGGAGCGCCAGACCATCACACATATGAAAAACGAGTTCAAATCCGTCACGGCCAAAGAATTTTTTTTCTTTTTAAAAGTAAAAAAAAAAATAAAAAGCTTGCTTTTTAATTGTTAAAAAGAGCTAAAAAAAAACTTAATTTAATTTATTAGTTACGTTAAAAACATAACTACATCATGCTTAGAATTTTTGGATATATTTCTGTATATAGGCGTTCATTTTTGTAGCTGGAGGCAATTAAAAGAACTAAATTTATAAGAGACCACGAAAGAGCCACAAACAAAGAAATTTTGTTTGCTTTTATTTTGTAAAGCTACTTTTCATAAAAAAGTCTTGTAGTTTGTGAAGCAAATCTTGTTTTTACATCCACTGAGCTGAAGACTATCTATTTTGCGTCATAACTATTAATGAACTGATTATTAAGTCTAACATTGTGCATGCATATGAGTCGAAGAAGGATTATAAGATTTTCCTCTGCGAAAGTAAATCGCTCACTTCGCGACTATTTTACATGTAAAATGTTGGTGTATGTATGTGCCCATATTAGTAAAAATTCTTCAGCAAGTTGCCGTTAAAATCAACAGTTGTTAAAAACAACAGTGAGACCTATTCTTGCGATGAACAGTTGAAAGTTGCTTTATGTACTATTCGATTAAATAGAAAAGAGGAGAAAAGGCTGTGATTTATATGGGCAATATTACGCACTGAAGAGTTATGGGGAATAGATTCAGCTATCATATTTAAAAGAATGTCCACATATTAAGAATTATTTATTAACATTAACGGTCGGATCACTAACTGAGTAACTGATAGGGCAAAATTTTGTATATCAATTTTATTGTTAATTTCATATTTTATATGGTTTTTTTTTAAATTTATTTATTTACTTAAAATCTATGGAATTACAAATGTCTTTACAGACTAATATATTTAGTGTATAAAATACATATAACAAATAAAATAATGACGAATTATTTATTTAGATACAGAATAATTTTACGTTTCAAATATTCTTTATTTTCGGACAAATCTATGATGTGGTAAATTCAATTAAATTGCTCACATAACCGGCGAAATGGATCATTACTAGCATAGTTAAATCGAGAGTAATTAATATTTAAGAGCTTAAAGTTTCTTGCAGGTCTCGATGGCATATTAATTTGTATTCTACTTAACAAGTAATTGGAGTCAATGTCGCCATGGAATAAACTGAGTAGAAAGGAAATAATAAGCATTGTTCTACGACTTTGCAGTGTCGGTAACTAGATTAGAGCCAGTCTGAATTCATAGAGGGTAAGGTAAGGGAGTTCCAACTAAGTCCACGTAGACAGAATAAAAGAAATTGTTTCTGGACAGATTCGACGAAATTTATATGAATAATGTAACATGGATCTCATATTATAGAACCGTATTCCAGAATCGGACGAACCAGGGATGTATATAGCTGTTTGGTTCCATATGGAACAGAAAATTTTTTACTCCATCGCTTCATAAAGCCAAGAACGCCATAAGCTTTGTTTATTGCTGAACATATATGCGGATGAAAGTTTAGTTTATGATCTTATAAAATGTCAAGATCTGAGAATGTATCAACGGATTCCAATTAAGAAAATAGGTAGTATGTAGATTACTACATCTGTAAAAGGACATATGCTTGCATGTTTTTTACATTGAGCCCCATAAGGTTTACATATATTACACATTCATTAAGCAAATGCTATAAACACAACGACCACCCTAAAAAAAACAATTACAACTACCACACACAAATTGCAAAATTTAGAATAAAAATAATAACCAGAACAAAATAGAAAAAATCATATTTTTTCAAGAGGTTTGTTACATTTTAACTGAAATAAAGGGACCCAGTGAACTGTTTTTAGTGATTCTAAACAACAACCTGCTCAGAATGTAATAGAATGACTCCACTTGTTATAAGGATCCATATTTGTTTTCCTAATTATTAAAAATGCAATGACAAACTTTTATATTCCCTCCTGCAAACTGGTGTTGAGGGTATAGTTAATGAAATTTATTTAATTTAACTTTTTGTCGTATCTTCTAAAAACTGTAAAAGGTGTCCACAATTTATACTTTTGTTTCCTATCAAATTCCAGTATAAGAACAATGCTAAAAGTTACTTATGAGAGTAAAACTTTTAGAAATTTGCAAGTAAGCAGCTACAGAGTTTACTTTAATTTAGATTGCACCATTATAAAAACAAAAATGTACAACACTTTTATAATAGTTTTTTTTTAACCATCATTACACTATAGAATTATTGTCATTAAACTAAAAAGTCACCAGTTTGCAATCTTATTCCATAAGTAGTAAAAGTATATAATTATTTATAGTGCAGCATGGTTATTGTTATTCTAGATTGACATGGAATAAAAATACTTATACGAGGTGTGTTTGTAGGATTTTATTACTGTCAATTAAGGTGTACAAAATGATGGGCAATTATGACGGTTTTCATATAAAATTAGTGTATTTAAAAAGGAAGTGTATATTATTATTCTAAAACCCAATGGGTTAATGTTTCAAAAAAGTTTTGCATTTCATCACATTACATTGCATTAATACATTCTTCTGCTATATATGTAGCGTTAAGAAATTCATAAATGGTACAAATAAGGTAACAAATCTGGTAATTGACAAAAATTAAGTGTAGACTAACAAAACCACTTTAATAATATTAATTATTATAATAGACTCACAGAAAAATCGGCATCTTTTCGTCATTTTTGGGTACGACGATTTCTGAATTGTTTTAGGGGAGCAAAAGTTATAAGTTTGTCATTCCGTTTGCTACATTTCAAAAAAAGATCTAGACCCCATCAAATATTCCTGATGCTAAACGCTAATAAATTTTCTGTGTTTTTTGCAAAACAACATCGTGGTAGGCAATCAAACATGAGTAATTAATTTTTACAAAAAATGTCTTCAAATTCCGTATAAACGTGTTGATTGTTTGAAGTGTTTTTTTTTTTAGAACCGTAAAGAGTTAATTAATAAGATTATTTATTATATTTCAACCTCCAGGTATGTGTTAATAACTGTTTAAATTTGAAGGATATATCGCACCTGTACCTCTAAGGTGAGTCAACTCAAAATGTTTCAATTTTCACTTTTTGCAAGAAAACGATTCACAGTGGTCATATCTATCCACTGTAAGAATCTTAACCCCCTTTGTGTTATAAGAGTAGGTTTTTCAGAATCCACTAAAAAGACATATTTTTAGTTGCACCCAAAAAAAAATTTATTTTTGATGATCACTGAAAATCGCAAAAACAACTACTGTTGATACATTTGTATTATTCGCAATTGCTTACAATGAAATAACTGTTATTCAATTTTATAGTAAACTAGCTGAACCCGGTGTACCTCGCTACCCCTTATCGTTATAAAATAAAACAAAATAAAAAAAAAAATTTTAAAATTAACAAAATATTATTTATTTAATTTAGAATTAATTATTGCAATGCTTTAAGATATACAATATTTTTAGTTTGTCCATCTGGAGCATAACATGGATTTGCTGAATTTAAGCCGCAAAACTTGAAGAGATTGATCTTGAGCTTTGTTAACAGTCATCGCAAACGCTAATCGAACAGGAAACTGTAATCTTTTGAAGTCGAATGGTAAATCAGTTGGGATCATTGGAATGCGTAGCAAAATTACATCTGTTCCTTTATATTTGCCTGTCATAATGGTCGCTTCTATTAAATTATTTAGCATTTTTTTACTGCACGTCGAGTGCCATTGTAAAGCCGTGGTGGATCGATATTGCGCAGTAAAATAATGGGCACTCCAATTTTGAGTTGTAGCAGCACATGTGGTGGAAAGCCTGGCACATCAATAATCGAATATAAAAAATTGGGTGTAGTGAGTGAAAGTTTCACACTGTGAAAGTTTAAGGAAGAATGATGTACAGGTCTGGCTTCCTATAAATCGGAAACAAAGGGACGTGGCCCGCCGACTTTCGCATGGAATGTATTTAAGAAAACACCTTATTAAGCAAATCAATCCATGCCAAATATTGAGTTATATGGGCGGGGCCTCACCCCATTGTCCACTAACAACTTTGTATAGTCAAGGGCTTATTAGAAGTTATTATGGATTTTAATTTTTCTAAAAAGGGCGCGGTCCCGCCCAGTTTTCTTGCAGTACTATTTCTATTAATTTCAATACGATATACGAGATATGACGATTTTAAATTTTGGGTTATATGGGCGGGACCACGCCCCTTTGCCCACTCACAACTTTATATAGTTAAGGACTTAGTATTTCGCAAAAAACCCTTTTTGAAAATTTCAGGACGATCCTTCCAGTAGGTTAGAAGATATTACGATTTTTTATTTTTCTAAAAAGGGGCGTGTTCCTGCCCACTTTTCTTCTGGTATGTATTTCTATTCATGCCAATACCATATGTACCAAATATGACCGCTGTAGGTCAAAAATTCCAGAGATATGAAGATTTAAAGTTTTGGGTTATATGGGCGTGGTACCGCCCCTTTATTCCTTTCAGAGTCACAGTAACACGCTGTGAAAATTTCAGGAAGATCGGTTCACGTGTTTGGCCTCCTATAAAGCACAAACAAACACACATTCATTTTTATATATATAGATTGAATGTATATATAGATAGCAGATTGATTATAAATTAAGGTAAAATGGGGCGAAAAAGGGGGATTTGGTAATAAAAAAATGTATAGCTACCTTACCTGTAGATAAAAAGTGTATGAAACTTTAGGTAAATACATATTACAAAAAAAGTTTTTTGTATAGCAAACATTGTTATTGGTATAAGTAAATATCTGAATTAAAAAAAAGGGTGCGGTGAAGTCGGCGTGGTTCATAGTTATATGGCGACGTTAACAGAATTAAGAGCAATATACTACCAAATAAAAAAAATCCGTTGGAAGGAACAAATTTGTACAGAGAACAAAAAGTTTAAAACTTTCAAACAAAATTTGGCTTGAAAAGGGGCGTGAAAGGGGGCGTGACGTAAGAAATGTTTATTTCTACCGCGCCTGGAGTATAATGTGTATACAATTTAAAGTAAATCTTTTAAAAACTATATGGGAGCAATTACATAATTTTAAAAAAGTGGGCGTAAAAGCGGGCGTGGTCGAAGAAAAGTACCTATTAATCATGCCAGAGTCCCAGTTAAAATATGCGAATAGGACGAAAAAAATTTTTAAGCTAAATACGAAAAATGGCTTAATGGTGCCTTAGTTTTTGAGATCGCTGAAACGGATTCCGAAGTTGCTGTTCCCTCAAAAACCAAAAAAAATTTCGCTGAAAAAAGTAAGAGGACCTAACTTTTAAATGTTTCTTCGCTTGTAAAAGCTAATATGAGTGATGAATTGGGTTTAGCAGCGAAAGTTAGTTTATATAAATCTGGTAAAAGAGATGCTGCGTATATGTTAAATGAACTAAACGCCATTCCAACGAGAGCGACTAAAATTAAAAAAAAACTATTTTCTGCCCACCTAATATGCCTATTCCTCATACTCCTGAAGAGGCCTTGGTTTTATTTATCGACGGAGACTATAGTAAACACACATATAAGTTAACGCAAACAGGCACCAAGAACCGAAACGCAAGCATATATCCAACGTACCATGTTGTTAAATCTGCGAAAGAAAAGTGCTTTTCCAGTAAAATGACCATTTCGAATGTTTTAGCACAGGTTTCTTTGCAATGTTTAGTCAATAAGACAGTTGGAAGGTTAGGAGAACTTCAAGTTGACTTACTGGAACAAATTAAACCACTTGAAATGAATATGACTTACAAGTGGGGATGTGATCGAGGTAGTGGTCATTCAAACTATAAGCAAATGTTTACTGAAACTAATTCTGATAACTCCGACCAACATATTTTTGCAGTATGTCTGGTGACTTTACAACTTAAATCAAATAATGCTCTTTTACTATATGACGTCCAGCCTCCATAAAATATTAATACATGGAGCGGATATAATTCAACAGTTTTCTTTACCGATTGGCATAATATCAGAAGAAGCCTTAGAGTCAAGAAAGAAAGATATTAGAAATGTACGCGAATTCCATACACGAAAGATTTCGCGTGAAAAAACGATACAAGATTTATTTCAATCTTTAATAGCATCATCGGATCCCATCATATTATCCATTTCAAAAAAAAAAAATTCAAATATTGGAAGTCGGAACCACTTTTCGCCGATGTTGTGTACTTACTTTCTGAACCTGTCTTCCAAGAATTGAAAACAATGTAGACGGGGACTATTTAAGTAATGAAAGCAGTGACTAAAGACGTATTCGACTATATACGCTTTAATTGTGAGTCATTAATTCCATGTACAATATATTGCAAAGTGTTTTTTTAATAAAGTTTTAAATTTTCTATTTTTATTTTATTTTTACTTTCGAAGTAACTTTTTATAACTTATTGAGTTGATTGAATTTAATAAAAAAAAAATATACTATGCGAGTTTCTGTATTATCTATACTAATACAATAAAGAGGTAATGTGTGTTTGTTTGTTTGTTTGTTTGTAGGAGGTAATTTCCGTAACTAGCTATCTGATCTTCCTGAAATTTTCACAGAGTCTTACAGCGGATATGGGAAGCGCTATAGGCTATAGTGAGCATGGCACCTCCCACACAAAGTAAATTTTTAATCATATACATATATTGAGTACTATGACACGGAGAGCTTTACAAATTTGTGTGACGTCACCTGTTGATAATATTAGTAGCTACGCCAGAAATGGGCGGGACCGGATAAGTGGGCATGGTACCTCCCATACAAGTAATAGTTCAATATTATATATCTCGAGTGCTGTGATAGAGAGAGCTTTTCAAATTTGACTGATGCCATCCATTATTAATGTGAGTATTCGGACAAAAAATGGTCAGTATCGGAGCAATAGACGTGGCAACTGCCATTCAAAGTAAATATATAATGCCATATATCTGGAGTATTGAAACTGTGAGAGTCTTGGGACTTTGTCTGAGTCCATAACTTGTTCATGTGATTAGTTATACCAAAAATGGGCGTGATCGGAGCAGAAGGCGTAGTACCGCCCATGCAAAGTAGATATCAAATATCATATAACTGGTGTACTATAAAAGGTAAAGACTCGACATTTTGCATGAGTCCATTAGATATTAATGTGAGTAGTCCAATAAAAATTGGGCGGGATGGGATTAGTGAGCGCGGCACCTCCTATGTAAAATACATGAAGCACTACGAAAGCGGAAGTCTCTTGACAAGTTCATTAGTTATCAATGTGATTTGTCGTGGAAAATATATCGCCAAAATCAAAATTCGCCAAACCAAAAATCGCGAAAAATAAAAATGGCCCAAAAACAAAAATCTTCAAAATCAAATATGGCCAAAATGAAAAATCGCTAAAAAGAAAAATTGCCAAATGATATTCTAAGTTCAAGGCCAATAGTTAAGTGTTGCCAGATCTAATATGGATAATCCATCTTCTTCTCATGGGCAGCTACATGTACCTTGCTCCAGGGTAGGAACGCCGAAAAATCTGATAATTGTTGTATCGAATGAAAAACAAAAAACATTGTATATCAGCATCAGCAAGCATTGACATAAAAAAATCTATACTAATAATCTATACTAACATACTAAAGAGGTAATATGTGTTTGTTTGTTTATTTGTAGGAGGTAATTTCCGCAACTATTGATATGATCTTCCTGAAGTTTTCACAGAGTCTTACTGCGGATATGGGAAGTGCTATAGGCTATAATTTTTTAAATATTTTTAGTGGGCGTGGCACGACCCCCACAAAGTAAATTTTTAATATCATATATATTAAGTACTATGATAGAGAAAGCTTTGCAAATTTGTCTCATGCCATTTATTACTAACGTGAGTAGTCAGACCAAAAAATGAGCGGGATTGATCAAATGCGCGTGGCACCCCCACAAAAACTTAATATTAAATGTGATATATCTGAATTACCGTATTAGTGAGAGCCTTGGGATTTTGCGTGAGGCCTTTCATAACGATTCGGAGGGGGAGAGGGGGAGGGTGTAGCGAAGCACACCCGGTTACATCTAGTTACGTTAATAAATAATTTAATTGAAAAAAATAAAGTCCACTTCAAAGTAGTCAACATCACGAAATGAAAAATTATAAACGGAGTATTACTCTAAATGCAGACTACAAAGCATATGTCCTTCAGTTCATGTGTAATAAAATAATTTCATATATTTGAGTTCAAATCTGTCAGATATTCTAATTATTGGTTTTATCGATAATATTTAACGAACACTTTTTTTAGAACACTTTTTCAAGTGCTTCAGCATCATTTTGAAAATCGCACTTAATTATATAACTTTAAAATCCACATAAGTCTGGTATATCATCGACGTAAATACACAAAATATTTGAAACTAAATAATATTGCAAATATCCTGTAAGCAAATGCAACCTTCACTACAGAAAATTTAGCTCACAAATTTTATCCATGAATTCAAAGCCGTAACATAAACAAAACTTTTAAACTTTTAAAGTTGATTCATAATTACAAAACAAACCAAAACGAGTACTTCAAGAACATACACACCATATGTGTGCTAAGTAAGTTGATTTATTCTGTACATTTTCAAATTAGTGTATGAACTCTATTAATGGTAAAAGCGTAGCATAGCAATGCCTTTAACACCAAAAAACCAACTATAACTAGATATAATAAATGGTTTTTCACAAATGTAGAACACAGAAGTTTTGTTCAAAAATATCCTGCACTCCAATATATAAAAACATTGGTTTGCTTTGTTAGTTGCTGAATGCATGGCTACCGTCAGTGTATATTCGAATACTGAGTTTTGGCAAACTTGTTAGCTAAAATCACACATGATAATGTACTAGGTTTTTCTGATAAACCATCTAAAATTTAGTATGTCTTTTTTATATTTTAAAGGCCTCTCAAATATATTCTTTGAAATGTAAATGTATAATGTGTAAAATATTAAGAAATCATAGGTAAAAAGCCAGTATGTTCCACTTGATATCTTTATAAATGATTTTCATTTAATTTCATTCATTGCCAGGCCCAACTTCAAGTTGAAATATGTGCACATGATTGATAATTAAGGTAACCGATTTCAGATAAACTGAGTAGGAACATTTTTAAAAAATTTTCTTGAGAAGGTCATATGTATTTGTTATAAACTTTTGAGCAAAATAATTAATTTTTATTGTTATATCCATGTAAAAAATAGGATAAAAAAATACTGGTGCATTTATGTATGTTTGATTTAATATTAAAAATATCACTCTTACGTTTACATATATTGTATTCTACTAATAAATAATAATCATACGTCCTTAATATGCTATGTTATTAAAAGAAATTATTAAAAAATGGTGAAAATTAAATTTTATTGAAGATTTCATTCGATAAAATTAGTCCAAGTTGAATTGCCGAAGTTATTTGCTAAAGAAAGAAATGAGAAATTACTTGTTCGGTTTAAAATTTTAAATTTCAGCATAAGCGGCCATAATTCCAGACAAGTTTATTTATCTGACGCATCTCTCTAATATTAATTTAACTTTTTACACTTATTTCCAATTTTTGTGTAAAGAAAAAACAACAATAAAACAATTACATCATAAAGTGATTTTCATCAAAAAATTGATTGCAAAAAAATATCCATAATTAAAAAAAATAATAACAGTTATTGTCGAAAAATGATTTAACTACTGATATCCAATTTAAAAAAAAATAATGGTTATGTTTAAGTTTTTTTTATTTAGTTATTCATAACTATTATAAAACAATAAAAAATATACTAATAGATAATAATAGTTATGCTCCAATTATTATTTTTTAACTTGTTCATAATAATGATGAATCAAATTTTATTAATAACTAGATGTAAGCCGGTGTGCTTCGCTACGCTCTCCCCCCGAATCGTAATGAAAGGGCTCACGCAAAGTCCAAGGCCCTCACTATTACAGTAATTCAGATATATCACATTTAATATTAAGTTTGTATGGGGGTGCCACTCGCATTTGTCCAATCCCGTCCATTTTTTTTTTTTTTTTTGCCTGACTACTCACGTTAATAATAGATGACGTGAGTCAAATTTGCAAACTCTCTCTATCATAGTAGTCACGCCCAATAAAAATATTCACATGTGGAGTTAGTTTAACAAATTTTGAAAAAGAGTTTAGAAATTTGAGCCTTTTCTACTTAAACATTGTAACTTTGAATAATAACAGAAAATAATACATATCAAAAGTAAGGCAAAAATTAAAAAAAAACTTTGTGCACAGTGATAAATTTATCAATTTTGGTAAAGAGTATAGTAGGCAAAAATTTACAAAACACCTTAGGTTAGGAGTAAAATTACGATGACGCAAGCTCATTAATAAAAAAGTTGTACTTTTTAAAAAAAGGGTACTTTTTTAAAAAAAGGATACTTTTTTAAAAACAAGTTTCTATTTTAAAAAAGGGCAGTTTTAAAAAAATCTAGTTTTTTAAAAAATGCATAGTTTTTTTTTTAAATTGGTACTTTTCTTTAACTTCCATTTTTAAAAAAAAGTTAAAAATTAAAAAAGAACTTTACTTTTTAAAACAAGGATACTTTTTAAAAACAAGGGTAGTTTTTTAAAAAAAAAGGGTAGTTTTTAAAAAAGGGCAGTTTTTAAAAAAGGGTTGTTTTTTAAAAAAAAGGTACTTTAAAAAAGGTTTTTTAATAAAGTTAAATTTTTCAAAAAAATTTACCTCTTTTGTATTTATAAGGTGAACTTTTTAAACAAGGGCACTTTTTTAAAAACAAGATACCTTTTTAAAAAAGGATACTTTTTATAAAAAGGGTAGCTTTTTTAAATAAAGTTAAATTTTTATTAAAAGCTTTACCTTTTTTAAAAAAGAAGTACTTTTTAAAATATGGTACTTTTATGAAAAAGGTACTTTTTACAAAAAGGGTAGTTTTTTTTAAAGAGGTAGTTTTTAAAAAAAGGGTACTTTTTAAAAAATACTTTTTCTAATAAAGTTACATTTTTAAATAAATTTTACCTTTTTCAAAAAAGTTGCTTTTTCTAGGAATTATATTATTTTTTTTTCTTTTTTATCGGTAAAAATAAACATGCGGTAATACTTGCTTAAGCTAATGTGACACATGCAGTGTGTCATACTTATGTACATACGAAGCAAATGTACTACAGGAATAAGAAAAATTACAACAAATACATATTTTAAAAAGAACAACAAGAAACACGTTGAATATTTTTAATTCTTTCAAGATTTCACATATTCATTCATTCTTTGGACCGACATTGATGATCTAAATAGCAGAGGGACAGACGGACAGACTGTTATCGCTAGATCAACTTCCCTTGTTACAAGGATCAAAAAAACATATGGTATTAAGTTCTCCGGCATTTATTGCGCATTACAAATGGAATTATAAATGAAGTTTCTACTCATACAGAAATTTACAAGCGAGTGATGTAATCACTTCAAATTGATGGGCTTTATATTTACAATCTTTCAATTTGGAGGAAAGCTCAAAAGTAAACATTTTTATATCTTCTATAGAAAATAAATTATTAGTAATATAATAACCACTGTTGGAATTGTTGCTGTTGGGATGGTGATTCCATTCCGGATTTGCATTTTGGCAAGTCTGTGCTGTAATTTGCATTGTAGTTATTGTTAATGTAAGAGATGTAAAGCTGTTGACTTGATCTAAAAGATTAAGTCTGAGAACGTTCCTTTATTTGTTGATGTTGTAGTTTAATTGGACGATATTAGGATGAATATATGTGTGGGCCCTTTTAATTTGTACATTAATCAGTGTCAGGGATGGACTCTACAGTTTTGTGGTTACCAGCACATTTAACAAAAAAAGTGTTGACTCTGCAATGACTGGAACCATGCCCCCGCATTTGACAATTTTTGATAGCGAACATTTCTGTTTTGATGAATTTCAAATTTATTATTCAAATTTAAATGTTAGCAACTGTAGGGAATTTTCACTTTAAAAAGAAAAAAAGAAAAATCTTAAACACATTAGCTTTTAAAAACTTTTCTTCATTGAGAAAATTTAAATTGACAGAAAAATTTCAAACAAACAACACGGCTGCAATAGAAAATTATCTATATATTAATACGTGAAGGTTAATTTTAAGTTCCCTTTTTAAGCAATATGCGGGCATGGAGGAGTGTGAAAATTGGCATAGTTATAGATCATATGGAGGAGAAGCTGAGAATGATAAAATTTATGTTCAATCTGTCTTAAAAAAATATTAAATTAAATTAAATAAAATATTTATAATAATTCGCTACACCCTGTTAATGCGAATGATTTAAATTTATATATCAGACGCTCTGTGTTGAATTGTGAATTGTTAAAATTGATTAACATACCTTTAGGCTCATTTAAATATTCTTATAATTTGAATATATATCGCACCTGTACCTCTAAAGTGAGTCAACTCAAAATTTTTCAATTTTCACTTTTTGCAAGAAAACGATACGCAGTGGTCATATCTATCCACTGTAAAAATCTTACATCGATTTTTCTAGTCTTTCGCAAAAAAAAAATACAGTTGTAATCCTCTTTGTGTTATAAGAGTAGCTTCATTAGAATCCACTAAAAAGACATATTTGGAGTTCCACCCAAAGGAATTGTTATTTTTGCTGATCACTGAAAAAATCGCAAAAACAACTACTGTCGTATAGTTATTATTCGCAATTCTTTACAATGAAACAACTGTTTTTAAATTTTATAATAAATTTAAAAAAAAAACCCCCCGTTATTTGCCTCTACTGAAAATTTGTAAATTTTGAGTTGACTCACTAATAATATTTTCTAGAATTTTCACTTGAATTTTGAGTACTGGGCTATACTAGTAAGTTTTATTTTTTTTTAAAAAAAGCAGCTTCGTGAATTAGGGATAAACGTTTTTAATACCCTATACCACTATGTGGTTTGGGTATAATGACTTTGTGCTGCTGTTTGTAACTACCAAAAATATTTGACCTAGACCCATCTTTTATTACACCGATCGAATCAGAATCACTAGCTGATTCGATTTAAAGATGTCCGTCCGTCCGTCCGTCCGTCCGTCGGTGTGTCCATATAAAGCTTATAATCAAGCTGCAGGTCGCAAATATTAATATATTTAAATGAAATTTGGTACATAAGCTTTCATCGGCCATAGGATGAAAGCTGTTGAAATTGGTGAGAATCGGTCAATGTTAAGCCCTAGCCCCCATACAAATGACCCCTACGGAATCAACATAAATTGCCATAAGATCCAAATTCTCATATAAATCTTAGTCAAATTGGGTTTGTATATATTAATTATATCCATTAATCAGTAGTCCAAAAATGATCCCTATTGGACAACTCTTAGTCATAGCCCCCATATAACGCCGCTTCTCGATCTTCGCTTAAATCTGTCAAAAAAACAAAAATATTGCACAGATTTTTCTCAAATTTGGTTTGTATATATTTTTTCAAAGTGTAAATGACTTCACCAAATATGGTCAAGAGCGGTCCATTTTTCGACCTAGTCCCCATATAAATGTAGCACCCGATATGAATTTTTTAATATTTGCGGCAAAAAAATTAATATCAATGCCACTCAAATTTGATTTATGTTCATTTTCTATATCGAATTAGTTGGACCGAAAGATAGGGCTTCTAAACCATGGTATAGGGTATCATATGGTCGGTCTAGACAGACTATAATTTACCTTCTTGTTTTTTAATTTGCTTACAGCAATTCTATTTATTTGGTAAGATTTTTTTACAATTTTGGTTTTAATTGGTTATAACTGAAAATTTTTTTCTTCTTAAATTTATAGGATATTTGTTGTTTACAGCTTTTGTAATATCCTTGTTTGAGCGACATAATTATTGCTACCCTCAGCGAGGATATTTTATGATATTTTGTTTCAAACTCAAAACTGAATTTTACTTAGCTACCGATAAAACTTCACCTATATTTGAACTTGCTGAGGACTTGCTGAATCTAGAAAATTATTTGCACATATGTACATACGAACATACAAAATTAGCATATAACAATATATAATAAAAAGGACGAAAGATCTAAATCAAATAAATAAAAAAAAAAAAATTGTGAATATAAATATATAACAGTGTGAATATAAAAGAAAAATCTTAAAGTGACCCGCGGAGAGTATTTGTTTAAACTTCATAAATAAAAAAAAGGCAAACAAACCAGTGATTTTTAAATTTTAACTCAGTGTTAGAATGTGATAAAAAAAAAAACATTCAATATCAATAATATTTATTTAAAAAAAATTTTTTTTTAACTTATTTAATATTAACTAGCTGATTCCAGAACCCGAAATTCGTATGCAATTACTAGCCAGCATTATTTTTCAACTTAGCCAATTCACAAACCAACACATTTTTGGTTTATTATTATTGTGAATGAAAATAAACTTATTAACAAATTTAATAAACACAAGCATAATATATGTATAATTTTATGTATGTGTCAGTAGCAACTTTAAAAATTTGTAAATCTGCAAATCGGCTAAAAAGAAATACCTTTCAAATAATATGCGTTTGGGAAAAATCGGGATAAAACGGTAGAACAAAACATCGGTCACAAGAAATCGCCTAGCCTCTTAATATTATAGTTAATTTTAACTAATTTTTTTAATCAGTTTTAATAATTTTATAAATACTTCAAAACTTAATTAACTAATTTTTAAAATAACTTTGGTCTGTTTAAATCTAATGTGAAAATTTGGTCACCTAATTTTCAATATCAATTCGTGAAACCATTTGTTGATCTCACTCTAAGATATACATTCTCACAATCACAAATTCTCACTCCTTTCTAATTCATATTTTTAATAAACAAACATACACACACATTCAAATCAAAAAATTTTGAAACTAAATTAATGTAACATACTCTCAGTTAGAATTTAAATTCTCTGAGAGCTCCCACACATACTAACTTATAGAATCAGTTATCTGTCTAACGCATTCTTCGTCAACAAGCGCTTCGAGACATCAATGGATATGACAATGCAAATTGTTTAATTTTCTTTATAAAACATTTACTTACTCGAAAGTGTAGGAACATGAATATCAAATAGATATTATTTTTAAATTAATTTTTATAAACTACTTTTTGCAAATAAAGTTGTCGCATTACTTTTTTTATTCACATACATATTTATTCTAATTTTCATTACACTGATAAAATTATACAAATTATTAAATATAAAACTTAAAAATTTAATTAAATTCACAGTGACCAAATTTGTTTAAACGAGTATTGGTTTAAGACATTGTTTATTCCTTTTATGTAATTCTACCAAAATCTTTTTGTTTAGTTTATGTTTTAAATAAATAACTTTTCTTATTGTTTCTGAAGATAAAATTTAAACTTTGAATAATTTTTTATTATGAAAGGTGAAATTTTAGGTATGCAGGTGAATTTTTATTTTTTTTTTTTTAAACGGGCTGACAACGAATTTTATATTTAGTCAACGTGGAGGGAAGGCTTAGGACACTGGTAGCCAATAACAACATTAGCTACTCTTCAACTTGTATATATTTTTATTTCTCTTTATTTTGGTTTGTTGTTTTTAAAATTTTATCACTTATGGTTTGAGATCATGCTACTTGAAGAAATAAAATCAACTGTATCACCTCAACGACGAGCACAGCCGAGATCATAGGTAGCCTTGTTCCCAAAGGGGTAGGCCGAGATGGTGAATCATCACAAATTGCAGCATTAGGTTAAGTTTCATGATCTCTTTCTCTGGAAAACCCAATTCACTTTACAGTAATCAATTACTGATTAGTCTTACTGATAGATTTTCTTCGAAAGAAATTATATATATACTGCTTGTTCGTTATTCGAACTGTTTGATTTGGTTACCAGTGTAACATCTAAGCTTGATAATTTAATGTCCGTTAGTTTTTTTTTTTCTTATTTCATCTCATATCAAATTTATTAAATCCAAGCACCACTGCTTTATATGGCTTTTCTTTTGTAGTTTCATATGCAAAGAATTCAAATTTTGATTATTTTTGCAAAATAAATCAAAATCTTCCATTCTAGTAGAAACCAGTTTAAGTCGTTACTTCTAAAGCTTTACAAATACCCCAGATTTGAATGGTTTTACTTATTAAAATATTTATAGGTGGAACATGTATTTGTGTATGAACTATTGTTTCAGTTTCTTCATCTTCATCATGAACAACCTTTTGCAGTGGTTGAAAAAATTTGTTGCTGTTTACTGTAGTAGCAGTGTTATGTTCTTGTGTAGGTTTCTTTATTTAAGTTATGGCTGCCTGAAGCATTAGCAACTTCACAACGTATGCGTTTGTTTTTGTTTTTGTTTAATTTTGTAAAGATATTAACTAATCCATATTTGAAACACTAATCCGTTTGTTTTTGCTTATTTTGTAAAACTTTTTATAGAAAAGTGTGCACAACATAGCATGTCTGGTTATGATCATGGTCAATCAAGGCTGAAAAGGACTTGAAAGTTGGAAAGAATAAAATTTTTACGAAACAATATTTACGGATTATTTCCCAATGCCGCTATCGGTGTAAAATAAAAGATGAGAATTTTTGTAATTTTACGCCATTTTTATTCTCTCGATATATCACTTTAACATTACATTTATAATGCATCAAAAAACGAATATGTTACCCCATATAGCATATGTACATATGTACTATCTTGGTCCTTATAATAATTCGAGCCGCTACAAAATAAAATCATAATAAAACATTTACCTGGGTATAATTAAAATAAGGTGGTTGTTATTATTCCGAGAAGGATGGTATCGAACTTGGAGACTCAGGTCCAATGAAAACTAAAAATATTGGAAAATGTTTATCCGTAACAGAACACGTACAGATATGTATCAGAAACTTATACACATGTTTGTTTGTTGCTTCTTTTTTTTGTGTAGATGTGAACTGCCTATATACAAACATATTTCCAATTGCATTTATGGTAATTTTTTATATTTATGGTGATTAAATTAATTTAAAAAAAAAACACGAAATATCTAAAATTATCTTATTAATTTTGAATATCATTATAAAAAATCAGCCATATTAATGAGAAATCTAACATTGTTTGTCTCTTAGTGATAACAACCTGGATTATAATACTGTTTAGAATACTGGTGGAGGGTATCAGCGATTCGGCACAACCAAATTTAAGAAGCTTGCTTATTTTATTTCAACATCTACTGATAAATTGATGTCAATAATGTCCTTTGAAAACTTTATCATTCAATATGCTTTGAAATTTGAAATTAATTCCTGCTATACGTACAAAAATAGCTAGAAAATAAATATTTGTTTGCAAGTTCCTCTTTTGCATGGAATGTTCCAAATCAAGTTAAAGAACCAATATCTAAGTTTGTTTTGGATTTGCTTCCAGCTTAGACTAATGGAAACCAACATAATCGTTCTAGCTTTTAATGAATTATTCATATCTTTAATTTTGTTTTCAATTCCTTACAAGATTACTTCAAAATTAATAAAAGTGAAGACAGCCAAATACACAGTGTAACAGCCATTCTGGGGGGGTGAGAAATTCCAAGTCAGGGTGAAATTACTAGTAAAACCTCGCAAGTGTTTGGCAATCTCAGGACAAACTTTTAAATTTTTTCCTAAGCTTGATAATTGTTTGCTTAGAAATAGAAAACAAACATCAGAACTACTATGGATCGTTTGAATGAATTTTTCTGTATAATAATTATTATACGCTCCGTAGTTGCTTTGATTTTTTTTTTTTTTTTGTTAAAAAATTATACAAAGTATGTATTCAATTAACGACCTACAAATATTACTAATTATAGAACAAATTTCGTGATTGAAAGAAGTGTACTTGATGATTTATTTATAACCTGGGGCCAAATCACCGCATTTGATATCGAGTAAAATCAATCGAAATTCCATATTTTGGTTAATTATTTGAAAAAGTCGGACAAGCGCTCGACCACGATTCGTTTTTATTCTTAATCGGAGGCCATAATTCTTCAACTATGAAAAAGAAAAATTATTCTCAGCATTTTATTTTGGGAAACAAAAAAATGATTTCGATCGAAAAATTTCGATAACGAATGCGGTGATTTGACTCCTGTTCATATATTTATGATTATTGAGTTATATTCATAAAACTAAAGGTCGACGAAATGTGTCAAACAATTATTTTTCTCAAATCATTATTAATGAGGATTCCTTGTGCAAAACTTTCACTCAATATCACTTAAGTACTAAGGCTCACCGCCCACTGTGTCATTATCTAATTTAGGAACATTTTTTTGGTTTTAAAAATTTAAGATTCAATCCCCTTTTTGGCTACACAACTTTATGACTATCTAAATGTTGCATATTTGATGGGAGACGCAACTTTTATAAATATATAAATAAGCAACAAATGAACGGATGTGAAATCAACTCCTTCATTTTGTTGGAACTATTATTGTTGTTGTTGTCCATGACAAATATTTACTTGAGTTTCTAATTAGCATCATTAACATTATTTGTGAATGACATTGTTTCATTAGGGGAAAACATCAATAAATAACAAGTAGAGCTTTGAAAGAAATGAATTGACATTTGGCAGATCATAACGAAACATGGATTTCATATTATTTATTAAATAAATATGAGGTCAAAGACAAAATAACTTGTTACTTGGAATTAATGAAAAGGAATTAACATTTCTTTAAGAAGGAACAACTAAATAGTTTCAAATTTATAATTTATAATTTATAATTTATAATTTATAATTTATAATTTATAATTTATAATTTATAATTTATAATTTATAATTTATAATTTATAATTTATAATTTATAATTTATAATTTATAATTTATAATTTATAATTTATAATTTATAATTTATAATTTATAATTTATAATTTATAATTTATAATTTATAATTTATAATTTATAATTTATAATTTATAATTTATAATTTATAATTTATAATTTATAATTTATAATTTATAATTTATAATTTATAATTTATAATTTATAATTTATAATTTATAATTTATAATTTATAATTTATAATTTATAATTTATAATTTATAATTTATAATTTATAATTTATAATTTATAATTTATAATTTATAATTTATAATTTATAATTTATAATTTATAATTTATAATTTATAATTTATAATTTATAATTTATAATTTATAATTTATAATTTATAATTTATAATTTATAATTTATAATTTATAATTTATAATTTATAATTTATAATTTATAATTTATAATTTATAATTTATAATTTATAATTTATAATTTATAATTTATAATTTATAATTTATAATTTATAATTTATAATTTATAATTTATAATTTATAATTTATAATTTATAATTTATAATTTATAATTTATAATTTATAATTTATAATTTATAATTTATAATTTATAATTTATAATTTATAATTTATAATTTATAATTTATAATTTATAATTTATAATTTATAATTTATAATTTATAATTTATAATTTATAATTTATAATTTATAATTTATAATTTATAATTTATAATTTATAATTTATAATTTATAATTTATAATTTATAATTTATAATTTATAATTTATAATTTATAATTTATAATTTATAATTTATAATTTATAATTTATAATTTATAATTTATAATTTATAATTTATAATTTATAATTTATAATTTATAATTTATAATTTATAATTTATAATTTATAATTTATAATTTATAATTTATAATTTATAATTTATAATTTATAATTTATAATTTATAATTTATAATTTATAATTTATAATTTATAATTTATAATTTATAATTTATAATTTATAATTTATAATTTATAATTTATAATTTATAATTTATAATTTATAATTTATAATTTATAATTTATAATTTATAATTTATAATTTATAATTTATAATTTATAATTTATAATTTATAATTTATAATTTATAATTTATAATTTATAATTTATAATTTATAATTTATAATTTATAATTTATAATTTATAATTTATAATTTATAATTTATAATTTATAATTTATAATTTATAATTTATAATTTATAATTTATAATTTATAATTTATAATTTATAATTTATAATTTATAATTTATAATTTATAATTTATAATTTATAATTTATAATTTATAATTTATAATTTATAATTTATAATTTATAATTTATAATTTATAATTTATAATTTATAATTTATAATTTATAATTTATAATTTATAATTTATAATTTATAATTTATAATTTATAATTTATAATTTATAATTTATAATTTATAATTTATAATTTATAATTTATAATTTATAATTTATAATTTATAATTTATAATTTATAATTTATAATTTATAATTTATAATTTATAATTTATAATTTATAATTTATAATTTATAATTTATAATTTATAATTTATAATTTATAATTTATAATTTATAATTTATAATTTATAATTTATAATTTATAATTTATAATTTATAATTTATAATTTATAATTTATAATTTATAATTTATAATTTATAATTTATAATTTATAATTTATAATTTATAATTTATAATTTATAATTTATAATTTATAATTTATAATTTATAATTTATAATTTATAATTTATAATTTATAATTTATAATTTATAATTTATAATTTATAATTTATAATTTATAATTTATAATTTATAATTTATAATTTATAATTTATAATTTATAATTTATAATTTATAATTTATAATTTATAATTTATAATTTATAATTTATCATTTATAATTTATAATTTATAATTTATAATTTATAATTTATAAGTTATAATTTATAATTTATAATTTATAATTTATAATTTATAATTTATAATTTATAATTTATAATTTATAATTTATAATTTATAATTTATAATTTATAATTTATAATTTATAATTTATAATTTATAATTTATAATTTATAATTTATAATTTATAATTTATAATTTATAATTTATAATTTATAATTTATAATTTATAATTTATAATTTATAATTTATAATTTATAATTTATAATTTATAATTTATAATTTATAATTTATAATTTATAATTTATAATATATAATTTATAATTTATAATTTATAATTTATAATTTATAATTTATAATTTATAATTTATAATTTATAATTTATAATTTATAATTTATAATTTATAATTTATAATTTATAATTTATAATTTATAATTTATAATTTATAATTTATAATTTATAATTTATAATTTATAATATATAATTTATAGTTTATAATTTATAATTTATAATTTATAATTTATAATTTATAATTTATAATTTATAATTTATAATTTATAATTTATAGTTTATAATTTATAATTTATAATTTATAATTTATAATTTATAATTTATAATTTATAATTTATAATTTATAATTTATAATTTATAATTTATAATTTATAATTTATAATTTATAATTTATAATTTATAATTTATAATTTATAATTTATAATTTATAATTTATAATTTATAATTTATAATTTATAATTTATAATTTATAATTTATAATTTATAATTTATAATTTATAATTTATAATTTATAATTTATAATTTATAATTTATAATTTATAATTTATAATTTATAATTTATAATTTATAATTTATAATTTATAATTTATAATTTATAATTATAATTATAAATTATTTATAATTTATAATTTATAATTTATAATTTATAATTTATAATTTATAATTTATAATTTATAATTTATAATTTATAATTTATAATTTATAATTTATAATTTATAATTTATAATTTATAATTTATAATTTATAATTTGTAATTTATAATTTATAATTTATAATTTATAATTTATAATTTATAATTTATAATATATAATTTATAATTTATAATTTATAATTTATAATTTATAATTTATAATTTATAATTTATAATTTATAATTTATAATTTATAATTTATAATTTATAATTTATAATTTATAATTTATAATTTATAATTTATAATTTATAATTTATAATTTATAATTTATAATTTATAATTTATAATTTATAATTTATAATTTATAATTTATAATTTATAATTTATAATTTATAATTTATAATTTATAATTTATAATTTATAATTTATAATTTATAATTTATAATTTATAATTTATAATTTATAATTTATAATTTATAATTTATAATTTATAATTTATAATTTATAATTTATAATTTATAATTTATAATTTATAATTTCTAATTTCTAATTTCTAATTTCTAATTTCTAATTTATAATTTCTAATTTCTAATTTATAATTTCTAATTTCTAATTTCTAATTTCTAATTTCTAATTTCTAATTTCTAATTTCTAATTTCTAATTTCTAATTTCTAATTTCTAATTTCTAATTTCTAATTTCTAATTTCTAATTTCTAATTTCTAATTTCTAATTTCTAATTTCTAATTTCTAATTTCTAATTTCTAATTTCTAATTTCTAATTTCTAATTTCTAATTTCTAATTTCTAATTTCTAATTTCTAATTTCTAATTTCTAATTTCTAATTTCTAATTTCTAATTTCTAATTTCTAATTTCTAATTTCTAATTTCTAATTTCTAATTTCTAATTTCTAATTTCTAATTTCTAATTTCTAATTTCTAATTTCTAATTTCTAATTTCTAATTTCTAATTTCTAATTTCTAATTTCTAATTTCTAATTTCTAATTTCTAATTTCTAATTTCTAATTTCTAATTTCTAATTTCTAATTTCTAATTTCTAATTTCTAATTTCTAATTTCTAATTTCTAATTTCTAATTTCTAATTTCTAATTTCTAATTTCTAATTTCTAATTTCTAATTTCTAATTTCTAATTTCTAATTTCTAATTTCTAATTTCTAATTTCTAATTTCTAATTTCTAATTTCTAATTTCTAATTTCTAATTTCTAATTTCTAATTTCTAATTTCTAATTTCTAATTTCTAATTTCTAATTTCTAATTTCTAATTTCTAATTTCTAATTTCTAATTTCTAATTTCTAATTTCTAATTTATATTTCTTATATGAGGTATGTGGTACTTAAATTTCATTTTAGTTATTCCACTTATTGTTCTTATTTTATTGTCGTGTTATTAAGATTAACATTTGACTGCAGGATAAAACAATCTTTCCGGTACCTGGCAAAGTACTCGTATATTGCTTGTGCTTAATCATAGTGTAACATTATTTTACATATATTAAAGTAACATACTACGAGTATTTCAGCTATCCGACTTTGTAAATTAGCTATTATTTCAGTGGTTATTACTATGGAACTGAAGATCGCTGTCGTCAGCAAACATTGATGGAATACCTTACTTTGTATGTATGCATATAAATTGTAAAGGACAGATGACAAACAAGAGCTTTGAGGAAAATCGACTGTTAGAACAGTTTCAACCAATATGAATTTTAAATATGCGAGAGGAAAGAAAGCGTTGAAATATATTTTGTAAGTTGTATAGGGAAATTTACATTTATCATTTCATAAACAGTAGCATACCAGTCCATTTTTGGTCGTTAAAGTTGTTTTAACGGATGTTTAGTGTTGCGCTTTATAAGAAAGTAAAACTGCTGAGGTGGATTATTGTTTTCGGTTTCCATGTAAAGTGTCATTAATAATATTTTCATTAATTTCACTTACACCTGACAGCAAGCTAATGAGGCGGTAACAAATTGCATTAAACGCTTTCTTACTACGATTAATTGGACCAAATTTGAATTTTTTAAACTCTTGGGAAAAATAAGAAATTTTAAGACACTCATTCATTATTATTGTCAAGAACTTAATAACCTTTACGGGAAGTGCTTTCAGGCACCAGTTGCTTATTTTATCGAATCCAGGTGGGATTTTACTTTTTAATGTTTTCATTATATTGGAAATATGTGAAGTAGTAACTAAATATATGTCTAAAGGCTAAGCGCTACCTGATCTAAACGTTTCTAGTTAGAGTATGACTAACGAAAGAGGTTGTAATACGATCACCAAGATTTTCTGAAATTATGTTATATAAAGAAAACATTTCTCCAAAAAGCTGTTTTCTAACGAGAGCTCTAATATAACGATTAAAGTAAGCGATCCCATGATTTATTTCTAAACAAAACAATTTCATCAAGGAGTCTCCAATTTAGTGTTTCCATGTGATAAAATATCATTTAAATTTCTGAAGCGTTTCCAGTTTCGTCGCATTAACATACTTGGACATGTTTATTTCTTTCAATTGAGGGATATCTCTTTGGAACACTGAAATCAACTGCATTATTTTATTATTTTCGAACCGTATAAATTCACAATATTTGCCTATTAAATTCTATTTTTCTTTTATTTTAAAAATATATTTTTAAGATATGCATGCCATCACAAAATTTTTATCATATCATAATGACCTCTGATCTTTCGCAAAAAAAAAATTGGGTACACCATATTGTAAAGCCAAGACCTAAGCTAGAGTTATATATTCAAAAAAATTTAGGGATGATCACAATTATTCTGGACCACTTCATTGAGTTTTGATGTGTAAACATCTACACGCGCAAAAAATACGCGGGTAAAAGTCTATTTCACAATACAATCACAAAAACAGCGTAAGGTGTAAGACGTAATACAAAATCGGTGTGACTAATGATTGTATTGGGGAAAAAAATTATATGTAATAACCTGTTTGAAAATGAAAAATAAAAAACGAAAAATGAAAAATTAAAAGTGAAAAATGAAAAATAAAAAAAGAAAAACTAAAAAAAAATTAATATAAAAAATAAAACTAAAAATTAAAAATAAAAAATTAGAAATGAAAAATAAAAATTAAAAATAAACAAGTAAGAAAATTATAGTCGGTCTAGACCGACTATACGATACCCTATACCATGCGTTTAGAAACCCCATCTCTTAGGCCCAACTAACTGGACATAGAAAATAAGCAAAAACCAAATTTGAGTGGGATTTTTATTAATTTTTTTGGCTGCAGATATGAAAAAGTTCATATCGGATGCTATATCTACATGGGGACTAGGTCCAAAAATGGACCGATCCTGATCATGTTTGGTAAAGTCTCTTGTATTTTGCAAAAATACATACAAACAAAATTTGAGAAGAATCAGAACAATATTTTTTTTTTAATAGATTTAAGTGAAAATCGGGAAGCAGCTCTATATGGGGCCACAGGCATAATTTTTGGACTACTCATTAATGGATGTAATGAATGCATATAAACCCAATTTGAGTAAGATCTATATGACAATTTGGATCTTATGACAATTTATGTCGATTTCATAGGGGTAATTTGTATGGGGGCTAGGTCTCAACATGGACCTATTCTCAATTTCAATAGCGTTCATCCCATGGCCGATAAAAGCTTATATACCAAATTTCATCAAAATATATTCATATTTGCGACCTGCAGTTTGATTACAAGGTTTACATGGACACACAGACGGACGGACGGACGGACGGACGGACGGACATTGTTAAATCAACTCAGAAAGTGATTCTGATTCGATCGGTATAATTAAAGATGGGTCTAGGTCAAAATTTTTGGTTGTTACAAACAGCAGCACAAAGTCATTATACCCAAACCACATAGTGGTATAGGGTATAAAAATGAAAAATAAATAATGAATAATAAAAATTTAAAAATAAAAAATAAAAAATGGAAAAATAAAAAATGAAAAACGAAAAATGAAAAATAAAAAATGAAAAAGAAAAAATTAAAAATGAAAAGTAAAAAATGAAAAATAAAAAATAAAAAAAAAAATAAAAATGAATAATGAAAAATTAAAAATGAAAACTGCAAAATGAAAACTGAAAAATTAAAAATGAAAAGTAAAAAATAAAAAATAAAAAATGAAAAATGAAAAAAAGATAAATAAAAATGAAAAACGAAAAATGAAAAACAAAAAATGAAAAATGAAAAATAAAAAAATGAAAAATAAAAAAATTAAAAATTAAAAATTAAAAATTAAAAACGAAAAACGCAAAATAAAAAATGTTGAAATAAATAATATATATTTTTGTGTTAGCAGAGCCCCTGCAGTTAATTGCTATAAGCGATACATAGATGACGCTTTCTGTTTGATTTTAAAAAAGTGACAAAAAAAATTTTAGTTACTAGATGCATACAAATCTCCCCTGTGATCGGACTCATATTTCAGGAACTGTTAGAGGTCAAATTTTTTATATATATACATATGTGTCCCTGCATATGAAAACCCACCAAGTGTGTTAAAACGAGTTTTTGAGTAAAACGCAATTAAAGTTTCCCCCTTAGTGTTGCATTTTCATAGCATGCGTGGGAATGTTTTGATATGTTTTGATATCGTTTAGTGCTAGAACTCCGAGTTTGTTTTAATTACTGTGAAAATGTCTCACTAGTCTGATGAATTTGATCAACTGGGTTTTTACTGTTTTATATATGTAATTGGAATGTTACATTACTTTCCGATGTTCTTTAGACTTGCGAGCGGTTTCATATAAAAGTTTTTTTTACATACAAATCCAAAAAAAAAGTGAATTCATGAAATTTGACATACGAGGTGGGTTTTCTTTAGCAGGGTCCCTTGTATAATTGTATTTAAGAGCCACATTTCTGCGACTTAACTTCACATAATAATAAATAATGGAGTTTTTACAATTTTAAGTAATTTTTGTATTTTAGGGATATATGTTTACACTTGAGCTATTTCTGGAAAACTCAATTCAATACACTTGAAACTTCAACTGAATAATGGTGAAACTGCTTGCTATCATGAACACATATGAAAATCATTTTGCTTTTTTATTAGCATAATTTTTAAATTAAGATTTTCTAAATTAATTTGGAATACTTGTTCGTTATATCTTTAATATGCATCTCTACGTTGAAATAATGTAATTATTTCTTTATAATTTTATTTAAAAAGATCATCGCTTAGGATTTAGTTTTCTTTGCCATTGTAAATTGTGTAAATCTTAATTTTTATAACTTACAAAGGAATTCATTCACTTAAGTTCTGTTATTATACTGCAAATATAACCGTCACCGTTGTTTTCCAACAACAGAATTTCATTAATAGCCGTAGCTTACTCTACCCAGTGACATGGATGATTTATAAAACTTTTGCTTATTAAACATGATGAAGGAAAACATAATGTTCTGCTTAATAAAGTTTTCAAAAGTAATGAACTATATTTGAATTTTAAGGATATTTTTGATATGAGAGAAAACGATAAATATTTAATCGGTAGAAAGATAAATACTGATACTGATATACAAATTAAATATATAAATCGTATTTAACTTTAATATATATGTCAGGGGTGGGCACGTAAATGGCTTGTTGGCCAAATTTGGAATTTCACCAACTAACGGTGGGCCGCACTAGTTTATTTCTGTAAAAATATTCATTTTCAAACAAAAAAGCAAAAAAAAACAATTTTTAAACAAACATAAAATTTATTATTTCATTTCATACACATTACAAATAAATTCTATACTGAAATATTATTAGTATTTATAAAAATAATGTTACATTTTAAAATTTTTTGAGATCAAAGAATTTAATTTTAAATAAAATAAAAAAAAGGAATTATATAAAAATAAAATAAAAATATAGGTAACAAAAAATAAAAAAGAAATTAGGAAGAATTTTTGATTATTTCATTAAAATCAGGTGTGTAGTTTGTCAAAGTTGTCCGAATGAGTTCCGTAAGATGTTGGTTTTTTAAACGTGAACGATTTTTGTTTTTAACATTTTTCATGTTGGAGTATAGAGATTCACAACAACTTTTTTTCAATTATGGATATTGGGTTTCGTTAACAAGTTTCCAAAATCCAACTAGAAAAGTTGATTTGTGATGCATTTTCAATACAATATCATCCTTCATTTCTAACAACTCCAATTATCCAACATCTGGTTTTGCAAGAATTATATCGGATAATAAAAATTCATCATTTAGGACATCACACAAAAATGGGTTAACAAAAACTGAGAATGTTGCTTGAAGTTGTTTGAGATCATCAAATCTACATTTCAAATTTTCATGAAATTGTCTTAAATTATTTATGTATTCTTCCAGCTTATCGTCTTGTATATTATTTTCGTTCAATTTTAAAAGAGGAAAAAATTTAAATTTTTTACATTCGAGGTCTTTTATCTCGTGGCAATTCAAATTTGTTAATTACTTCGAAAAGCGCATTTTTTACATCAATGCCTCGCGTTGTTTCAGAAAGAGCTACAAGGTCTAGCATTTCTTCAGTGATATTAAATTCAGCTGATACAGACCTAATGAAGATCGCCAATTTAGGAACGTCGCTAACATCTGTGGATTCATCAAGAGCTAAACTAAATGCTGCAGAATTTTTTAGTTCGTTTTTTAAACTTGTTTCAATAAAATATCTCCAATCCCACTCTCGGTTGTGCGCCGTGATAAAGAAAGCTGATCTTTCGCTTTCTGCAGCTTTTTGTTATCAGGGTCGAGAATGGTCATAACCTTCTTCATAGTGTGTTTTCTTAACTCTGCTTCCCCATAAGGACATTTATCATGGGCAATATCCCAAGCTATTATGTAACTTGCTTCAAGTGATCTGTCATTTCCATAGCTAAAAGACGAAATAATTTTCTGTTCTTTTGCAATATTTGACTGCAATGCCTTCAGTTTAGTCTCTCTAAGATTAGTATTAAGGGGATAATCTATGGCAAATTGTGAGTGAAATTTTTCATGATGTCTACTTAAATTGTAAAGTTTGTTATGTGGTACAGTAATTTTGCAAATGAGGCTCATGGGTATGTCCTTATTTTCAACAAATCCGAATTTGTGTGTCCTTTCGCACTGGAATTTTCTGTTTTCATCACCAATCTTACGTTTTTTATTGCTCGTTGATGGCATTTTAATTCTGTAAAAGTAAAAAGCGGGACCGATATATGTTGAGTATTGCCAGTTAATTTCAATAAAATGAACATGAGATATAATTAAAAAATCGTCCAATTTGCCAATTTTAAAAATTTTTTAAACAAAATTTTAAAGTTCAATTGAATTATTTTTCAAAACATGCTTTTAAAAAAATTTTTAGGAAGTGGTTGGTACAATATGTATAAAAAATTTAATGGTTTCTGTTCCAAAAGATAAAAAATTTCTAGTTTTAATGAAACATATAATTATCGGGACTGCTCTCATCCCCAAGCATTCAGAACAACAGGGCTTTTACTAAAAAAAGCAAAAATAAAAAATGGAAAATATAGTGTTTTTTTTCAAATTATGCGATTTTTGTCGGTTTAGTGCTTTTTAATATTTTAAAGTTGACAACCCTGAAAATAATGAACTACAAAAAACGAGAGAGAAAAATTATTATGCTCTGTCGTTTTTATTTCAAATCATGGGTGTGTTTTGCAAACAAATTTTTAAAATGCATCTTTTTTTTACACGCTACATTGTTTCTAATAGAAAAAATGAAGCATGCTAACAGAAGTTACATTCAAATAATTTGTATTATTTTTGTGGCCCTATTGAAAAATTATACTCGTATTAATGCTATTTTTGAACAATACTTTGAAATTTTGGTATTAATGTTTTGATTTTTTTTTTTTTTTTAATTAAATCTAAATTCAATTTTGTAATTTTTTAAATTTATATGGAGCCGCATAAGATTCGTTCGTGGCCCTGATATATATAATATAAGTATATACGAGCAGTTAGAGGCATACGAGTAATTGGCGATACGGTACTTTAAGAAAATGTACTTTTTTCTGCAATGGTACTTTTTCAACAAATTGCACTTTTCAAAAAAGACAGTTTTTATAAAAATTTACTTTTTTAGGATAAAGACTTGTTTAAGAAAGGTACTTTTTAAGAAATGGTTTTTAAAAATAGGTACTTGTTTAAGAAATGGTTTGTTAAAAAATATACTTGTTTAAGAAAAGTACTGTTTTAAGAAATGGTTTTTAAAAAATGTTAATTGTTTAAAAGAGGGTACTTTTTTTTAGCAAAATATACTTAAAAAAAATTACTTTTTGTAGGAAAACTACTTTTTAAGAAAAGGAACTAGTTTAAGAAAAGTTAGTTTTTAAAATATGTACTTTTTTATTAAAAACTACTTCATAATAAAATGTACTTTCTTGACAAAGGGATCGTTTTTAAGAAAATTTTCTTTTAAGAAGATATTTTTTTAAGAAAAGTTCTTTTTTAAGAAGACTTACATTTTTACGAAAATGAACGTTTTTTAGAAAAGATACTTTTTGAAGAAATTGCACTATTTTAAGATAATTTACTTTTAAAATCTACTTTTTAATCAAGTATATTTCTTAAAAATCTAATTTGTTAAAGAAACTCTTAAAAAAAAATCTTGACTAAAAAGGTACTTATTTAAGTTTTAGTACACTTTTTAAGAAACTGTGTACTTTTTTAGGAAAATGTATTCTTTATAAAATGTAAATATTTGTAAGAAAGGGTACATTTTGTAAAAAAAAAAAAAAATACTTTTTTAACAAAATTATTTTGTGTTAAAAATAAAACTACTTTTTTAAGAAAACGTTCTTTTAAGAAAGGATACTTTTTAAGAAAGAGTACTTTTTTTAAGTAAAGGTTCTTTTTTTTTGGAAACACAACTCTTTTAGAAAAAGCACTTTCTAAGAAAAGGCACTTATTAAGAAAATTTACCTAGCCGATAATCTAGGTTGCTAATGCTTTAAAATTAGTTTTATTGTAATTTTACATTATAATGAGTCCACAAATAAATAAATAAAAAAGAAGAAGAAACGGTACTTTTAAAAAAAGGCACTTTCTTAGAAAAATAAAATTTTTATTAGAAAATAAATTACTTTTTAAGAAAAACTACTTTTTAAAAACAGGTACTTTTTTAACAAAACGTATCCTTTAAGAAAAGGTAATTTTTTAAGCAAAAATATTTTTGTAAGAAAAAGTACTTTTTTTAACTTTCTAAAATATTTTTAGCAAGATTTGTATCTAACAATATGTAGTTCATCAGTTTTTCAATTATTTTAAAGAACTTTTTTAATAAAAAGTCTTCTTTAATAAAAGTATTTTTTTTTAAAAAGTCCTTTTTAAGTACTTTTAAAGGAAAGGTATTTAATTTTTACGAAAAGGTACTTTTTTGAAGAAAAAGCGATTTTTATAAAAAATGCTCCTTTAGACTTCTTAAAGAAAACATAGTTTTTTTAGGACAAGGCATTTCTTAATGAATAGGTACTTTTTTAGAAAAAATATTTTTAAAACTGACTTTTTTAACAAATCGGTAGTTTGAAAAAAATTACTTTAGTGAAAAGTGGCAACCTCATATGTTTTAAGTTTTAATTTTTTTGGAGCCATCAAAAGTAAACGATCTTAGTGAATTTGTAAACATGAAAAAAATTAGCCACCGTCATGTAATTCAATGCTTTCATTCAAATGTCCAACAAATACTAAAGCCGAGCTAGATTCTATACAGTAGTCGAACAATTGAGGTGTCATGCCAGAAACGATTAAGAAAATCCAATATATGGTATTGGATGATCATCGACTGAAGATAAGAAAGCTGTCCGGGAGAAAGTTGCCGCGTTCGCTCATGGATGAGCCATAAGTCCACCAGTTCACACCTGAGACAAAGGAACAGTCAAAACTGTGGGAGAATCGTGTCCAGAAATGACGAAGACAGTTCCATATGCAGGCAATGTTATGGCATCTATTTTTGAGGATGCGCGTGGCCATACTTTTAATTGATGAACCTCACAAAGAAAACCCAATTAAGCATAATACATACTAACTTATTGCAACGCTTAAGTGAAGACGAAATTAAGGTAAAGAAACGAACTTGGCGAGAGAGAAAGTATTGTTTCATGAAAACAATGCACCAGTTCATACATCCGCTATTGCGATGGTCAAAATCCTTCGAATTTTTTTTTATTTCCAAACTTGAAAAAATGGCTTGGAGGCAAAAGAATTGTCAACAATAAAAACGCGGAGTCTGCGGTTGATGGCTGTTTTAAATAGCTAGATAGTTCTTACTATAAAGAGGATATCAAAGCTATTTAATATCAGTGGGAAAAGTGTATCGGGCTAAAAGGAGATTATGTTAGAAATATGAAAAAAAATTCCCCAAATTTATTGTGTTTTCTTTGTTAGGTCGAGTTGTTCTGAGACCGCCATTGAATTTAACTAACCCTCACTTGAGGCAGATATTTGTTTAAAACATGAAATCATTTTGTACCTATATCCTGACGGCACACTTGACATTAAATTGCGTCCTTTTCAAACTCTTTCTTTTAACTCATACTCTCTGTCTCTCTGTCTGACTGTCAGCCTGTATGTCTGCCATGGGTGGACTCCATTCCCCCTTATCCAATTGATCTGAATCTTGGCCCATAGTCTTGTCGTGACTACATATTAATTTTGGGGTAGTCACGTACAGTCACACGTGGTCACGCACAGACACGGAGTGATCTAAATGTCATTTCCCCTCATCCGGTCGATCTCAAACTTGGTCCATACACTTGCTGTGAAAAAAGGATTAACTTTGACTTAGTCACGCGCAGTCACGCATGGTCACGCACAGTCACGGAGTGATCTAAATGTCATTTCCCCTCATCCGATCGATCTGGAACTTGGACCGTACACTTGCTGTGAAAAAAAGATTAACTTTGGCTTAGTAACGCGCAGCCACGCATGGTCACGCATAGTCACGGAGTGATCTAAATGTCATTTCCCCTCATCCGATCGATCTGGAACTTGGACCGTACACTTGCTGTGAAAAAAAGATTAACTATGACTTAGTCACGCGCAGTCACGCATGGTCACTCCCAGTTACGGAGTGATCTAAATGTCATTTACCCTCATCCGACCGATCTGAAACTTGGCCAATATACTTGCTGCACAGAAATATCAACAACGACATAGTCACGCGCAGACACGCATAGTCACGCACAGTCACGGAGTGATTTAAACCCCATTTTCCCTTATCCGATCGATCTAAAACTTGGTCGATAGACTTGCTGTGAAAAAAGATTAAATTTGACATAGTCACACACAGTCACGGAGAGATTAAAACCCCCCCTCATCTGATGGATCTGAAACTTTGTCCAAAGACTTGTTGTGGCCAACATATGCATATGCATAAAGAAAAAAAGAGTTTTAATAAAAACTTTGTTGTTATGTGTTAGATTATTATTTTTATAGTTACCAAAAATACGATAAAACGTTTACGTTGTATTGATTCAATCTGGCTAATCTATCATGTTTGTCAACCACGTAATCTAACTACGGAATTCGACGTGAAAATATAATACTTCCGCTTTGTTAAAGTATAGTGCAACCGAATGCAATAAAAACATGTTGATTTTATTTTGTTTATTTGGCCAAAGGAAGTGGCTGGATGAAAAAAAAACTAATTCAAAACGTACATATAAATCGAATCTGTATCAAAGCACTGAAGCTGATTTTAATGGAAACTTAACTATCAAATACATTTTATACACATCCATAATCATTTCCTTTCAAAAACATTTACGTTATTAAGTTATAAAGTTTATCATTAATGTACTTTCATTTTCAGGGTACTCAAAAGATTGCATTACCTTATCAAACCAATCAAAAACTTACTGTTAAACAAATCCTAACACACTTCAGTGGCATCGATGCATCTACGATGAAGAATCCCAAAGAAATATTTGCAGCTGACATACAAAAGGATTTATTGTTATTGGAGGAACAGGAGGGTTCAGTAAATTTTAAATTTGGCGTTGTTTATATGAAACCTGGCCAATGTTGTGATGATGAAATGTTAAGCAATCGTAAGTATGCGAATCAAAGTACCTACATTAAGAGTGGTCTTTAATATTGATTTTGATTTAGTGAAATAATATTATTGTAGAAATAATAAATGGGAGTTTGTATAGTGCGAAAATATAACAATTTATGTATTGAGTAAGCTGGTTAGTAATTGCAGGGTGAAATAATTAAATTCTAGCTCAACTTATATAAAAAGAACTGGCTTCAACTTCTAGCAATGAATTGTTACAGTTATACTCTGTTACAATCTTATAACTGAATTAACATTTAATTAATAAATATTCATTTCATAAGTCGAAACATAACCAAAAGTTCGAAATTCATATGAAAGAACAGAATTTTTTTCTTTTTTTTTATTTCCTACTATAAACTGAGCCTATAGCGATAATGGAATATATTTTTTATTTTTATCTATATACTAGGTAGTTGCAATAAGTCTAAATTAAAAAGCACTTTTTAATTTTAATATTTCTAAAAAAAAAAAATCGATTATACTTCTGCAAGTTTGCGTTTTTGCGATTTTCAGTTCTTTATTTCTCACAATTTTGCAATTTTGAGTTTTTGTGTTTTCGAGATTTCGTTTTTGCAATTTCGCAATTTTGACTTTTTTCGATCTTACGTTTTCAAAATTTTTAATTTTTAAAATTTTACGTTTGGGCGATTTTGCAATTTTCCGTTTTCGGGATTTTTCTTTTTTGCGATTTTTCGTTGATATTTGATTTTTGCGATTTTGCGTTTTCGAGATTTAATATTTTTAAAATTTTAAATTTTTGTGATTTTTGAGTTTTTGCCATTTTTCGATTTTACGTTTTGCGATTTTTCGTTTTTGCGATTTTTAATTTTTACAAATTTTACGATTCTGCGTTTTTCACGTTTATGCGTTTTTGCTTAAATTAAATACGATCGAGTTTTCGTAGATTTTAAAAAATAGTTTTAATTTAGATGCTTAAATTAAAAATAGGCAGTAATGATCGTAACTATATATTAAGTTACGTTTTGATATATTTATCGTTCGATCTCGATTAGTTTTTTTTTTTTTTTTTTGTTTTTAAAATCTTACCGATAGATGACTGGTTTAGTTGAAGGTTTCCAAGAATGAATTCTAACGTACAACAGTCTATTTCAAACCTAGATACAACATTATTTACGCATCCCAGCAAAAAAAAAGTGAATTAATTCAAAACTAGCCGATTCCAGCGTTCGAAATTCGACTGCAATTTCTAGGCAACTTTGTTTTTCAACTTAGTCAATTCACAAACCAACTCTTTTTTGGTTTATTATTATTGTGAATTAAGATAACCACATTAACAAATTTATTAAACACACACATAACATATGTGTAGTTTTATGTATGTGTTAGTAGCAATTTTAAATGCGATTTACTCAAAATAAAGGATAAAATTTAAAAATCTGTAAATCTGTAAAACAGCTAAAAAGAAATACCTTTCAAATAATATACGTTTGGTCAAAATCGGGATAAAACGGGAGAACAAAACATTGGTCACAAGAAAACGCCTAGCCTATTAATATTATAGATAAATGATTTTTTGTTGTTTTATATAAAAACTAGCTGACCCGGCAGGAATTGGTTTAATAAGACTGTAATCAGCTTCAGTATATTAGCTTAATTGCAATTTTTATTCTTGATTTAATAAATTCAAATTCACGTTATAAAGTGTTCGTCTGATTTTAGTAAATAGTAAATTATAATGATTATGAAGAAAACATGAATTTACCAATTCCAAGTTGTAGACTTGTATTGACTGGTTTTGTGGTTTGTTGACTGTCATTGTATATGCCACATGAATTTCTTGCTGCATATTGTTGTTGTGGTATTAAATTCGTTTTGAACTATTGGATGTTGGTCACTACGACCAACGTCTGTCCTCTAGGCATTTTTCACATGACCATCATAAAATTAACTGAAAGTTTTGTAATTAAGCCAAAGTGTAATATTGCATTTAAATTTAATATTGTTGATATGAAAATTATATACAGTGAAAATTACAGATTAGTAGTAATCTCCATCCCAGCGCCACCTTTAAGATATTAGGTTTTCTGATATGTTTCTATTTTATACCTTGTTTTACATATATCAATTGCTAAATTGAAAATAATTATTTTGGTATTGAAATATTTGTTAGTTTGATATTTTGTTTTCCTGAAAATTTTTCATTCATTCAAATACTATCTGCTGAACAATAAACATTAATTTTTATTTAAAACTAAACATTTAATTGAATCATTTTATTGGCGACGAGGTTTAACCGAAACCAGAATGGAGAAAGTTTTAGCAGATATTTTTGCAAGACAAAATGAATGGACACAGCAAATGATGGCGCAACAGCAACAGCAACAACAGCAACAATTTTTCTAACAATTATTTAGTCAGCGAGGAATAAGCCCATCAAACAGCAGAATTGAAACGACTACAGCGGTTCCAAGGTTTCATGCATTTGAGGAGGAACAACACGACTTCGATTCATACAGGAGTCAATTAGAGGAGCATTTCAAAGCTTATAACGTGGAAGATAGCGAAAAGAAGAAGTTATTTCTTTTATCCTGGGTAGGAGATAGCACATTTCGATTACTCCAAAAACTAGTAGGTAAATCCATCATTCAGCAACTCTCGTATCAAGATCTTGTGGCAAAACTCGAAGGCCATTTTAAGTCAAAGTCGCACATCATCAAATCTAGATATGATTTCTACAGGAGGCAAAAACGTGAGGGTGAGTCGTATAAACAGTGGGTATCGGAGTTAAGAGGTATGGCTAGAGAATGTAATTTTGTTTGCAAAAGTGAAAATTGTTGTAGTGAGTATATCGACGAATTAATACGTGATATTATAGTTTTATATGCTCCTGACGAGCCAGTGCGAACAGCTGCATTACACAAAGAGGACCCTTCTCTTCAAGAAGTATTGCAAATCGGAGAAACTTTCGAATCAACACGGAAAACTTTAAATAGTATCAAAGAAACATCACCACATGAAGCCCACATCTTCCCATTGAAGCAGCAACAAAAATTCAAAAATTCAAATCAATTTCAAAATAAGTTTCAGCAGCAACATCACCGTCAAAAGAAATTTCAGCTAGAGCATAATAGACATGGTCAACAAGCATGATCTCAACTGCCATTATGCAGCGGATGTTTTAAGGATCATGAAAAAAGTAATTGCAAATATTTGAAAGCCCGATGCTACAAGTGCAAACGAATCGGTCATATTGCACATGTATGTAAGTCCATTCAAAATTTTAATGAAATTAATCGTAGTCAAGTAAAAACTTTAAATGAAAACGATATAGTTATAAATTGCAATGTTCTTTACAATACCATCACAAGATCAGGCAACAAGATGTTTATAGATTTATCTATAAACAACATGCCATTAAAATTCCAGTTTGACACAGGAGCAGCTCGCTCAATAATCGGTCTATCGGGTTATAAATTGTTAAACAAACCACAATTACATGACACTACAGTAAAATTGTTTGGGAACGGTAATTCAGAGGTACCTATACTCGGCGCAATGCAAGTTAAAGTCAAACTAGGAGAGGAAACTAAGGTCCTAGAAGTTATTGTTGCCAATTCAGAATATTGTAATAATATTTTTGGATTAAATTGGTATGACGAGTTTAAGAGTGTCCAAATTTTTAGATTAGAAGAAAACAAAAAGCTTAAGTTGTTGTGTGAAGAGTTCAGCGAGATATTTAATGGTGAATAAGGCCATTGCAATAAATTTAGAGCACATATTTATATGAAAGAAGATGCAAGACCAAAATTTTTCAAGCCTAGACCTATTCCTTATGCTCTCCATGAATGTTTTAAAGCCGAAGCTAAACGCTTGACAGATTTCGGTATCTGGAAACCAGTAAAATTTAGTCAATGGGCTTCACCACTTGTTATTATACCTAAACCAAATAACAATATCAGGGTTTGTGGGGATTTTAAAGTAACAATTAATCCTCAGATGGATATAGAGCAATATCCAATTCCAAGAATTCGTGATTTATTTCATAAGCTGAAGAATGGTAAGCTATTTTCTAAAATTGATTTATCAGACGCATATTTGCAAATTGAGATGGATGAGGAATCCAAAGCCTTACTTGTTGTAAACACATCTTTGGGGCTCTACCAATATCAACGTTTGCCTTTTGGTGTCGCAAGTGCACCTACTATATTCCAACGCTTTATTGAGCAAACAATTAGTGACATTCCTGGTTGTGTTAACTATTTAGATGACATTATCTGTACTGGTCAAAATGATGAAGAGCATTTTAACAATCTTCGACTACTTTTTTTAAGATTAAGAGAAAGCGGCTTGCGATGTAATTTTTCAAAATGCAAATTTATGCAACCTAAAGTTGAATATCTGGGTCATATGGTCAGTAGATCAGGTATTCAACAATCTGAGTCAGGAAAAGAAGCTATTAAAAATTTACCACGACCAACTAATTTAGCAGAACTTCAATCTTTTATGGGAAAAGTAAATTATTATTGCACTTTTATACGAAATTATTCCGATGTTTGTGGTCCATTGAATTTGCTTCGTAAAAAGGACAAGAAATATCATTAGGGCCATGAACAAGAAAAAGCTTTCCAGAAGCGAAAACGTCAAATAATTGAGATGACAAAACTTGTTCACTTTGATGAAAGATTACCTATAATCTTAGCCACTGATGCATCTTCGTATGGTATCGGCGCAGTGATTTCTCATATATATCCGGGTGGATCTGAACGTCCAATAGCTCACGCGTCGAAAACGCTTAATGATCATCAAAAGAACTATAGCCAAATTGAAAAAGAAGGTTTATCGATTATATTTGGAGTTCGAAAGTTCCATGGTTATTTGTATGGCCATAATTTATTTTAATTACAGACCATAAGCCTCTGGTATCAATTTTTAATCCTAAAAAAGGAATTCCAGTCACAACAGCACACAGGTTACATCGGTGGGCCTTAATATTAGCTGGTTATACATACACAATTCAGTACAAAAACACAAAATCACATGGAAATGCTGATGCATTATCCAGACTTCCTCATAAAGAAGATCTTGATTTTGATAAATCTGAAGACATTTATGAAGTTAATTTTATAGAACAATTTCAAAAGTTTCCACTGGATGCTAAAACGGTAGCAGATTTAACTAAAACTGATGTAGTTTTAAGTAAAGTATTTCATTACATAATGAATGGTTGGCCTGATAACATAAATGAAAAAGATTTCCTACCGTATTTTCGACATCGTTTAAATTTAACAGCTTTTAACGGTGTAATTATTCTACAAACTGATTACAATAGGGTTGTAATACCAACACAAGTTCAAGGAAAAGTTCTCAAACTTCTGCATGAAGGTCACTGGGGCATCGTTAAAACAAAACAATTGGCTCGACGATATTGCTGGTGGCCTAAAATCGATGATCACATTTTAAACCTAGTTTCATCTTGCTCCATCTGTAATGTGTGCAGCTCAAATCCAGCAAAAGAATTTTCACCGTGGCCTCAAGCATCGCAACCTTGGCAGAAAATTCATTTAGATTTTGCTTTGCCATTCGCACAATTTACGTGGCTCATATGTGTAGACTCTTTTTCACAATTTCCTTATGTTTTGAAAATGGAAAATAGCACAACACTTTCAACAATTAGGGCTCTCCAGAATATTTTTTCAATTGAGGGATTATCAGAATGTATAGTTACAGATAACGGTACGCAGTTTACTTCACATGAGTTTCAAAATTTTTGCAAGATTCACGGGACAAAACACCTTACAACAGCTCCTTTTCACCCATCGTCTAATGGTCAAGCTGAACGGTTTGTACGGACCGAAGAAAAAGAAGACCTACTTTTTATTCACCGGAAGTGCGCAACAAATTGGCGAAGAGGAATTGATATGTTTCTATTTTATACCTTGTTTTATATATATCAATTGCTAAATTGAAAATAATTATTTTGGTATTGAAATATTTGTTAGTTTGATATTTTGTTTTCCTGAAAATTTTTCATTCGTTCAAATACTATCTGCTGAACAATAAATATTAAATTTTATTTAAAACTAAACATTTAATTGAATCATTTTATTTTCAAAGCGCCGCCTAGAGGTTAAGGAGTATAAAAAATAATTCAGATAGCTACAGTGGTTCATTCGTTATGGTCAGACATACATGCGCACCAACTTTTTTATTTATTTATTATTTTGTATGGGGCACGCCACGCCATACCCATTTATTCAGCACCCAGATTTGCACCCGACTGTTTTCTTGGGGGTTATTTGAAAATTTTTAAAAATATTATGGAAAATGCTCTAAAACGAGCCCATCATTGAGAATCTGAAAACGAAGGTCATTTAAGTGATATTATTCTCCATACTTAAAGTAAAAAATTTCCATTTTATATATTTTATTATCTGAAGAAAAATAAAATAAAAAATATATATAAACGAAAAAGTTATTAAATTTTTAATCCCCATGATGACTTTTGGCCCACCCTGTATAAAAAAAATATATTTTCAGTTGACACAGATTTTAAGAAGTCACAAAATAAAATACATAATACAGTTATTTATTTCGAAATTCCACAAACTTAGTATAACCCTTTGTAAAATGTAGAGGGTATATCTGTGATTTTCTGGAATAACCGCGTATGTCAATTTTTGTCAGGTTTGAGTTAACGATGCTAAATATATGAATTTTTGACGCTCTTTACACACGTTAAATTTTTTTAAAAAAATATTGACCATTTCTGAGTTTTTTCTTTAAATAACGACGTAACTTAAATGTTTATTAAATTAATTTGCAGCACTATCGACGTATGTCAACCTACGTTTGATCGCTGACAAATTATTTTCTCTGAAAACGACACATAGCGACATACGTTGTTATTAATGAAAAAAAAATTCAGAATAATTTTGGATTATTTTTCGGTTTATAACCACTTATAAAAACTTGTGTGTTTATTTCTGTTATTTTTTGTCACTATTATTCTTGATACGTTGTTATATTCTCATCCCGTTAACTTTTTGTTGACGACCAAAAAAATCAATTTTTCAAGCAACAACAACTTATGTCTACATGGGTAGTTGCATTGTTAGATTTTTTTTCAAAGAAAACGACGTCTGTCGACATAAGTTGTTTTATCTGCACACAATTTAAGTGCTATTTACCTATTGTTTTTTCGTCCTTCTCTAGGATCTATTCCTCTGAAGATTTTTGACTCAAAATTTCATATAAAGTATTAATTGCCCATATCTACAGGACTGTTAAATAAAAAGCTCTAAAAACTTTATATCGAGCCCATAATTTCAAATATAACATTTTTTGGCTCCCCTGAACATTTTGATTTTACGACATACGCGGTTATTCTAGAAAACCACAGATATATCAGTTTATCATTCCAATTGTAACGCATCGAAAAATTAATTTTCGACCCAATAGAGTATATGTTTTCTTGATACTTATAACTCCGTTCTACACACTCTTGCACACATGAAGAAGACCTATATAGTCAAAATCTGCGTCGAGAAATAAAATAACCGTGTCTCCCAGTTTTTCTAGATCAATTCGTATTTTCGCGAAAAATGTGAATAACGGAATAATGTAATCGAGGTAATTACAAAAATACAAAATATTTTTCTTAGAACACATCACGGTAATATCATCTTGTTTATTCGAGAATATTAACACGTGCATCATTAATCAATTAATATCAAAAATGTCACTAAACGGATTTAGTGAAAGTGTGCCATTTTAAATTAAACTACTGTGTTTTTTGAAAACAAAGTGGCAACTGAAATTGTTGAATTGATTTAATATTTTCAAGTCGTTTTTCTAATTTGTTTTTTTATTTAATAACGGAATGCTATGTGTGTGGTTTATTTGCGCCTGAAAAATATTTACGAAATATAAGCAAATGCTTTTGAAGAATTTTTTGTTATTTCATATGTTTCAAATATATGGTATGCAAAAAGTGTATTAAATCGGCATAAAATTAAGTATGTCTGAGCCACAAGCTGGTCAGTTGGCTGTTGGTTAAACCTGATGATGTAATAATACCTGCTTTACACATAAAACTTGATCGGATCCGAAGCTTTATACGAACACTAAATAAAGACAGTGTATCATTTTAGATGTTAAAACAAATTTTTCCAAAATTATCCGATGTGAAATTTGAAGCAGGTAACCTATTTTTGGAACATTCTGATGACCTTATTTGTAACTATTACATTTTTATAAGTGTGTTCAATGGTCCACAAACAAAAAAATATTTTAAATGGTACAGATTTTAAAAATGCACTAAGCCGTGTCGAGAATAGGGCATGGATAACTTCTGAAAATGTTACAGATAAATTTTTTGGCAATAAAAGAGCTAACAATTACAAGGACATTGTTAAGAGAATGCTTGACTACAACCATTTAGATTTTTTTCCATCGAACTTAGGAAGCTTTAGTGACAAACATGGGGAACGCTTTCACCAAGAAATAGCAGATATGGAATTTAGGTATGAAGGAAAACAAGAGTACTGTTGGTTGCTTTGTCGCGCCACAAATATGGACTCATAAAAAAGACAAAATAATCGTCCAAAATTTCCTAATAATTAATTCTATCTTAATAATTTAACGAATTTAATAAATTTTTTGCAAACGACAATTTCTTTTATGATTTCTTGTGTACATAATGTAATATTAGAAGATTTGTACACATCTGTTAATACTCAAAAGAAAAGTGTTAATTTATGTATTCATCTCTATATCAACATACAAGTTCATATCCGGACAAACTGTCATGTAAGGGATTTTAATAAAGGCGATAACAAAATTTATTATGTAGAATACGGGTGGTATGATTAATTTTTTTTTTTGTTTTAATATAAATTTGCATTTTATGGAAATATACGAATTGATCTAGAACAAGTAAAAGTGTTAAATTCGGCTGTGCCGAATCTTTGATACCCTCCACCTCGGTTTGAGTATTGAGAACACAAGGGAACAAAATTGAACTTTTTTTGTGTTGATTTGAAATTTATAGCAAATTTTTACTAATTTGAGGTCGCTGATTTCAAATCTGCACTTGGTTTTTTCCTATCAGCTCGACTTTTCGAGATATACCGTTATGTTCAAAATTAAGGCACTTCCGCTACATATATTGGAATAACTTGAAAACGGTTCACCATATTAAATTAAAAAAAAAATCCGAAACTCGCAAACAATATTCTCTTAAAGCCGTGCTTACTTTGTTTTTAAATTTTCCAAGTAGTTTTAGAGATATCGTTCAAGTTTTGAAAAAAAAATTAAAATTTAAAAAAAAAACATTTTTTTTGTTCTTTAAAAATTCCTAAAAAATAAAAATGGGACAAAAATCACAGTTTTGGTCTACAAACAGTTAGTTAAATATATTTTGAATAAAATGAGCTTTATTTCATTGCAATCGGTGCACAACTTTTGATTTTGTTCACGATTTACTGAATTGATATAAATCGCGATTTCCATACAAAAATAACATTTTCTAATGTGTAAGTGTTTGTATGTAATAAGTTAGTTTTTTATGATTCTAAGAATTAAAAAAATTAAGTAATAAAAAAAGATTATTTCATTTTTATGGTCAGCTATACTTTTTAATTTAACATAAAAAGAGAATTTTAAAGAAAAATAAAAAATTTTAATACACAAATATTACAATGTAATTACAACTCATCGAAAAATTTTCTTTTATAAGATTTTCTTAAATAACCTTGTTTAGAGGGATTTGTTTTAATGCTCCAGCAATAGTCCGCTATCATATGCTTATCCCAGTGACCCTGGTACCGCTCCTCTATAGTGCGGATATCTTGATGGAAACGTTCACATTGTTCTTCACTGAAGTCTCCAAGATTTTCAGGGAAACAATCCAAATGACTGTGTAGGTAGTGCACCTTAATGCTCATATTACAACCAAGCTGCTTGAAATGTGACAACATGTTATCCACGTGGTCCGAATAGTGCTCACCCTTTTTGTTTCCCAGGAAATTGCGCACTATCCAAACAAATTCATTCCAAGCATTTCTTTCAATATCGCAATAGCGCAAAAATAACAATCATCATAATGATTCGAAGGTTCCCGCCAGATCATTGGTGTTTTATACTTGAAGTGGGTCCGTTGCTTGTTTGCCCATAACCTTAAATACTCTACACAGTTTTTACATACAGTATTAGGAATCCAGTACTTGTCACGGGTTTCCATGGTAAATCCGAAGTAGTCAAAATAAATTTTTTTAATAAAATCTGACACACTTTTTCTATTTTTTATAAACGTGTATTCGCCACATATGTTACAAAAATAGTTGGGATTGATTTTACAGGTGTTTCTTGACGTAGCCATTGCACAATTTTGAAGTATATATCAAAGTAACACAATTTTCAATAAATAACACACGGGAACAAAATTGAACTTTTTTGTGTTGACTGATTAAATGTTCAATGTAAAATGATTAATATTTTTTGTCGTTATACTTTTCGCTTTCGTAAACACTTGTTGAATGAGAAAAATTGGTTGAATGAACCCATAAAAATACTTAGTAGTTTTTTACTGAAGTACCAAAAAAAATTATATCCACAATTTTATTGACAGTCACTTATAAATGAACACATGTGTTCAGGGGAATTCCTTTAAAAAATCATCCGTTACCAACGGTAAACCACACATCAATAAAAACAAGTGGACTTTTCTTTTTTCTCTTTAATTGACTGTGAACTGACTAGGTGTCATAAAGGGACAATAAAATTTATAGGCGTTATGAGTTTGCTACCGCAACCATAAAAATGAAATAATCTTTTTTTATTACTTAATTTTTTAGTTCTTAGAATCATAAAAAACTAACTTATTACATACAAACACTTACACATTAGAAAATGTTATTTTTGTATGGAAATCGCGATTTATATCAATTCAGTAAATCGTGAACAAAATCAAAAGTTGTGCACCGATTGCAATGAAATAAAGCTCATTTTATTCGAAATATATTTAACTAACTGTTTGTAGACCGAAACTGTGATTTTTGTCCCATTTTTATTTTTGAGGAATTTTTAAAGAACAAAAAAAATGTTTTTTTTAAAAAAATTTTAATTTTTTTTTCAAAACTTGAACGATATCTCTAAAACTACTTGGAAAATTTAAAAACAAAGTAAGCACGGCTTTAAGAGAATATTGTTTGCGAGTTTTGGATTTTTTTTAAAATTTAATATGGTGAACCGTTTTCAAGTTATTCCAATATATGTAGCGGAAGTGCCTTAATTTTGAACATAACGGTATATCTCGAAAAGTCGAGCTGATAGAAAAAAACCAAGGGCAGATTTGGATTCAGCGTCCCAAATAACCTTAAAAACAATATTCAGTTCTTAATCAACAGAACCATTGTTCCCTTGTGTAATAAATGTAAACAAAATATTGGAAAAATATGCATGAGTTTCTTATATGCATGCGTTTCCGGTTATAAGACATAACTTCTCGTTTAATTTAGTTTTTGCTAATTAAATAGCTCGCCTTAACATCCATTGCAAAGGTAATGGTTGTATAGGGTGGCTATATGCATTAAATCGTGTTAATTGGAGATGGCTGTATAGTTTCTTTTAACTGGCAAAATATTTTTTCATTGCGGCCATATAGGTCGGATGGAGTAACAATATAATAACCAAAAAAAAAAAAAGCTCTCTCAATTTTTTTATTAAAATATTGGCATATTTGGAAAACATAGAGAATAAATTTATAATAAAAAAAAATTAAATTAGGGATGCCAAACGCAAAAAACCAAATGTCCCAAACATTTTAATTAAAATAATTTAATTTTATCTTTATTTTCTGAAAAACTTCAAATATTCATCCAAAAAAAAAATTGTGAAAAACAATATATGTATAAATAACATTCTCATCAAATTGCGTTTATTTATGTAACAATTTTTATGTTCGCAATTCTTAAATATCATTTGAGGTTTTCTAAAATTCATTGAATTTAAATTAATGTTTTCTGTAGTGCGAATTCAACGATCCGACAGAATTTCAACGATCCGACAACCGCAAAATATATCGAAAGCTATTGTTGTTTGCACTGAAGATTAAGTGATTCACTAAGTACACACATCTTAACGACAGTCGACAAATCTATTTTTCTATTTATTTAAATTGTAAACGAGTGGCATCTCTGTTAAAATAAGCGAAAACGACAAAGAAGAATAGAAAAAAACAAATTACTTCGTGTTTGACAGGAAGATTTTATGTTTTTGTTTAATATCTCTATTTTTTTTTTACTAATATTTCTGTTTATTTATTTGAAAATGAAATAATGAATTGAATATGCTATATAATTTTTTTATTTATATAAAAAAGTTTTTTAATAGAAGCAAAATATTTTCACTATTTTATGATTTTTATTTATGTATGACGACATTTCATACATGGTTGTCGTTTAGATAACAACAACAGCTGACTTTAACAATGGCGAATATCGTTTAAAAATTTTACTGATAATTTTGCTTTTCTTTTTTAACGATTCGACAATCGTTAAAAGAAGTTACTGAAAAGCTATTAATTTCCCCTGAATGCCAATATTTTTTTTAATGTAAACATTTTTTAAATGTAAACATATTTGGTGTTTGTTTTGGAATTTCAATTTGTGTTTAACGAATAAAATTTATATGTCTATTAAAGATGCAATTGATGTCTTCTAAATTTAAAATTATTATTTCCGACGTTTTGATATGATTTTCTGAAATTCAGTTAATATTTTCTAATTTATAATTGGAAATTTTAATTCCAGTTTTTAGAATTGATATTTTCTTAAATTTGAATGGAAAATTTAAAAAGTGCAATTTTGTATTTATGTGAATAATAATGTTTTAGTAATTATAAACAATTTTTAAAAATTAGATGATGATTGCGATAATCAGATATTTTATAGGTAAAGCAAACCAATAATTCTATATAACTATGTAGAACTTTTTTGAAAGCAAAAAACTCATTGATAACTCGGTAACTCTATTTTGTAAAGACAACAAAAAGTTAATATGCCAAACTTATGTTCATATTTGTAAAAGAATAATGAAAAAACGTATGAAATAAAAGACCAGCCCGTGTATACTTTTGACATTGTTATGTATAATATCTATTTGAAAATATTGACATTCATGTTAAAATAGAAATAACTATTGCAAAGCAAATTAGAACAAAAATTGTGGCGCCATCTACTGTGGCATAGTCACGCTGAGCAAAATGAAGTGACACTCTGTTAATGCAAAAGAAATGTATTTTCCCCACAACGAAATATTGCAGAATTTTATGTAAATAAAATAATATACCGATTTATTTCTTACATGCAGTTATTATGGATATACATATATAGAATATACATATATTATTTGTATTATTTAATATGTGTATATATGTATGTATGTATATGTAAATATTACACACAAAAAATACAACATCAAACGTTATTTTCGTGTTTTTCTCTTTAAATAAATTAATACATAAAATTTTTTTTTGTTAAATTTACATTGTTTTCTTTTAATTAACAACTAGGTATTTATTTATTTTAATTTTTACTCCCTTTATATTAACTCGTAGTGTCTGCTTGTCGAAAAAATTTTGGATCGTGACCCCATCGATCTGAAACTTTGCAGGCAGGCTCGTGGCAATGACAGAAATGATCTAGTAAATTTTTTTAGTGATGCCAAAACAATGGAAACTTTTAAATTTTTCTACCAGAGTTGATAAAAAAAAATGTACAACGGGTTAGTTTTTATTATATTATTACCACAACGACCACAAAAACAACAAGTCCAGCTTTGACAACAATATAACATTTAGAATAACAACAAGAACACTATAGAAACATCATATTTTTCATTTTTTTTATTTTTTCAGAGATTTCCCTGGACCTGTTCCAACGATTTTAATGATTTTTGAAACAGAAATCTTCCCATAAATTTGGAGAATCACTCTCACTAAAAATTATCACCTTAGCTATCCAATTGAGGGCGTGATCGTGACAAGAACAACATAGAAAATTATATTTTTTCAAGACTTTTTTTAGTTCTTCATTCAAATCTCGGGCCCTAATTGACCGATTTAGACGATTTTAAATAGCAAACTTTAAAGGATGTCAGTGAATCATTTTTTATGTCAGCGAGTACCCTAGCTGCCCGATTTATGCCACCATCGTGATTTCCACAGACGGACAGACGGACATACGGACAGACGGATATCGCTATATCAACTCCGGTTGTTATGAGGACCACAAATATATATATTTTATGGGGTCCAAAATTTTTTTTCTAATTATTACAAACGGAATGACAAACTTATATATACCCTCTGCACACTGGAGTGGAGGGTAACGTGGTGCCAAGATATGTTCTAAAATATGGAACATTTGATGCAATTAACTAGTATTCAATTATTTAGTTTTTCAAATATTTTGTTTACATTTGTTATAAATAATACATTAACTCCCGATATTTATGTAAACCTAAAACCCAGGTGGATGGTATCAATAATTCGGTGTCCTTACTTGTTATTAATAACATCAACCAACCTACCTTAAAACATATAGAAACAACTAATACATTCTGAAGGTACGGAAAATAATAAAATACCCTCCCTTGTGCCTTAGTTTTACTAGCTCAATCACGGCAAAAAGAAAAAAAATTTTGGAACAATATTTCTCATTTGTACAGTATTCCGGTAAATGAGATTGTTCATTGTTTGTTATACACACAGAAAAATAAGATATAATAATAGCTTAAAATCCAATAAGTCTCTTTTTATGATCTTATTTAGCCCCTTTTTATAATATGAACCCATAACTTTAGTTATGAATTTGGTTTTAAGATTTTTACAAGTGAAAATATTCGCAAAATATGGATAACATTCATTAGAGCAATTTAATCAAAAAAAACTATCATTTTATTATAAAACACTAATAATGTTAATTTGTATTTTTTTATTAACTGATATTATCGTATATATAAATCATTTTTTTCTTAAGTTCACAACCTTGATTATAAATATTTATTTCTTCCAAAGTCTTAATTATTTTCTTTTTTAAAATCTTATGAGGACAGTCTAGTAGGCAGAGACATTTAACCACTTCAGCTAACAAATACTTTAGGTTTGACTTTGCATTAAAATATCAATGAAGTAAAACGTAAAATATCTTTATGTAATCGTAACATATTTACTTACTTAAATACGAGTATATCTGGTAGGTTATCTCTGTTACGTTAATGACTTTCTTTTGTTGTGTAAAACTACTTACGAGGTAGTTTTGAAAACATTAGACCTAAAGTTCATAAAAATTATTGTATGACTAAACAAGTTGCAATATTTTAAATCGATGTTAAACCATTTCTTATTCATCCTACTTAAAGTATCTTAAATATAACAAGTAAGAAAATTATAGTCGGTCTAGACCGACTAAATGATACCCTATACCATCGTTTAGACACCCTATCTCTTCGGTACAACTAATTGGATATATAAAATAAGCATAAACCAAATTTGAGTGGCATTGTTATTAATTTTTTGGTTGCAGATATGAAAAAGTTTATATCGGATGTTATATTTATATGGGGACTAGGTCGAAAAATGGACCGATCCTGACCATATTTGGTAAAGTCACTTATATTTTGAAAAAATATACACAAACCAAATTTGAGAAAAATCTGTGCAATATTTTTGATTTTTGATATAATTAAGTGAAAATCGGGAAGCAGCTTTATATGGGGGCTATGACAAAGAATTGCCATATAGGGTCTATTTTTGGACAAATGATAAATAAATGTAATAAACACAACACACGAACCGAGATGTATACGATAATTTGGATGTTATGGCAATTTAAGTCGGTTTCATAGGGGTCATTTGTATGGACCGAATTTCACCAATTTCAACAACGTTCATCCTACGGCCGAGAAAAGCTTATATACCAAATTTCATTAAAATATATTCCTATTTGCGACCTGTAGTTTGATTACAAGACAGACGGACGGACGGACATCGCTAAATCGACTCAGAAAGTGATTCTGAATCGATCGGTATAATAAAAGATGGATATATGTCAAATATTTTCGGTAGTTGCAAACAGCAGCACAAAGTCATTATACCCAAACCACATAGTGCTATAGGGTATAAAAATGGATGTATGTTTTTTTTTTTTTTTTTTTGTTAGATTTATCGTCATTTTTCAGATATATTGCAATTACTACTGTAATTAATATGCAATTTTAATTTTGTTTAAATGGTGCGTGGTAAAGAAGAAGAAAGCATATATTTCAAAAATTCATAACTGCACTGTATTCTTAATCGGACCGGTTTCTGGCATTTCAGCCTTCATCAGCGATTTATTGAACATTGTGATAATTGTTATGTTTTAATTGAATAGATTGTTTCTATATGAAAATTTTTTCTACTTAGGGCGGCCGTGAGGTTTTGAACCATGAACCTTCACATACACTCGTACTTGCACTTTTTGGTCAGCGCTTTAACACACTCACCTAAAGTATGTTTGTTTGTTCTTTATAGCAGACTACACCACTAGACCGATCGTGTTAAAAATTTTACAGTAGGTAACTGCCTATCTGGAAGGAAAAATTGGCTATATTTTTTTAAGATTTTTCAAGTGGGCGTGGCCTGTCATATGAAGTGAATTTTTAACATCTAATTTCAACATATGGAGTACTATGACAGCAAGAGCTTAAGAGCTCTATGTTAGGGTGGGCCTTCATTATATGGATGGGAAAAAGTGTTCGAATTTAAAATCTCACCCCTAGTAATATGCAAATAGAAAAAAAAAGTAGAAATACAGTCGAATCCGCTTTATTGCAAACCGTTTAATTGAAAACTCCGGTTAATTGAAAGAAAATGTTTGAACCTAATAATTCTTTAAATTTTTCACACATTTTACACCGCTTAATTGAAACTTCGCTTAAATGAAAAATCGGTTAATTGAAAACAAAACTACTTCCAAAAAGTCATATTTCTTTGAAATCAACTCCGCTTAATTGACAAAATATAATGATTATGAAAAAACTATGCGTTGCCTTTTGGCAACGTTAGTTTTACGTTGTGACTAATTTCACACTAATTTCGAGCTGAAATTCAACGCCTACAAATATTAATTTATGTCGGCCACGTATTCTGCGTGTCAAAAAAGAAAAAAAGCAGCTCTTGTTTGTTTAGAAAAAATACACTGATATTTTGTGTGTGCATAAGAAACTAATTACATCAAATTAAGTGAATTTCTGTGAATTTTTTTTACATCGAATAAAGTTTTATTTAGGGATCAGCAAACAAGTACGTTTGCCTTACTTTAAAAAAAAATAGAAATCTTAGAGAAATTAATGTCTGGAATGACCAAAAAGGAAATTTATGATCAATACCAATGTAGTCCAGCAACACTCTCTCGAATCTTACCGGCATTACCGGCCTTGCTCGTCAAAACAAAAATATTTTAAAAAAACGAATGAGAAAGGGTTGTAACAAAGAAGTTGAAAATGCTCTTCTTGTGTGGTTTAATCAAATGCGATCAAAACAAGCCACATTGACTGGACCTCTATTGCTGGAAAAGGCTGTTTTTTTTGCCGAAAAGCTCAATGCTGACTTTGTACCAAAAACTGGGTGGCTGGAAAGGTGAAAGAAGAGGGAGAATATCAAATTTAAAAATGTGCACGGTGAAAAAAGTTCTGCCAATACGGCTGCAAAATATCTTACCTGCCTACCTTGAAGAATACCCAGCATGTGCAATATACAACGCCGATGCGTCAGCTTTATTTTTAAAGCATTGCCTTCCGAAACATTGGCTAATAAATCAGAAAAAATTTCTGGAAAAAAACTCGCCAAAGATCGAATTACGCTACTGTTTGTTACAAACTCCACTGGTACTGACAAGCTTATTTACTCAATAGGGAAATCTAAAACTCCACGCTGTTTTAAAAAATCGATCCCAATTCCTATGAAATATTTTGCTAATGCCAAAGCATGGATGACTTCCGATATATGGACCAATGGAGGAGCTGGACTCCAAGTTTAAAGCTATTGGGAAGAAAGTGCTCCTTTTTGTGGACAATGCAGCCTGTCATAAAGTAGGTGATGGTACTATTTTGGAGAATTTAAAGATTGTATTTTTGCCAGCAAATACGACATCATTAATTCAGCCATTAGATCAGGGGATCATTTGATCTTTTAAATGTCAGTACCGGAAGAGCATTTAGAATGTGGATTTTCTTGGGAACAATTTTCAAAAAAAAATTGATTTGCTGGAGGCGCTGAAGTTGATGAAATTGGCATGGGATAATGTGACGGCAGAAACTATTTCCAACTGTTTCAAAAAAGCTGGATTTATTCCTGGTATTGAAATAAATACGGCTGATGAAATAGATGCACTTTATGAAGCTTTAGGAGAAGAAATTGACCAACTTATTGACATTGATGAAAACGTGGATTGCTTCGGAGAACTTACTGACGAGGACATTATTGAACAAGTGTCAAACTTCCAAAATGTGGACGAAATAGAAGAAAGCAGTGACGAAGAAATTATAAAGCCTGCAAAACCTACAATTAAAGAAGCTCTAGAATCCATCAATAATTTAAAAGATTATTTCATTGAAAATTCTAGTGCCTTAAGTAAATTACAAGACCTTGAAGAAATAATGTACAAAGCAAACCTAAAAAATTTTAACCAAACGAAAATTAAAGATTATTTTAGATTAAACATTTAATTTAAAAGAATGTATTTATAGTTAACAAATTTATTTATCATTTTTTGTTATGAATTGAAAAAAATCCTTTTTTGTTTTTATATGTTTAAGCTTTTAAAATAATGTGTAAAACACATTAAAAAAACATATCAATGAAACGAAAAGACTAAACCTATAATTCTAATTAATATATTTATAGTTTAGAAATATATATTTTTTTGTGATGAATTGAATAAAATTTTTTTTACGTTTTATAATTTTTAAATCAATAAACTTAATTTGATTTTCAATGTAAAGTGATTTAAACATAAAGTAAAGCAATTAACCGAACTTCGACTAAATGAAACATATATCAATTACCCGGACTTCGCATTATTGAAAAACTCGGATAATTGAAACGAACTCACTGCATTTTGCCATTCTCAATTAAGCGGATTCGACTGTACAAAGTTTTGGGTCAATCAAAAAAAATTTAGAGGTGCCTCAACGCGACTGAATATTTCTCATATAGAGAAAATATGACTTTTTCAGATTTTACGAAAATTTCGTTCTACAGTTTAATCTTTTCGACAACTTGTTACACGAATCGATTTCAGTACTGAATTATTTCGTTAAAAAGTTACATAATTTCAAAATCGAGTAAAAACTCGTCATGAAATGTAATGACTATTTTTTAAACTTTAACAATTAAATTAATTAATTAACATTTAGAAGTAGAAAAGTGATTAATTTTTGATACAAAGTATTTAGAAGAGTACATTTACTGAATATTTCTCAAAAAACTAATTTTTTTTCGAAATACGCAAAAAAATTCTTTGTAAAAAAAGTTCTGGCACAGGGATAATCTCCAACATACACTTAATAAAACTCTAATGTGCCAGATCCATTTTTTGAAATTTTGTTTAAGAAATTTTTTAAAACTTAAAAAAGGAGTTTTCAAAATTTTATCAAAAAAATTTTCCATTTTTGGTCTCATTTTGCAATAGGTTAACAACGTGTAAATAAATTAATACCTGAAGTATCTTAGTATTTATAGGTATAGAGACCCAAAAAAAATTATGGCTTTAATCAATTTGTTAAATTTGAAAAATGTTCTGCACATTTCATGACCTAGAGTTTTTTGGCGAGTTTTTATTCGATTTTGAAGTTATATAGCTTTTTGAAAAGATAATTTAGGTCTGATAACGCTTCATATAACAACTTGTCGAAAAAATTCAACTATAGAACGAGATTTTCGTAAAGTCAGAAAAAAAAGTCATATTTTCCCCTTATAAACATACTTGGAACTTTCACTCGCGTTGAGCCACCTCTAAATTTTTTTTGAATGACCCACAACTTTGTATTTCTCAATTTTTTTTGCTATTCGCATATTTCTATGGGGGTGAGACCGAGATATTGAACACTTTTTTTATTAAGGGCCACCCTAATGTACATATTAGACTAATTTGAAGAGTTGCGAAAAAAAATGTGCAGGATCGGACCAATGGGCGTGGCACCCACCATACAAAGTAAATATTTAATGTCATATATCTAGAGTACTGTAATAGATAAAGTCTTGGGACTTAGTATGAGTTCAAAAGTTATCAACTCGGAAAACAATTGGCTGGATCAAACCACACATGGTAATATCTAAATAGTCATACCATAGTCGTACCAGAAATGGGCAGGATTGGGTTAGTGGGCGCAGCACCTCCTATACAAAAAAATCATGTAAGTCCGATCACAGGGAAGATGTGTAAACATTTAGTAATTAAAGATTTTTGTATGTCATTTTTTAAAATCAAACAGAAAGCGTCATCTATGTATCACTTATAGCAAAAACTGTTTCAGCTAATTCAACAACCCTTTGCTGTAAAACGTTAAAAATATCCCAATATAAACGTATATAGGTGACACATAGATGACGCTTTAAAAAAGTGGCATAAAAAAACAATGTTATATCATAATTTTTCACCAATACAATCATAAGTCACACAGCGTTATCTGCCAGCTCTCATCTATTACGTGTTACACTGTTTTTGTGATTGTATTGTGAAATAGAAATTTACCCCCCTGCGCGTATAGATGTTTACACATCACAAAAAATTATGTGGAGTACTATAAAACAGTCTTGACAGTCTTGAAACTAGGTGTGAGGTCAGATGAGTGTGAGAAATTATTTGAAATATGAACGGGATAAAACTTGTGGGCGTGTCACTTTCCATACCTGGTAAATACATACCATCATATATTTTCAGTTCGATGGCAAAACAACGTTTGCCGGGTCAGCTAATACATTATAATTTTTCAGTTTATTCTTAACAAATTGTTTTCATCACAATCATTTCATCACCAATTTGCTCTTGGTGACTAATTTTCACTTTGAAATAGAGAATGAGAAGAATTTTAGAATCGATTTCATAATTTGTTCCTAAAGACTATTTTCTTAAAAATTAGGTCTGAAATTTTTCAAAATACCCTTCTACCAAATACATTAATATGTATTATACTCGTATTTATCTGTATAAATAAAAGCGAAAGTACGTATGTTTGTTTGTTTATAGCTTATAGGAGGCTAAACCATTGGACCGATCTTCTTGAAGTTTTTACAAGGTCTTACTGTGTCTCCGGAAGGAGCTACAGGCTAAAAATTTTTATGATATTTTTCGTGGGCGTGGCATGAAAATTTAACCTTAATATCATATATTTTGACAGGGAGATCTTTGCAAATTCGTGTGGGGCCACCTATTATTAATCTTAATAGCCATGCCGGAAATGGCCAGTATCTAATTAGTGAGCATGGCGCCTCCCATACAATGTAATAATTCAATATCATATATCTCGAGTATTGTGACAGAGACAGCTTGACAAATTTGTCTATGGTCATCTATTATTAATGTGACTAAAAATATTACCCCCCATACAAAGAAAATATTAAATGTCGTGTATCGGAAGTATTGTAATAGTGAGAACCTTGGGCCTTTGACTGAGCCCATAAGTTATTCATGTGATTAGTCGAAGAAAAAAAATGGGCCTGATCGGTGCAGTGAGCGTGTGGGACGGCCCATACAATAACAATTTCATATGATATTATAAATATATAACTGGAGTACTATAAGAGGGAATGCCTTGACACTTTATACGAGTTCATCAGATATTAATGTGAGTAGTCGGATGAAAAATGGCTGAGATAGGATTAGTGGACGTGACACCACCTATACAAAAAAAATGAAGTTCTGTGAAGTCTTTAATTAACAATGTACATTAACAAGTACATTAATTAACAATGTGAGCAGTCGTGCAAAATTTGGGCGGAATCCAAATTCAAAAATCGCTAAAAATCAAAAATCGCCAAAACCGAAAATTGTGAAAATAAAAATCGCCAAAAATAAAATCTTCGAAATAAAAAATCGCCAAAATCAAAAATCGCCAAAACAAAAAATCGTGAAAATTAAAAATCGCCAAAATCAAAAATCGCCTTAATCAAAAAACTGAAAAAAAAATTGTCACATGATATTCTAAATTCAAGGCCAATCGTTAAGTGTTGCCGGATTTAATTTGAAAAATCCATATTTTTCTCAACTTGCTCCAAAGCAGAAACGCCAAAAATTTTATAATTGTTGCACCGTATGAAAAAACCAAAAATATTGTGTATCAGCAAGCAATAAAAAAATATAAAAAAATAAAATTAAAAATAAAATAAATGAAATTAATTGCACAATACAAATTTCGTAGGAAAAATTTATTATTAAAACATACATGTCAATAAGTCTCGGTAAGTCGTAGCGAAGCACGGCTGGGCATATTATTATTTTATATATGTATATATGTATATAATTATATATAGTATATATGTATAAATGACTTTTTAATTTTCACTGTTATCCTTTTGTTTTGTATTGTTTCAGAGGATGCCAGCCATGACTTTGAAGATTTCTTGGATGTTTTGGGTGAACGTGTACGCCTTAAAGGTTGGGATCGTTTTCGTGGTGGCTTAGATATAAAAGGTGAGAACTTATAAAGCTTACAAGTATTTGTTTTCTTTTTTTTTTCTTAAACTAAAATGGATAGAAAATTAAAAATACCTTCAGTGCTTGTTGCCTGTTTTATATTGTTTTACCTTTTTAATTTTAAAATGGCCTCTTAAACGTCTACCTATTTAGTATTCTGCTGTTGTTATTTTCTTTAAACTGAGCATGTTTTAAAGAATGAAAAAACAATAGTGGTTATAACTTTCATTTGTTACTATTGTTCTCAAGAATATATTATTAATTTTTTGTCCATTAAATGTGGTGCTTTTTTAGTTTGTTTGTTGGCCTTTCGTTCGTCGTTAGACATTTGGTTTAAATGACATTTAATACGTGTTTGTTATTTAGGTGATATGACTGGCAAATATTCTGTGTATACTTTATATGAGGGCCATGAAATTATGTTTCATGTTTCAACACTTTTACCATTTTCTAAGGATAACCGGCAACAGGTGAGTAATTATAATTTGATTAGTTTAAGTTACCATTATGTGTTCGGTTATGTTTAAGATTTTATTAGAAGTGAGAATGAACAATAGTCAGGGGCATTGCAAGTTATTCAATTAGAAATATAATGCTATACAAAAAAATGGTACCTAAATGGTTTTAGAAATGTAATTAAGTATACACTTAAGTTGTTAGATTTTCATGTAACTAAAACGATTAAAATGTTTCTGGCCGCTAATGGCCAGACTAGGGAGAAAATTATATGAAAAAATACTCAGAATAAAGCATAAATCACTTCATGATGGAGCTATTTTTTTAGATTTGTTGCCGCTACACAGTGAATCAAGCCCATACAGAATTGAACTCAAATAAAAGGAACCTTCGTAAAATATTAAAATTTGATATATATAAATATATATTATATATATATATATATATATGTTCCCGAAACTCCTATAAGGAGCATAGGGCCCCAAATATATATATATATATTAGGGCGTGTCGATTTGTAGGGAGGCAAAGAAATCGCTCAAGTGACAAGGAAAATCATATTCTAGGGATGAAAATAAGAAACTTTGCCCTAGGAACCATACCTCTAAAACGAATTCTGATGTCCCGACTTTTTACCTGTCTGTCTGTCTGTGTGTCTGCCATGGGGCAACCCCATTCCCCCTCATGCAATTGATCTGAAACTTGGCCCAAAGTCTTGTTGTGACTAAAGATTAATTTTGGGGTAGTCACGCAGTCACGCATAGTCACATCATCGATCGATCTTTTTAATAACATAACGTAGTCAAGGCGTATGATTATTATTTATTAGCAGGGTAGAAGATACGTATACGTATGAGTGTAAATTTTAATATTGAATCAAACATAGTCAGCCCAATTCTAAACAAAAAGTGATGATTTTTTTAAATGTTTGTATGGGGGTTCCAGGGGTGCGCTACTGGCATGGTTGGGTCGGCCCTCCAAAGTTAGTTTGGGTCGATCATACATTTGGACTCGATTGAGGCACTCTAAATGGGTCAAAGTGAGACAGACAGACAGACAGACAGGTCAAAAGACGGGACATCAGAATTCGTTTTAGAGGTATGGTTCCTTGTCACTTGGGCGATTTTTAAATCGACCCGCGCTAATATATAAAAACTTGAAGATGGGCCCCCAACCTCTAGACGGTGCTTTAATTAAAATATCGTGTAAATTTTTTAAATAATATGAAACAAATTAAAGATAAGATGAAATTAGTTAAATATTTGAGATTTTTTCAATACCAAAAGTACAAACTATAGCATGCGCCATCTTTTATGTTGGTATGTGTAACTTAAAAAAACAGCAACCGATTTCCATATGTGTGTTGTTTTTATTGAACTTGGTCCTCTTGCTTGATTGGCAATGTGACATGATGCATCATCTTGTTAAAACCAGACTCAATGACACAATAACCTGCGATATCATTTCCCATTGATATTTTGGTTTATATGAAGAAAAAAGTGTTGATGATCATTTTGTTGCAAACGCCAGTCTGTCACCTTATGGTTATGCACTCAAACCTGTTTTTGTGCGATGGATGTAAACCGCATAAAAATCTTTAAAAAATCGCACAGAACTTCCCAAGTAGCTATAGAAAATAGTTTTCGCAACACAACTAAAAAATTTTTTTATACGGTGAATAGGGACCGCATAAAAAAAGTTTCACGAAGAAAATAACTCAAAATCTTACGAAATAACTAAATATTTTCCAATTTTATTTCAGAGAAAATCAATTGAATTATATAAAGTATCAATTGTATTTCGGAAAATATCAATTGTATTTCAGAAAATATCAAACGAATTTCAGAAAACATTAATTGAATTTCGGAAAACATCAATTGTGTTTCGAAAATCATCAATTGAATTTCAGAAAACATCGATTGTATTTCAGAAAACATCAACTGAATTTCAGATACATCGAGGTAGTAACTTCAAGTGGCGAAAGCGATTTTGAACTATGTAGTTCAACAGAAAGAAGTTTGCGTATTGTGAGACTACGGAGAATTATGGTTCTACCTTTTGAAACTTTTTTTTTTTTTTAATAAACACATACATCTATACTAATATTATAAAGAGGTAATGTGTGTTTGTTTGTTTGTTTGTTTATTTGTTTGTTTGTTTGTTTGTTTGTAGGAGGTAATCTTCGTAAGTACCAATCTGATATTCCTGAAATTTTCACAGAGTCTTACTGCGGATATGGGAAGTGCTATAGGCTATAATTTTTTAAATATTTTTAGTGGGCGTGGCACCACCCACACAAAGTAAATTTTTAATATCATATACATATATTGAGTATTTTTACAGGGAAAGCTTTGCAAATTTGTGTGAGGTCACCTATTGTTAATATTAGTGGCTACCTCGGAAATGGGCGAGATCGGAAAAGTGGGCGTGGTACCTCCCATACAAGTAATAATTCAATATTATATATCTCGAGTACTGTAATAGAGAGAGCTTTTCAAATTTGTCTTGTGTCACCTATTATTAATGTGAGTAGTCGGACAAAAAATGGGCAGTATCGGACCAATAGGCATGGCACCTGCCATACAAAGTAAATATAAAATGCCATATATCAGGAGTACTGTAACAGTGAGAGTCTTAGGACTTTGTGTGAGCCCATAAGTTATTAATGTGATTCGTTAGACAAAAAATGGGCGTGATCGGAGCAGTGGGCGTGGCACCACCCGTAGAAAGTTTCATATAACTTTGTATCATATAACTGGTGTCCTAAGAAAGGGAAGCTTTGTCACTTTGCACTACACCATCAGATCTTAGTATGAGTAGTCGGACAAAAAAATGGCGTGGCACTCCCCATGCAAAGTAACTATTTAATGTCATATATCTGGAGTACTGTCAAAGAGAGGGCTTTGTGGCTTTGCACGAGCCCACAGGTTCTTTGTATGATCAGTCGAACAAAAAAATGGGCGTGATCGTAGCAGTGGGCATAGCACCGCCCATGCAAAGTAGATATCTAATATCATATAACTGGTGTTCTATAAAAGGGAAAGACTCGACATTTTGCACGAGTCCATCAGATATTAATGTGAGTAGTCCAATAAAAATTGGGCGGGATGGGATTAGTGGGCGTTGCAGTGAAGTATTACGAAAGCAGCAGTCTTTTGACAAGTACATTAGTTATCAATGTTTTTTGTCGTGGAAAATATGTCGCCAAAATCAAAAATTCGCCAAAACCGAAAATTGCGAAAAATAAAAAACAAAAAAATCCTCAAAATTAAAAATGGGCAAAATCAGAAATCGCTAAAAAGAAAAACTGCCAAATGATATTCTAAGTTCAAGGCCAATAGTTAAGTGTTGCTAGATCTAATTTTGATAATCCATCTTCTTCTCATGGGCAGCTTCATGTAATTTGCTCCAGGGTAGGAACGCCGAAAAATCTGATAAGTGTTGCTACAGGCTGTAATTTTTTAAAATATTTTTAGCGGGCGTGGCACCTCCCATACAAAGTAAATTTTAAATATCATATATATTAATATGTTAGAGAAAGCTTTGCAAATTTGTCTCAGGTCATCTATTATTAACGTGAGTAGTCAGACAAAAAAATGGGCGGGATTGGACAAATGCGCGTCGCACCCCTACACAAACTTAATATTAAATGTGATATATCTGAATAACTGTATTGTGTGAGCCTTGGGACTTTGCGTGAGCCCTCTAATAACGATTCGTGGAAGGGGCAGGGGGAGGGTGTAGCGAAGCACACCGGGTTACATCTAGTATGTAAATAAAATATTTATAATCGTTTGCATGACATGATTTAGTTTTAGAAAAACATTTTCTACAATTTTTCCAATTGTATTTTTGAAACTCAATTGATACTTTCTGAAATTCAATTGATGTTTTCTGAAATTCAATTGATGTGTTCTGAAACTCATTTGATGTTTTCTGAAATTCAATTAATGCCTTCTGAAATTCAATTGATGTTTTCTCAAATTCAATTGATAATTTCTGAAATTCAAATGATGATTTCTGAAATTCAAGTGATACTTTCTGAAATTCAAATGATGTTTTCTGATATTCAATTGATGTTTTCTGAAATTCAGTTGATACCTTCTGATATTCAATTGATGTTTTCTGAAATTCAATTGATGCTTTCTGAAATTCAGTTGATGTTTTTTGAAACTCTATTAATGTTTTCTGAAATTTAATTGATACTTTCTGAAATTCAATTGATACTTTCTGGAATTCAATTGATACTTCCTGACATGCAATAGATGTTTTCTGAAATTCAGTTAATACTTTCTGAAATTCAATTATTGTTTTCTGAAATTCAATTGATGTTTTCTGAAATTCAGTTGATACCTTCTGAAATCCAATTGATGTTTTCTGAAATTCAGATGATGTTTTCTGAAATCCAATTGATGTTTTTTGAAACTCAATTTATGTTTTCTGAAATTCAATTGATAATTTCTGAAATTCAATTGATGTTTCCTGAAATTCAATTAATATCTTCTGAAATTCAATTGATGTTTTCTGAAATTCAATTAATGTTCCTGAAATTCAATTGATAATTTCTGAAATTCAATTGATGTTTTCTGAAATTCAATTGATGTTTTCTGAAATTCAATTAATATTTTCTGAAATTCAATTGATAATTTCTGAAATTCAATTGATGTTTTCTGAAATACAATCGATGTTTTCTGAAATTCAATTAATGTTTTCTGAAATCAATTGATAATTTCTGAAATTCAATTGATGTTTTCTGAAATTCAATTGATGTTTTCTGAAATTCAATTAATATTTTCTGAAATTCAATTGATAATTTCTGAAATTCAATTGATGTTTTCTGAAATTCAATTGATGTTTTCTGAAATTCAATTAATATTTTCTGAAATTCAATTGATAATTTCTGAAATTCAGTTGACGTTATCTGAAATTCAGTTGATGCTTTTTGAAACTCAATTAATGTTTTCTTAAATTCAATTGAGAATTTCTGAAATTCAATTGATGTTTTCTGAAATTCAATTGATACTTCCTGAAAAGCAATTGATTTTTTCCGAAATACAATTGATACTTTTTGAAACTCAATTAATGTTTTCTAAAATTCAATTGATAATTTCTGAAATTCAGTTGACGTTATCTGAAATTCAGTTGATGCTTTTTGAAACTCAATTAATGTTTTCGAAAATTCAATTGATGTTTTCTGAAATTCAATTAATTATTTCTAAAATTTAATTAATAATTTCTGAAATTCAATTGATGTTTTCTGAAATTCAATTGATACTTTCTGAAATTCAAATACTGAAATAAAATTCTGAAATAAAATTGATGTTTTCTGAAATACAATTGGAAAAGCTGTAGTCTTCAACTTGCTCGTTGGAAAAAAATTACTAAATTTTTTAAATTTTCATATACCACACAAAAAAAAACGCGCAAAACAAATCGGACAAAAAAATCACACATAAAAAGGCCGCACAAAAAGAGGTCTGAGTACACTATGGTATTACCTGGAACTCGTGTAGATGCTCCGTTCCCCAAATGCTGCAATTTTAATTTTTAACTCCATGTGAAATGAGGCTCGTCGGTCATTAAAATTTGTTTCCACAATTCAAGTTCAGTGTTTGGCCATATTGCAAACAACGACTAGTATGCCATCATCCTTCAATATGCCCCGAACAATGATTTCACTGACGCCAAAATGCTGAGCTCGGCGAAGATGCAATTTCAACGAGTTCATCGGAAAGTCTTGGCCGTTAATAAATGGCATTCCAAAGATCTGCCACTGTCCCGCCCTTCTCAAAATTTGATACTAAAGGACTAACAGTGTTGTTAGATGCACGATATACACGTTAAGTTAACATATCTTAAAGACAATTTTCAATACACACCGTCACTATTTCGGCGCGCTTTTTTGGTGTAAAGCGATGCGTAGTAAAGATTGCACTGAATTGACGTTTAAAAAAAATGTGTTCTTCCTTCAATCGGTTGACAAGTCTTAAAGTTATTCCATCTTGCATATCATCATAAAATATGACACACCCTGTATATTTTTAATATAGTATTTCAGCCATTTAAGCGTAACTTTATTAGCTTTAAACACTAAATGATTCCCTGCTATTTTATTTTTTCAGGTGGAACGCAAACGTCATATAGGCAATGATATTGTTAATATAGTCTTTATAGACCAAACAACAACGGCAAATGTTGATACAATTCTGCCAACAATGTTTGAACCCACATGGATAAAAAGCCAATTTACTCGTAAGTCCTTCGTAATCCAACACATATATAAAAGATATAGATGTATATATAAATTTAAAATAGTTGATTTAACAATATTATAAAAAAATTATAGATATTTTTGCGGTGGTTACAAAGACCAAACAAACTTATCGTTTGGCAATGTTCTGTGATGAAAATGTGCCACCATTTGGACCAACATTACCCAACCCACCAGAATTTACAGTAAGTATATAACATTAACAAAACAAAAGATAAACAAAAACAAAAGAAAAAACATTTTTAGAATGAAAACGTTGACCCACATATGTACGCATAAATTATTGATTTCCACGTCTCATAAATAAAACTCAATAACATATGGTTTTAATATGTGATTAATCTGAATTTAATCAGCCATTTATGCTGATGCACACAGAAACAAAGTAGCTATTGTCAATTTGTTAAAAGGATAATTTATTGTAAATATATTGGGTTTTTTAAATAAAAAAAATACACAAATATAATATAAAATAATCCAGCAGCTGTAACAACGTGAACTCATTAAAAGCAAATTTCCCCGAATGTCTGCACAACCGCATGTGTTAATTAATCAGCACAACCATTTGTTATGCGACACAATAATTAAACTGCGTTTCAGCCATAATAAGTCAAAGCATTGAATGAAGCTTGAGAGAGAGTAGAACATACACTACCGTCCAATATCCTTTTTTTTTCAATGAATACCCTTCAAATTATATATATATTGTTTATTATTATTTTGAAACTACACTCTATTCCAAAATTTTAGATTCATTAATATGACCCCTCCATTTCATATAATTTCACGACATCCTTTAAATCAATTTTGGATGTGTAAACATCTATACGTTCAGGGAGATAAAAATCTATTTCACAATACAATCACAAAAACAGAATAAGACAAAAAAGGTGTGGGGTATGAGTGTATTGGTGTTAAGGTTATTGCAGCTAATTCAGCAACGCTCATGTATAAAAATGTTATAAATTTCACAATATAAGCTAATTCAACCACCAATCACAAATATAACAATATACAAGTATACCAGCTAATTAAACTAGGCTATATGTATAACAACTCTAAATTGAAAAAAATATACTGAAAGCATGAGTACTTCCAACTTAAAAAATTTCTAACTACTAGATGTCTACACATCTCACCTGTGATCGGACTCACATAGGTTTTTCACAGCATTTTGAGTTCTGGTTCCATGTTTCCTGAATTTCCTATCTACAATTATTAAACCAGAGATCATGGCGCGATGTTTTTGTTTGAGGATAATTTAGTACTGGGTTTTATCGAGTATTCCTTCGATTATGCATAACTCGCCAAAGTAACTCCAAGCCATTACGGAACCTCCCAGTGTTTAACTGTCGGCACTAGGCAAGTATCCAACGCACGTTCTCTCGCCGCACAGTTCTAACTTTGATTCATCGGACAAATGACCTTGCACCAATCATTCAAGGTCCAGTTTTCATAATTTTTACCCCACTCTAATCTTTTGCCTTTATTTTGTGGGCGAAGATGAGTATTCTGGCGATGACGATTCTGCCATTTAAGCCCGTCTTTCGGTTGATATTTATGTGGGTGACTATTTCGGGAGTTGTTTGACGAAGATTTGGTTCAGTTTTCGTTAGAATTACATGATTCTTACGTTTTCTTGTCACTCTGGGTTGACCGCTTCGATTTTTATTCGCAATTGAATTTTTTCACAATATCGTCCACGGTCCAATGCGATACTTTAAGTTCCTTGGCAAAAACTTGATTTCTTTTCCCAATTTTATGTAGAGAATAATATGGTGACGAGTTTTAGCCATAATTTCTTTAAATTCAATTAAAAATTTTAATTTTTTTCTTCCACGTGTTAGGACAATTTGCATTTTTTCAGTTTTGTAAAAAGTCCACACTGCTCCTTCACCCAAAAAGAAAATTTCTGAAAAAAAAAACTTGTTTTCATGAAAGACGCTATTTTCTGTTACCTGTTAAAGAAGCATGTTTTCTTGCATATAATAAAAAAATTAATCAATAATGAATGAAAAATTCCATCTGTAATAATGTTATGGCCTTTAAATGGAAATTATTAGTAAAAAAACCACATATTTTAGAAATGGCAAATACTTTTGGACGGTAGAGTACATGTTTGTACTTTGTTTACAATACATACATATATACACTTGCCAAAAAAAAGTATCAATAGACCTAAATTTAAAACCGTCACTACGAAAAACTAAGAAAAAATCTAATTTTTTCTTTTTTTTTTCAAATTAATAATACTTAATTAATTTAGAATATTTAAGGTTTATTGCCTATACCAAATTTGATGAAGGTAAAAAACGTAAAAAAAATCGTATATCTAAAATATTTATGGGCTAATTACAATACAAAAAGAACCCGAAAATTTGTATTGCTTTATTTTCAAGTGTTCGGAAATTTTCCAGATAAAGTACTCGATTTTCCACAAGATTGCTGAAGAATATGAAGTCTCCTTTAGGCTCTGTAAAATATTATTATATCTATTTTTATTACAAGTTTTGTTACAGAATTTTTTTAACAGAATTTCTGTATTGTAAGAATATTTAAAGTATCTGCGATGTTCAAGAACTTTTTTATACCCTATACCACTATGTGGTTTGGGTATAATGACTTTGTGCTGCTGTTTGTAGCTACCAAAAATATTTGACCTAGACACATCCTTTACTATACCGATCGAATCAGAATCACTATCTGATTCGATTTAACGATGTCCATCCGTCCGTCAGTCCGTCCGTCTGTCCGTCTGTCCGTCTGTGTGTCCATGTAAACTTTGTAATCAAACTGCAGGTCGCAAGTACATATATATATATTTTGATGAAATTTAGTATATAAGCTTTTATCGGCCATAGAATGAAAGCTATTGAAATTGGTGAAAATCGGTCCATATTCAGACCTAGCCCCCATACAAATGATCCCTATGAAATCGACATAAATTGCCATAAGATCCAAATTGTCATATAGATCTTACTCAAATTGGGTTTGTATGTGTTTATTACATCCATTAATCAGTAGTCTAAAAATGATCCCATTGGGACAAATCTTCGTCATAGGACCCATATAGAGCTGCTTCCCGATCTTCACTTAAATCTATCAAAAAACAAAAATACTGAACAGATTTTTCTCAAATTTGGTTTGTATATATTTTTTAAAAATATAAGTGACCTTACCAAATATGGACAGCATCGGTCCATTTTCCGACCTAGTCCCCATATAAATATAGCACCCGATATGAACTTTCTCATATCCGCAGCAAAAAAATTAATAATGACACCCAGACTTGGTTTATGCTTATTTTCTATATCCAATTAGTTGGACCGAAGAGATGGAGTCTCTAACCCATGGTATCATATAGTCGGTCTAGACCGACTATAATTTTCTTACTTGTTTTTAAATTATTTAGACAAAGTTTTGAAAAATTGTCATTTTAACAATAAAAAAAATCATATAACTCCCATCACAGGGGAGAGTGTAAACATCTACTAATTAAAGATTTTTTATAGCACCTTTTTAAAATCAAACAGAGAGCGTCATCTATGTATCACTTAAAGCAATCAACTGCAGGGCCTCTGTTAATATAAAAATATTTATTATTATTTATTATTTCATTTTTCGTTATTCATTTTTCATTTTTCATTTTTTATTTTTAATTTTTCATCATTTATTTTCCATTTTTTTTTTCATTTTTCATTTTTCGTTTTTCATTTTTCACGTTTTGTTTTAAATTTTTTATTTTTATACCCTATACCAACTATGTGGTTTGGGTATAATGACTTTGTGCTGCTGTTTGTAACTACCAAAACTATTTGACCTAGACCCATCTTTTATTCTACCGATCGAATCAGAATCACTAACTGATTCGATTTAACGATAACCATCCGTCCGTCCGTCCGTCCGTCTGTGTGTCCATGTAAACCTTGTAATCAAACTACAGGTCGCAAATATAAATATATTTTGATGAAATTTGGCATATAAGCTTTTATCGGCCATAGGATGAACGCTGTTGAAACTGGTGAGAATCGATCCATATTCCATATCGACATAAATTGCCATAAGATCCAAATTGTCATATAGATCTTACTAAAATTGGATTTGTATGCATTTATTACATCCATTAATGAGTAGTCCAAAAATGATTCCTATGGGCCAACTCTTAGTCATAGGCCCCATATAGAGCTGCTTTCCGATCCTCACTTAAATCTATCAAAAAACAAAAATATTGCACTGATTCTTCTCAAATTTTATCTGTATATATTTTTGCAAAATACAAGAGACTTTACCGAACATTTTTGGGCCTAGTCCCCATATAGATATAGCATCCGATATGAACTTTTTCACATCTGCAGCCAAAAAAATTAATAAAAATCCCACTCAAATTTGGTTTAAACCCATGTTTTATTTTACCGATCGACTCAGAATCACTTTCTGAATCGATTTAGTGATGTCCGTCCGTCCGTCCGTCTGTGTGTCCATATAAACCTTGTAATCAAACTACAGGTCGCAAATATTAATAAATTTTGATGAAATTTAGTACATAAGCTTTCATCGGCCATAGGCTGAACGCTATTGAAATTGGTGACACGTTCAGACCTAGTCCCCATTCAAATGACCCCTATGACCCCAAATTATCATATAGATCTCAGTCAACTTGGGTTTGTATGTGCTTATTGTATCTTAATAAGTAGTCCAAAAATAATACCTATAGGAAAATTCTTAGTCATACGCTCCATATAGAGCTGCTTCCCGATCTTCATTAAAAACTATCAAAAAACAAAAATATTGCACAGATTTTTCTCAAATTTGGTTTGTATATATTTTTTTAATATATAAGTGACTTTGCCAAATATGGTCAGTATCGGTCCATTTTTCGACCTAGTCCCCATATAAATAATGCAGCCGATATGAACTTTTTCATATCTGCAGCAAAAAAAGTTAATAACAATGCCACTCAAATTTGGTTTATGCTTATTTTCTATACTCAATTAGTTGGACCGAAGAGATAGGGTCTCTAAACCATGGTATAGGGTATCGTACAGTCGGTCTAGACCGACTTTAATTTTCTTACTTGTTTTAATTTTTTATTTTTTATATTTCATTTTCAAACAGGTTAATACATAATTTGTTCACCAATACAATCATGTCACACCGACTTTGTCTTACGTCTCACATGTTACTCTGTTTTTTTGATTGAGTTGTGAAATAGAAATTTACCTCCCTGCGCGTATAGATGTTTACACATCAAAAGTTACAGTTTTGTTTTAAGACTTTAATTTGTCTAAAAGCAATCAGTTACTTTAAAATGAAATGCTTCCCGATTTTCACTTAAATCTATCAAAAAACAAAAAAATTGCACAGATTTGTCTCAAATTTGGTATTTATATATTTTTGCAAAAAAACAAGTGACCTTACCAAATATGGTCAGGATCGGTCCATTTTTCAACTTAGTCCCCGTATAAATATTGCATCCGATATGAACTTTTTCATAAGGCAACAAAACTAATAACAATGACACTAAAATTTGTTTATGCTTATTTTCTATATCCAATTAGTTGGGCCTAAGAGATAGAGTCTCTAAACGCGTGGTATAGGATATCGTATAATCGGTCTAGACAGACTATATTTTTCCAATTTATTCAGGGATGTCTTTGCCAAAAAATTCCTTGATTATAATTTGAAAAACAGCAATTCTGGAATGATGTTCCGATTTTGAGACGCATCCCAAAATATAGTTTCCAAGGGCAATATAATTAAATCAAATCAACTTTATGCAAATAAGTTTGTCTTCTACTAAAACAACAGCTATGTAAAAGACCTGTATGTCATTCCATAATTTCTGGTATTCCTCTAATTCTAAATATACCAATACTTTTCTGGCATTTATAGTTACCATACTGCGTTTTCTGCGTTGTAAACAAAAAAAAAAATTGATAAGAATCGTTCCGCAATTTAACATTAACATTTTCATTTGCAAGTGTACGTATACTTTTTCTAACAAGTGTATGTATATAATATATATAATATTCGTTGTGCATGCCTGAACTTTGTTTACAATGTTCAATAATGTATATACACATACTTATGTGTATATTATGTAACTATGCAAAGATAATTGAATAAGGAAACATTATTTTTATAAAATTTTTAAAATTTTTAAAATTTTCATATTAATGTTCTATACGCACACAAATAACTAACATAAAACAAGCTTTACTTATATTCAATTCAGACCTCAGAGCTGTAATACATAACAATAAAGATAAACTTACTGTTTGATCATTCTTTACACACACTTATAGCCTATTTGACTAATTTCCACCACTGAAGTGTGTTTCGTAATATTTATTTAGCAAAAGAAACATTTAATTCTGTTTTAGTTCCTTCTAATAAATGTGGTTAAGGTATACTGAGATTTTTTTAACCACTCAGGAGTACTATTAATGCCCTAAAATCTAGCAAGCGTATTCAATGTTTAAAGAGATTTTCTTTAAACATATTATTGATCCAAATATAACGATATGATAAAGGGTATCCAAATTAACCAGAAAACTCCGTTATTTTTCTTTACATTGCTATTTTTTATTGAATCAAAAACTACGTAGAATAGGGCTATGAATGGAACAAAGCAACGACCAAATTACCTTCCCGGCTTTATTGGCACATACGCACTCTTTGTCGAAATTTTCCGTAACCATTATCATAAATATGGCTGAATTTCGTTGATGCAGCATTGAATTTATTCCTTCAATGCACGGGTGCCTGTGGGCTTGTTAGCATAAACATTTGACTTTAAATAAAATGATATGCAATGGCGTTAAATAACACGGTCTATGGGCCCAATTCTGAACCATTTCAAGGGCTGTATTGCATGTGGCAACGTCTTGTTGAAACTACATGTCGTCCACATCAATATCAACCAATTTAGGCAGAACTCTGTTATCATGTCGCGATATTAAGCTCGAGTGCCATTCACTGCTTTACCAGCATCATTTTTGAAAGAGTATGGTCTAATAATGCTTCCAGCCTAAAATTTGTACCATTTGTTTTTCGGCAAACAGATGTGGTTCTCTGAACACCAAATTCGGCAATATTGATCCACTTGTTGATGTTCAATAACACTGTGGAACAAATTCAGGTTAGCAAAAGTTAGGTCGATTCTGAGATTGAGGGGTGAAAATAGAGGCTAAATAGGAAGACCCGTATGGCGGCGTTCGTTTATGTTAGTTCGAATTTTTTATTAAATCGACCTTCGAACTTTGCAGTCAAATGCCTATTTTCATCATATTGTTTATATGGTTTTTTGGCTATAACTCGTCGACTAATTGATATTTTTTCAATCTGTAAAAGCCAAATTATTTCTAGAGACCTTTGCAACAATTAAAATTTTTTAAAAAATTTATTTAGAAAATTTTTGTGGTGCTTATGAAGCAAAATGTTGGAAAAATAAACTAAGTCTTTTTTGCTTTCTGTTTGATCTATAATATGCTTCTCAGTTTCTTCAATAAATTTCATTTGAAAAAAAATGGTCTTAGTCGATAATTTGCGTTAAAAATCCCAAAACCATTAAATAAATAGCGATTTAGGTAGAAGTAATTAAAAAGGGAAGTTCCACGAATTAGGAATAAGTAAAACAGCTTTTTTGTTTTAAACCACCGCACAGGTAGCGATTTTTTTTTTATTTCTTACAAGCGAACTAATTTCAAAAATGAAGATTCAGTTAAGACTCGAAACTCAGCCGAAGCTGATGTCTTTTAATTTTCGCTCGGTCGTGATAAAATTCGCTAATAATTTTTTTGGAACTTATTTCATTTTGTTAGTGATTTAAGTTAAGTGCATCGGTTTCATAAAAATAACAAAAAAAAACATTGTATAATATATATTGTATTCAAAATGTCGGAACCAAAATGTAAAATGGACCATTTTTGTAATGTTTGTGAACGTTTCATAGCAAGCGATGAAAAATGTGACAATGCGAATGATTTTTTTGGAAGCCTATAGACAATATTTCTCGCAAGAGTTTATCACTGACGTAAACTATGCCCCTAAAAAAGTTTGCTTTAATTGCTGTTCAACTCTTATGCAATGGAAAAGTGAAAAGAAGAAGGCTATGCCTTTTGGTATACCAATGATGTGGTTAGACAACAGCCCGCATCAATAAGAAAATTGCTATGGATGTATCAACTACCATAAAACTTTGAATAGAAGGAAAGCAAAGAATAAAGCTTATGTAGCACTGCCAAGTGTCCCATTACCATTACCGCACTCAGAATTCATTCCAGTACCAACATACCGAAGTATTGATCTTCAAACAGATATCAGTACTACAACCGTCGCTGCTACATCCATGGATTTCTTCTCAGAATATGACCCTGGTGAAGGTACATCCTATGAAACATGAAATTTATCGAAGAAACTGAGAAGCATATTATAGATCAAACAGAAAGCAAAAAACAGAAAGCAAAAAAGACTTAGTTTTGTGGAAAATATTTTCAAAAAGCATGAAAAAAAAATAATTTTTCCAACATTTTGCTTCATAAGCACCACAAAAATATTCTAAATCAATTTTTTAAAAAAATTTTGATTGTTGCACAGATCTCTAGCAATAATTTGGCTTTTACAGATTGAAGAAATATCAATTGGTCGATGAGTTATAGGCAAAAAACTATATAAACAATATGCTGAAAATCGGCATTTGACTGCAAAGTTCGAAGGTCGATTAAAAAAAAAAATTCGAACTAACATAAACAAACGCCGCGACACGGGTCTTCTAATTTAGCCTCTATTTTCACTCCTCACTCTCAGAATCGACGTAACTTTTGCTAACCTGAATTTGTTGCACATTGTAATCCATTCAATGAACTTTCTGCGTTGTTCTCATCAGGCTTCCGTTATTACGTCAATTGAACTTTATAAGCGTGCATACTTAGATCTTCAGTTACTATATGCTGTAGAGATCTTCCTGAAATTTGCAATTCTTGTCCACGATGCCGAATTTATGTTCCTGAACTCTTATCAACACTATTACGCACTATTTAGATATTGGCATTTAAATGGCTTGTTTCTGGAAGAAATATTGTTCAACAATGAAAATTTGTTATTGTATCATGTATGGTGGCAATTTTAAATCTTGCGTTAATTTGGGGACACCCTTTTGGTGTGGAAATACGAAGTTTAATGATATAAATTGACACAATTATGATAAAAATCAAGCCAAAAATAAATTAAAAAACGAAATTACATAATAATTTATTTATTACTTAGAAATTTCGATATATTTTATTATATACTTCTATCTGGATCACCGTTTCTGAACATCGAAATATGATACTGATTGGAACATTTAGAAAACGATATATTAAAAAAATTTTCAAATTTTAACTGATTGCCATCTAATTGCTCATTACTATACGGATATGCATTACATTGTTGAACAAAATTGTGGGCATGGCCTTGAAGTGGATGATTCTTATACCGAACAATTGTATGGGATTATTATAGTAAAATTATTATAAAGGGTCCGCCAAATAACTTTTTTTTTTTTTTGAAAATGCTATTTCATTCAAATGGCTGCCTCGGCTGGCCATAAAGTAGCCTACACGATCGGTCTAATTTTTAAGCACATTATCGATTGTGGGCAGCTGTATTTCACCAATGGCTTCACGAATATTGTCCATTAAAGCGTCAATTGTCTCTGGCTTGTAAGCGTAACACTTATCTTTGAGGGCAACCCACAAATAATAGTCCAACGGTGTCAAATCGCAGCTCCGAGGTGGCCAAACGACATCAGCTCTGCGGCTGATAATGCGATCTTCAAAAACAGGGCGCAAAACATCGAGTGTAGCCTCGGCTGTGTGGCACGTAGCGCCGTTCTGTTGAAACCAAATGTTGCCAATATCATCCTCTTCAATTTTTGTGAACAAAAATTCATTCAACATGGCCCGATAACGATCGCCATTGACTGTAACGACCACTCCTTGCTCATTTTCGAAGAAAAATGGCCCAATTATGCCTCTGTACCAAAATCCGCACCAAACAGTGACTCGTTTTGGGTGTATCGGCTTTTCAATGTATGCGTGCGGGTTTTCTGTGCCCCAAATGCGACAATTTTGCTTGTTTACATACCCGCCAAGATCAAAATGAGCTTCATCTGAAAAGATGATTTTTTTTTGCAAAATCGGCATCTTCTGTAAGTCGATCGCAGGCCCACTTAGCGAAGCGAAAACGCATTGGATGGTCAGTTGGCTTCAACTCCTGAACCAATTGGACTTTGGATGGCATCATACCAAGGTCTTTATGAAAAAATTCGTCTCAATGATGCGTTCGAAATGTTCAATTCTTGAGAACGACGGTGAATTGATGTTGATGGCGCTTCACGCACACTTTCTGCCACAGCAGCAATATTCTCGGACGTACACACTGTTTTTGGCTTTTCACGCTTTGGTTTATCGATGAGGATGCCAGTTTCTTTCACTTTTTCCACAAGATAACGAACATACGGAGCTGACGGTGATTCTCTTCTTCCAAAATCCGTACGCAATTTTCGCACACAGTCTGCAACATTACCATGATTTTCAAAGTAATGTCGCAATATTTCCCAGCGTTGGATAAAACTAATTATCTGTCAAATTAGAGATGAGCTAAGTGTTACCAATCACGAAATAAGCACTAGTTGAAAAAAAACGTTAGATGGCGGACCCGTTATTATTTGGTACTGTGTGGACACAGTCAAATTTTTTGTGCCAACACTGGATTGGATAAGACTCAAAAATAGCCTTATACTTCCTTTCAACTAAATTCTGAGTTCGGATGTCCCCAATAGAATTTTAAGAGGAATTTTTTCATAGAATATTTTAACCCTATGTCGACAATTTTTATGAGTCATTAGGCCCCTTCTAATAAAATTTAAGTCAAATATCCAAAACACTATTCCCTCTTTCCTCCTTCCCATAACCTACTTTCCAGAGATCAACACAATGCTCTGCATCTGTAGGGGGCATCCTCTGAGTATTGGTTAATAAATAAAAAAAAAACTACCAAAAAGAGGGTTAAAGTATTCTATTAATATGTTCGGCATCAAATTATACTAAGAGCTGTCAAATACGAGAACGTCATCCAGTGATCTTAAATCACTGAAAAGATGAATTTTTACTTATTACGTGCATCTCAGTCGATTGTTAGGAAATTTTTTCTAAATATGTGTTTCTACACCTAATTTGTTTTTTAAGGCGTTTTTTTTTTATTTAATGTTTTAAAACATTCTTTCATATTTTTCCTGGTAATTTTTAATTTTCTTTTTTAAATTGGCAAAATTGTAAACTAAGAAATTTCTAGGATTGTAATGTTCCGATTTTTAATGGTTATAATTTACAAATTTATCTTTATGTACAGCCCTGTTCTTGAAACGTTGTTATTTGAATAAGAGTGAATTTAACATCACATGAAATTGAAATTTTGGGTTTCTTGAAACCACTTTTTTTATTAATTTAATGGAAACATATGTTTGAGTTAAGAACCATATGTTTGAGTTAAGAACATATGTTATCTAGAAACCGAGGTGCCATATGGTTCTTTATTCAGTTTCACAAAAAACTTTTAAGTATTTTGTGCATGTTTTTTCTTAAGTTTATAAAAAAAGGATAAAGAAAAATATTTTCTTTTAAAATAACAACTTATTTGTTCATTTAATTGTATTTGTTCTTCAATTTCATTCAATTAAACATGACTTTTCTATTTTTAAAAAGTTAGGCATTACCAAAAAAAATTTCGATATTCACTACTGTTTCGAACATATGCCAAAGAATAAAAATATGTGATTTGATGGAAACATTTTTTTTTAATTCCTTTATTTGCAATAATTAGTACATAAAGAATCTATGTTATAATTGAAAAAATTATAATGGAAAATAGATTGTATAAATAAAAACTTTTAATATAGTTATAGAACAGCATCATCGCAAAAAGTGTGTTTTATTAACATCGACCACTTATTACGAGTTTTTTTTTTTTTTAAATCAGCGCAAAATGTAGACTTTTTTAAAATCGTTTTTTTTTCATAAAATTAATGTCTAATTTTTTAAAATAATGACAAGGTTCAATAAAAAACATGTTAGAGTTTAAATATCAATTAGTTTTTTTTTATCTCTTAAGACCTGCTTAGTAGAAAAAAGGGCATTTGTTTTGATTTCACAAAGACTTTTCTATGTGAATTAAAACGAGAAGAAATATTCTTATTGAAATTAGAGAACAGCAAAAAACTCGTAGAATTAAGAATTTTTTCATTTACGAGTTTTTTTTTGTGATAGTGGTTTCAAGAACAGGGGTGGTAGTTTTCGAAAACAAATAAAATTGTTTTCAATAACGATTTAAATATTAAGTTATTTTATTCATCGCTATCATCAGTATCTGAATCACAAACAATATCCAATTGGCATCCTTCTTATATATATATATTATATACGTCTTCGTTATCTTTCTCCTGGAATATGTGCTCTTCAAGTGCGGCTCCTGGCGCATTTTCTCTTTTATATCTGTAGTGCTTTCAATCTTAGAATATAAGTTTAAATTGACATCGTAAGCTTCATTAAAGTCTCCACTAAAATGTTATTTTCTTTCTTTTCTTAGGACAAACTTACCACAAACATAACAAACACCATTAATATCGAGCTTGCAAGCTTCCATTTGTCTTCATTTTCACTTCTTTCACCGTTTTAATGTTAATACGAAATGCGAGTGATGCTCTTGCCGAAAAATTAATATAATATCAAAATTTTGTATTTATATTACAATTTATTTTTCGCTTAATTTGTTTGAGAAAAATATTAAAATTATCGCAGGTGGAAATTTCAAAATCATATTTTTTCGAGATTCAGATCTCATGTATACAATTTTCCGATGAAGTTTTCGTCTTCGACAACCCCAAATGAAATTTATAGCAGAACATCTTAACAGAACATTTTAATCCTTTAGAGTTTGGGGGCTAAAATAACCAAGAAAATTGCGGTTCAAATATTCTATTCTATTCATCGGATGTTGGAGACATCCGAACTAAGAATTTTGATCGGAAGAATTTTTCCACTTATTTTTACGTCTTATTCTAACAGTTTTGGAGGTTTTACTATACTAACTAGTACATTCATCTGGTCAAGGAATTATTCACCCAACGAAAATCCAATTAACAATAGAAAAAAAATTACCCATGTTTTGTTAAAAACTGAAATAAAATAAAATTTTTTCTCTATTTAGAATTAACTTATCGTGTCGTTATTCAAATGTTGCGTACTAGCCCATACTAAGTATGTAGCATGTCAAAAGTCATGAACTGAAATTCAGTTAAACAGCATGCTTTGCTATTAATAAATAATTGAAAATTAAAAACAGTTTTTGTATGTTTGCATATGACTGAATAATAATTAAATCTTTTTTCTTGTAAACAATCAGTGGTCATATTATATTTAAAAAAAGATTGAAAACAAACATGTACATAAACAATTAAAAAAAAGATGATAAACAAATAACAACTTCACTCAGAGAAGGTTTACATTATAGAGCTACCCAGCAGCAAAACCTTTTATTACACAGCCATAGTCAATAGAATTTAAACAACGAAATTTTTTTTACATAATCAACTAAATGAGCTTTTTGTTGTTGTTTTCGGAAGTAAGTTGCAAAAAAAAATTTTGTTGTTGCATAGCTTTATCTATGCAGAAGCAAACTAAAGAGAATTGGAAAAGATAACGGTTCATTCGACAAAAATAAAAGCAAATGTGCTGATGCTTCACAGTTGTCAAAAATATTTACTCACATTTTATTTGCGTCAAAAGTAATTACACAAAACTTTAATTTGATAATATTCCTTTTATTTAATTAATTTCTGATAATTTTTTTAAGGATACTTAATTAACATGAACTAACATTTAGTAACACCACCTTTGGCACCAATAACTGCCTGCAACCTGGCTGGAATTGATGCAATCTAGTTGCGCAAAAATTCAAGAGACAATTTCGACCCAATGTCAATATCTCAACTATAGTATCATCCCGTTTTCGATCTCTATGAATAGTCCTCTGCTGTTTTATGAAAGCCCAAACATTTTCAATGATATTTAGATCGGGACTCTAGGGAGACCAAGGATGAACAGCTTTATTTAAATCAATTAAAATTTTTTTAGGTATCCATCCTTTATGACATGGAGCATTGTCGTGTTGTAGAATCCAGTCTTCTGCATAAATCAATGTATGCAACAACAACACTTTTTTTGCAACTTACTTCCAAAAACAACAACAAAAAGCTCATTTAATTGAATATGTAAAAAAAAATTTGTTGTGTAAATACTTTTGACTACGGCTGTATGTAATGCGCTTTAGAATAAGAAATCAAATTTGTTTGCACTCAGATGTAATTGGCGAAAAAGTTCTTACCAGCACATTAATACGTAGGGTAAGAACGAACTAGTAACTTTACAGATAATAAGAAGGGAACTAACAAAATTCGATAGATTCTTTTCTAATCGGTTTAGCTGAGAGGCGGTTATTTTAATAGTCGAAATAATCAAGGAAACATCAGGAAATTATATTATGGATAGGAGGAAAGATGAAGTAGTAGTTGTTGATATCTATAATAATAATAGCCAAGGCTATTTCTTGTGACATATTCTACACCTTCAATTACCAACCAATTTTGACAAAAAAATTTACCATTTGAAATTTGTTTCTTTGCAGATGTTCACCATATTTAAGATGTACACAATCTGATACATTTTTTTTTTTAGAAAAATTAACTTAAAGTTGTTACTAACACATACATTAAACACATATTTAAGCTTCAAATAAAAAACAAGTAAGAAAATTATAGTCTAGTTGGTCTAGACCGACGATACCCTATACCCCTATACCATGCTTTGGCTGCAGATATGAAAAATTTCAGGTCCAAAATGGACCGATCCTGACCATATTTGGTAAGTCACTTATATTTTGAAAAAATATATACAAACCAAACTTGAGAAAAATATGTGAAATATTTTTATTTTTTGATAGATTTAAGTGAAGATCGGGAAGCAGCTCCATATGGGGCCTATGACTAAGAATTTTCCTATAGGCATTTCTTTTGGACTACTGATTAATGAATATAATAAACACATACAAAGCCAATTTGACTGAGATCTATATGATAATTTGCATCTTATAGCAATTTATGTCGATTTCATAGGGGTCATTTGTATGCGGGCTATGTCTGAACATGGACCGAATTTCACCAATTTCAATAGCGTTCATCATATGGCCGATAAAAGCTCATATACCAAATTTGGTCAAAACATACTTTCATATTTGCGACCTGTAGTTTGATTACATGGACACACAGACAGACGGACGGACGGCCATCGCTAAATCGACTCAGAATCACTTTATCACTCATAACTAGAGCCCATGTGTTTCTATGCACCACTCGCTCATCTAGGATCTAGTAAATTTCATCCCTTTGCAGTCTATTGTCCAGTCGATCGCACAACACATTACCGCGAAAACTCGTTTATTAGCCGCACAAGTCGTATGTCAGTTAAAATATAGATAAATTTAACTCAAACTAGCATAGCCCAGCCCTCGAAATTCGGGTGCAAATTCCAAGAAACTTTATTTTTCATTCATGAGTAATTTTATAAAGAATAAAGGTATGCTAATCAATTTTGGCCAATTCATAATTCAACATACAGCATTGTATAAACCCTATACCACTATATGTTTTGGGTATAATTGACTTTGTGCTGATGTTTGTAACTACCACAAATATTTGACTTGTTCCCGTCTTTTATTATACCTATCGAGTTAGAATCACTTGCTGTGCGATTTAGCGATGTCCGTCTGTCCGTCCGTTCGTCCGTCTGTGTGTCCATGTAAACCTTGTAAACAAACTATAGGTCCCATATATGTACATATGGTAGAATTTAGTGTATAAGCTTCTATCGGACATAGAATGAAATTGGTGCAAATCGGTTGGTGTTCAGACCTAGTCCCCATACAAATAACCCTATGGGATCGACTCAAATTGCCATAATATTAAAATTATCATATAAATCAAGTTGGGTTTGTGTCCAAAAATAAACCCTATAGGACAATTCTTAGTCGTAGCCCCATACGAAGCTGATTCCCGATCTTCACTTAAATCTATTAAAAAAATCAAAAATATTGTACAAATTTTTCTCAAATTTGGTTTGTATATGATTTTGAAAAAAATAAGTGACCTTACCAAATATAGTCCCCATATAAATATAGCATCCAAAATGAACTTTTTCAAACAAATTAATAACACTGCCACTCAAATTTTGTTCATGCTTATTTTCTATATCTAATAAGTTGGATCCTAAAAAAATTCGATTTTTTATATAATCTTTGAATGAACTAATAAAAAACGAATTTTGTTTGATAGATAATTTTCAGCGCTGAATATTTTGGGCTATTTTAAATATGGCAAAGTCAAAAGTTCGTACAATTTCTTCAATTTTCCCCAAAAAGATGAAAAAATCCACAAAAATGTACGAAAATGCCACTGGCGGCTGTTAAATAAAAACAAAAATGAAAAATGGATTCGCTGACTACATTTTATTGAGTATTATGGAGAATATCATGAAAATATCTTCATCGAAATTTTGGCAGGCTCAAAAATGGTTTTAGAGGTTCGTTGGGCAAATACACTTGTTATGGCCCATAGTACCAAAATCGCGATGAACCCATGTATAGTTTTTTGGCCCCCTACAATTTGACTCACTTTAAATTATATATATGATAATCTCGATCTTACGACCATTTTAGTCAGCCTGATAGGCTTCATACTTATAGGTTCTAGGTTCTAGGTCTGTATATACACTGATTTTCACCAATTTCAATTGCGCTAGTCCTATGATCAATAAATGCCTATGTACTAAATTTTTGCAAAATATATTCATAAAGGTCACAAATTTAGAGTGATTACAAGGCTAACAAGGACGCACAAACGGACAGACAGACATAAAGGCGGATGGACATCGCTAAATCGACTCTCCACATATTGTTATAGGTTATAATTATTCTAAGCCAAATATAAGAAAGATTGTCCATTATTTGTTGTCTGGAGATATGTTATAGGGACAAGTTCGAAAAATGTTCTGATTGTAATCATATTTTGTGAGCCCACTTATGTGCTCTGACATATACGTTATGTTGTTTTAGTGTATTTAGATCGATTTATTCTAGCACTCGAAATTCGAGTGCAAATTCTAGGAAATTTTATTTTTCATTTAATAAAAACCCTAAAGGTATGCTTCACAATTTAACTCATTTTAAATGAAGAAAACAAACTCAACACACTAACACAAATACATTAATAAATTTAATAAACACACACATAGCATTGTATAATTTCATGTATGTGTTAGTATCAACTTTAAACCATCATAACTCCAAAAAAATATTCCAGACAATGAAAATCTGTAAATCTGGATAACAGCTAAAATGAAATACCTTTCAAATGATAAATTTTTTGTTAAAATCGGGGTAAACCTGTAAAACTTACATCGGTCACAAGAAATCGCCTTGTCTATTAATATTATAGATAAGCACGAAGCAGCGTTATGTGGGGACTATAACTAAAAATGGCTCTGCATATTTTTTATTGAGACTAATGACTTAGTTGTGTAATTTAAACATATATACCAAATTTGACAATTTATTTATAATACTTTGGACCCTTGGTGAAATTTTTATGAATTATAGATCTGAATATGCACCGATTTTCTAAACATTTAATAAAGATCATCCTAACTTTTTATTGTAGTTACATGGCCACTAGGATGGAGTGACGTTGTATGGATTTTCTTTTAATTTCAATTTAACTTCAGTGCTAGGCTGGATCATCGGTGTCCCTGTAGTCACAGAATATTTTTAAAATAGTTATAATTTAAAAAAAGAAATTCAAAATGCAATATCTTCTAATATTAACTACCTTCTTGATCTACATTTCACTTGATCATATTTGTATAGCTATGAAATATTTATTTGTCAGGATATCGCTAACCCCATTTAAAATAAAGGCGAATATGATCACTACACTTTCTATGATATCAAAATTGTCCAGAAAAAATACAAATGTGTGATATTCTTTCAAAGAAAAATTTAGTTCATTATCATCTTTTTCTGAAATGTTAAAAAAATTTTTTTACTACAAGTTCAAATTCTCCATGTGTTTTCTTTGGGGATTTTATCATTAACCTGATATGTATAAACAATTCTAGTTAAACTTTGATGGATGCTTTTTCTGAATATATCTTTATTTTACGTCATAATCTTATAACAAGGCCAGGAAGTAAATGTATTGATTGTGTCTTTAGTAATATTTCAAATCTCATGTCAATAAACTCAGTTCAGTGTACGTTATCTGATCACAACTTTATATTCTGTCCTTTTAAAATGGATTTTCGGCACAGAACATTTGGGTCTTAACGAGATGACAACCTATCCCATTGTAACTTAAACAATTCTGAGGATCAATGTGAATAGCTCATTAATGTGCTCTCGTCAGCTGCGTTACAAAGTACTTCACTAACTACAAAGCAGAGGAACATTAGATATAAAGTGAGCCCATGGATGTCTGAGAATTTAATTTCTTTAATATCTTATAAAAACAAGTTGTTGAAAGATAGAAGAAAATATAAAGAAAACCTGCTTGTTGTAGAGAATCTTTAACGAATAAGCAGAGTAATAAAACATTGTAATAAAAAATCTATGAATGATTATTACTCTTATAATATGGAAAAATGCGAAGGAGATCCAAGAAAAACATGGAAATTTTTAAACAAAATAGTTGGAAAAAATGTAGATTCATCAAATGTATTAGTAACAACAGATAACACTATTTTAACGCTAGATACCGAAAAAGCATCAATATTAAATTGTTTTTTCTTTGAGTCGGTTCGAAATATGTGAGCGAATTTACTTCTAAATTCTGATGATGATGTGAATATGTTTCGCACACTTAATCGCGTTACTACAAGTTTTGTTTTAGAACCCACAGAAACGATAAAAAATTTAACACATTTTTCATAATTTTAAAAAGAATAAAGGTCCTGGACATGACAACATTACACCGAAGATGTTGTTAGTTCGTAAAGCAGCTGTGCCCGAAATAATTACAAAAATATTTAATAATATGAAGATACACAAAATTGTTCCATTTCCAAAAGGTATGTCAGTCAATAAAATAGAAAATTATCGTCCAATTTCTATTCCTTCAGTCGTCGACAAAATTTTTGAGAAAGTTGTGTTTGAACAATTATCCAATTACCTTGACAGCAACAATATTTTGTTTGATCGTCAATATGGTTTCAGAAAAGGCGCTGGTACAGATGAAGCTGTAATAAATGTGGTGGATTATGTCTGTAATGGGCTTTATATTGGATACAAAGGGGTTGCAGGAGTGTTCTTCGATTTATCAAAAGCATTCGACTTGGTGGATCATGATATATTAATGAAGAAGCTCGATTTTATTGGCCTTTCTCGAAATACCTTACGACTATTTAAGGATTATTTGGTGAATAGAAAACAATTTGTTCAAGTTGGTGAATCAAAAAGAAATATGCTGAATGTGTTTTGTGGAATTCCCAAGGCAGCGTTCTTGGACCGTTGTTATTTAAAATCTATATAAATGATCTGAAAATGATAAAGTTTCACGGAAAATTATTTATGTTCGCTGATGACATTTGCCTTTTATACAACTACAAACATGAGAAAGTCCTTCAGACACAAATTGAATATGACACTGCAATTTTGTCAGAATTTCTGAGGTAGAAAAAAATAAATCCTAAATCCAAATAAAACAAAATTTATAAGATTTAAACCGTATGCCTTGAGAAATGATGGGTTGATGAAGGTGCATATTGATGGAAATCTTATAGATAAATCGGAAAGTGTGAAATACCTTGGAATAAATCTAAATCATAATTTAATGTGGGCAAATCATATGAATCATTTAAAATACAAAATTTCATCTGGAATTGGTATCCTATATAAATTGAAAAATAAACTTAATGCTGAAAATGCTACTTTACAATTCCTTAATTCAATCTCATCTATCATATATTCCAATGATTTATGGTGGTACATGTAGAACAGCTATGAAATCACTGCAGTCAGCACAAAATAAAGCAGTGAAAGTCGTTTTTAACTTACCGTTAAGGTATAGTACAATTGATTTATTTAAATATTTTGCAAAAAACATCCTTCCAATAAAAGGGTTATATAAACAACAGCTATTGGTTTAAGTTATTAAATGCACCGTACCATACAATTTAATCAAAATGTATTATACACTCATCGATCACTAGACAGGAGATGAATTTAAGGTTGGTAAGATGCCGACTTGACCAAGGGAGTATAACTAATTAAAGTTAATATAAAGTACGTTGCCTACTATTTATTAGCTTCTATAAAGCCTTTTCTGGCGTTGGGGCAAAAAAAAAATTTTTTTTAATCTTTAAATAAATATCTATATATATAAAATTCATTTTCTGTTTGTTTGTTTGTTTGTTTGACCGCTATACATATTTTTATTTTTCAACGGAAGGGTCGCCATATACTTCTTATCGGCCACGCCTACCTTTGCGCCCACTTTTTATATAAAATTCATTTTCTGTTTTTTGGTATATTTGTTCGCTATCCAAATTTTTATTTGTTAACGGATTTCTTGAGATTTGGTACATACGATCCCTGTGCTCCAGCTAAGGTCACCATATGCTTCTTATCGACCACGCCTGCTTTTACGCCCACTTTTTGTATACAATTCATTTTCTGCTTTTTGGTATATATGTTCGCTATACAAATTTTTTTTTGTTAACGGTTTTCTCTAAAAATTTGGTACACACAATCTCTGTACCACAGGGAAGGTCACCATAAGCTTCTTATCGGCCACGCCTACTTTTGCCACTTTTTTAATTTTTTATGGATTTTGCTCGAATTTACTGCACATTATTCTCAAATCCCAGGTAAGGTCGTCATATACTTTTATCGGCCACGCCCACTTTTTTTAATTTTATATATACGCTTTTAGTGTTTGTTAACATATTTTAATTTTTCAATGGACTTCACAAAAATTTTGTGCATAAATCTCTTTACTTGCTACTCCTGGGTTTACACCATTATGTAATAAAGATTTTAAATCAACCTATTACAAATTTTCCCATCTTATCTCCTTTACTACATGAGTTGCAGCACCCCAAAATTAGTGCAGATTTATTTCATGGGTGAACAGATACAGGTTGACTACAGCTACAGGATTACTCCGATTATAAATATTTGCATCACGCCTTTTTAACTATAATGGAAAACAAAACATTACATTTATTTCCATCTTGCCTTTTGGCTACATTGGAAAGCAACCTATTACAAATATTTCCAATTCATCTTTTTCACTATATAAATGAGGTGGAAAAATAAATATTTGCAATTGTGCCTTGCACATGAAAGCGTAGCGTATAGGCCGTACTACCTCAAATGCAAAAAGGCTTAAACAAAACAGAACTCTAGAGAACCTGATTAGACCTAAATTCGTATCGAGTCTCAACGAGTTAGACAATTGGAGTCGAGAAATGCTGAAACACCTGAGCAAACCCAATAACGTATTGAAGCCCAAAGATCAAGACAAGCTTTGTAAGAGAAGCGGAAATTCCTGAATCTACTCCAGTGCGTCTAGAAATCCAACAGCTAAGACAAGCTTAGGCGAGGGAATGTGAAACTCCGGAAACGACTCAACAATGCCTTTAGGCCCGGATAAGACTGTAATATCCCTACCAGAAGACTTTTGTAAGTTGGTTTTTCAATGCAAGAGATGGTACAAAAAGTTGTTCCTAACATAACGTACATAAGAGGACAATCTCTTACGGTAGCAGGTATCAACTTAGAATCTCCCTGTTTTTCTCATAGACAATTATTTGTCGCCTGCTCTAGAGTTGGGAGCCAGTACAAGCTTTTCGTATATGCACCAGAAAGAAAAACCAGAATTGCTGTATATCCCCAGGCTCTAGAATAACTAAAATTCGTAACTTTTAGACATAATACACTCAAAATAACCCATGCTAAGTTGTAGTGGTAAGCAGGCCCTCAGCACTTAGCCCCCAATGGTCCCCAAAAGAAATGAACAAATTCTCCATACTGCTCTCAATAAAGGTGGTTTCGCAGCTTATTTTTGAAGTATTTTTGCTGTAGCGTCTTATAAAAAAAAGTTCTAAATTAAAAAAGCACAAAATTTTAAATTGAAATTAAACATGTACTTGTGCCCCCAAAAACCGTGAACATAGGGAATTTTTTCACCATGAACAAATTCCCCAATCCCATACAAATTTTTTGGGAGTAAGTTAATTTTTTTGAGGAATGGTTCATCGGGGACTAAGTACTCAGCGCCTGGTAGGCATAGTGAACCATTTTTCAAGTCAAAGGCCTTTGGATCCCGGGCAAGACCGGGTAAAAATAGCTAGTATTGAAATAAAAATAAATAAAAAATTGTACGGAAAGGGAATCGCTTCATTTTTTTTCTTTATCACTTAAATTTTACAATTTTCTTGGAGAAAATTTTTTAATATTGCATAATTCATACTCAGATAAAATAGCGTAAGCGATATATGGAGGTGGTCCCAGAACATAGAAAACACAATCCATTTGGGAAAAGTTTTCTTTATTCTTAAACATAATTTCATTTTAGTTTGACACACTTTTCCCAGCGATATTCAATAGCTTCGATAATCTGTTTATAGTAAGAACTGTCTAGCTCCTTAAAGTAGCCATCAACTGCAGACTCCACTGTTGGAAAATCTTTAACCACCGATCCATTTTTTCAAGATTGGAAATAGAAAATAGTCCGAGAGAGCTAAACCTGCGATTAAGGTTCGCGATGAAGCAATTCGAACTTTAATTTTTAAATTTTGGAGATGTGTATTGGTGAATTGTGTTAATGAAACAACACTTTCTTTTTCGCCAAATCACACCTTTTTCCCTTAACTTCATTACTTAGCATAATGCGCCGTTCATTGTTTTCCCTTTTTGAAGATTATCAATGAAAATTATCCCACGCGCATCACAACAAACAAACGCCATATCCTTAGCTGCAGATGGAACTGTCTTTGCCTTCTGTGAACTGTCTTCGCCTTCTCCGATTTAAGTGCACTGTTTTGTAAATCCTTTGTCTTAGTTGTGAAGTGGTGGGCTTATCTCATCCATGGTTACCAATCGATGCAAAAACTCGCTTTATTGCAGTAAAACAACGCCAAACATTTTATTGAAATAACTGCACTACGCTGTTTTTGTTCTTTTGTGAGCAAACGCGGCACTCATCTTGCGGAGAGTTTTATTATCTCCAAATGCCTATAATTTCAACTAGCTCACGCATCTTCAGTCGACGATCGTCCAATACTTTTTTGTGGATTTTCTTAACCGTGTCTGGCATTGCCACCTTAATTGATCCTCCACTGCGGTGTTGACCTTGGTAGTTCACAACTCTCGTTTAAACTCTGCTACCCAATATTTTACAGTCGTAAACGAAGAGTAAAATCTAGCTCGGTTTTAAAATTTGTTGGACTCTCAGTCCTTTCATAGGAAAGAATTGATTTAGATAACGGTGGCCAATTTTTCCATGTTTATTGAGATCGTTTTATTTCGATGGCTTCAAAGAAATATTATTACAAACAAATGTTATATAAGGTTGCCACATTTCACCAAAATAATATTTTTAAAAGTACTGCCCCGCCTAATAACCACTTACACAGACGGATTGACGGCCTTTATTGAACCCAGTCTTAAAGTGATACTGAAGCGATCAGTATAATAAAAGATGGAGCTCAATCCAAAAGTCATTATATTCCGACCACAGAGTGGTACTAATATAAGAACTCTTGCAAAAACACATTTTTCAAAAAATATCACCCCTAAGCAAATGCAATTAACATAATTTTATTTCAAACATTATACTCTTTTTAATAATCTCTTGTATTCTTTTTTTTCAGAATATTAATTCGTTTCGAGAATTTCTACTTGTTAAATTGATTAATGCCGAGAAGGCAACTTTTCAAACGCCTATATTTTCGCAAAAACGCGAGCGAACACTTGAAATGTTAATTAAAGATTTACATGAAGACTACATTGGTGATAGTAAGTTGGTAAGTGCGACTGAAATATACGAACAAATATCGATAAAACACATACAACACCTTATACACATGCATACTTACATAGTTTAAATTCAGTACATTTCAATAGAAATATCTTACATACTCGATACATACATATTTACCTTAAAGCTTTATTAAGTCTTGGTTATTAAAAGTAAGTATAAGTATACAAAAGAAAATAAGTATGAATAGGACTTACTTCACTATACAGCTATTTATGTGTATGTGTATCTGAGTATGTAAAAGTAAGTATGTCTTTTGAAATACGTATAGCATTTGAATAAACTTGTCTGCTTTCTCCGTGAATATTATGGAAAATTTACATAATAAACCACAGAAATTAATTTAATTCTAAATTTTTTTATTATTTGCACATTTGTATGTATGAGTTTGTATATAGAATAATAATTCGGTGAGTATTAATACGAGGGTTTGTTAACAAAGAAACCGATTTTTTTTCATTTAAAAAGCTTATCTTTTTTAAATACCATTTTTATTTTTTTTTTTCTAAGTATATTAGGGCGTTCCATCAAAAAACTTATTTTTATTTTTGCAATTCAATAAATTAAACAGAAATTCTTATGGCCCATATTTTTTGGAGCTCGGTACGGCTTCGCTAATGTTATCCATGGGGTTATGAAACATAATTTTTTCTCTCTGATACTTTTTTCCACAAAATTAGATACATCACTTCTGAAGACTAATAGATTACTAATAAAAAATATCCACGATAAAAATTGTTAGGCTTATGGGTACTTTGTGTATCTAAACAGTAAAGATTGAGTATTTACCAATTTCATACCTCAATTATACGGTAAATTGGCAGGCAACATTTTAGCGCAAAAATACGTATTTAAAATAAATTTTATTGAAATCCCATTATGAAATTTGCATATGTTAGTAAAAATATATATGTTTAGTGGGAATGGAAGGATGTAAAAAATGATTTTTTTACTTTTCTTATTTTTGTTAATCTATACGCTCAGGCGGGTAAAAATCTATTTCACAATACAATCACGAAAACAGAGTAAGACAAAAACGGTGTGAAGTACGATAGTATTGGTGAAAAGATTAACAAGTGTTTGGAGATAAAATGATGGCATGATTACATTAGGAAGTGTTTGCAGATAAAATGAGGGAGCGAATAGCGTTATAAAGACGTTTCGAAAAATTAAAAATTTAAAATTAAAAATTAACAATTAAAAATTAAAAATTAAAAATTATAAATTAAAAATTAAAAATTAAAAATTAAAAATTAAAAATTAAAAATTAAAAATTAAAAATTAAAAATTAAAAATTAAAAATTAAAAATTAAAAATTAAAAATTAAAAATTAAAAATTAAAAATTAAAAATTAAAAATTAAAAATTAAAAATTAAAAATTAAAAATTAAAAATTAAAAATTAAAAATTAAAAATTAAAAATTAAAACTTAAAAATTAAAAATTAAAAATTAAAAATTAAAAATTAAAGATTAAAAATTAAAAATTAAAAATTAAAAAATAAGAATTAAAAATTAAAAATTAAAAATTAAAAATTAAAAATCAAAAATTAAAAATTAAAAATTAAAAATTAAAAATTAAAAATTAAAAATTAAAAATTAAAAATTAAAAATTAAAAATTAAAAATTAAAAATTAAAAATTAAAAATTAAAAATTAAAAATTAAAAATTAAAAATTAAAAATTAAAAATTAAAAATTAAAAATTAAAAATTAAAAATTAAAAATTAAAAATTAAAAATTAAAAATTAAAAATTAAAAATTAAAAATTAAAAATTAAAAATTAAAAATTAAAAATTAAAAATTAAAAATTAAAAATTAAAAATTAAAAATTAAAAATTAAAAATTAAAAATTAAAAATTAAAAATTAAAAATTAAAAATTAAAAAGTGAAAAATTAAAAATTGAAAATTGAAAAATTAAAAATTAAAAATTAAAAATTAAAAATCAAAAATTAAAAATTAAAAATTAAAAATTAAAAATTAAAAATTAAAAATTAAAAATTAAAAATTAAAAATTAAAAATTAAAAATTAAAAATTAAAAATTAAAAATTAAAAATTAAAAATTAAAAATTAAAAATTAAAAATTAAAAATTAAAAATTAAAAATTAAAAATTAAAAATTAAAAATTAAAAATTAAAAATTAAAAATTAAAAATTAAAAATTAAAAATTAAAAATTAAAAATTAAAAATTAAAAATTAAAAATTAAAAATTAAAAATTAAAAATTAAAAATTAAAAATTAAAAATTAAAAATTAAAAATTAAAAATTAAAAATTAAAAATTAAAAATTAAAAATTAAAAATTAAAAATTAAAAATTAAAAATTAAAAATTAAAAATTAAAAATTAAAAATTAAAAATTAAAAATTAAAAATTAAAAATTAAAAATTAAAAATTAAAAATTAAAAATTAAAAATTAAAAATTAAAAATTAAAAATTAAAAATTAAAAATTAAAAATTAAAAATTAAAAATTAAAAATTAAAAATTAAAAATTAAAAATTAAAAATTAAAAATTAAAAATTAAAAATTAAAAATTAAAAATTAAAAATTAAAAATTAAAAATTAAAAATTAAAAATTAAAAATTAAAAATTAAAAATTAAAAATTAAAAATTAAAAATTAAAAATTAAAAATTAAAAATTAAAAATTAAAAATTAAAAATTAAAAATTAAAAATTAAAAATTAAAAATTAAAAATTAAAAATTAAAAATTAAAAACTAAAAATTAAAAATTAAAAATTAAAAATTAAAAATTAAAAATTAAAAATTAAAAATTAAAAATTAAAAATTAAAAATTAAAAATTAAAAATTAAAAATTAAAAATTAAAAATTAAAAATTAAAAATTAAAAATTAAAAATTAAAAATTAAAAATTAAAAATTAAAAATTAAAAATTAAAAATTAAAAATTAAAAATTAAAAATTAAAAATTAAAAATTAGAAATTAAAAATTAGAAATTAAAAATTAAAAATTAAAAATTAAAAATTAAAAATTAAAAATTAAAAATTAAAAATTAAAAATTAAAAATTAAAAATTAAAAATTAAAAATTAAAAATTAAAAATTAAAAATTAAAAATTAAAAATTAAAAATTAAAAATTAAAAATTAAAAATTAAAAATTAAAAATTAAAAATTAAAAATTAAAAATTAAAAATTAAAAATTAAAAATTAAAAATTAAAAATTAAAAATTAAAAATTAAAAATTAAAAATTAAAAATTAAAAATTAAAAATTAAAAATTAAAAATTAAAAATTAAAAATTAAAAATTAAAAATTAAAAATTAAAAATTAAAAATTAAAAATTAAAAATTAAAAATTAAAAATTAAAAATTAAAAATTAAAAATTAAAAATTAAAAATTAAAAATTAAGAATTAAAAATTAAAAATTAAAAACTAAAAACTAAAAATTAAAAATAAAAAATTAAAAAATTAAAAAATTAAAAATTAAAACGAAATATGAAAAATGAAAAACGAAAATTAACCAGTTGAAATAATAAATAATAATAAATATTTTTATATTAGCAGAGCCACTGCAGTTATTTGCTATAAGTGATACGTAGGTAACGCTTTCTGTTTGATTTAAAAAAAATTTTTTATATAAAGTATTTATTGCCCATATCTTACAGGACTGTTAAATAAAAAGCTCTAAAAACTTTTATCGAGCCCATAATTTCATACCCTACAAGAACAGTGACGGTCATTTGACCGGTGATATGACCGTCACTACTGACTGAAGTGTCGGTCATCGCGTAGAACAAAGTTTCTATTATTTTATTAAGACAAATATGCCAAAACTGACCGAAACTTTTGTGTACATGTGATTTTGCATCTTACTCTAACCTATGAAAGTATGTAAACCATAGAATATATATCTGAACTGCTCACTCTACCGCTGTTTAGTAGTCAAGGTTGATGGATATATACATCATCATTGACCGGTCTCGCTTGATTATAATGAAACACGACTTATTATTTTTTATTTATTTATTGTATTAATAATCAAAAATTCAAAAATAGAAATAAACATTAAACATTAAAATATTAAAAACACAACAATATCACCAATTCCGAAACGTGTCCATAACTTTGAGACAATGTTGAATGTTTAAACAACTTTGCTGACTTTTCACTCGAAACATCCCTCAAAGCGGTTCGTAAATTAGCACTGAATAAATTGACTAAACTCAATAGAAATTTCCGGTAATGGGCCTTAGTGCAATCAGTAGCTTCTTAAAGAAAACAATATATTATAACACATATATATCAACAATTTATACATATTAAAGCTAACCTTTTGAGTGTTGTGAATTAGCAATTTCGGCCAAAACTGATGCACTTCATTTGGAAAATTGTTTGTACAGAACGGTGTGTGAGATATTGTGATAATACCTCCATAAATCAATTTGTTCAATATTTTGAGATCTTTTTTCTTTTGAAAACTAATTTCATTATGGACGAATTTACGGATACTACAAATTCCTTAATATTCTTCATATTATCAACATCATATTCCAGACACTATATTTCAGAATGGCATAAATTAAAACATTCGAGCCAAATATTAAAAAAAACCATATCCATGTTATGGCAACAGACTGAAAGATAGATATAAGGATTAGTGTAAAATGGAAGATTTACTTTGTTTCTAGCTACAATTTTTAATAAAATGTCAGTGCATTACCTTAATAAGTTCATTTGGTGATTGCGCATGTATTAACAATATATTTATAGTCTTCCATGCGCACTTAACTGGAATCATTACGAATCGATTGAATAAACTGTGTCAGCGTAGTTTCACACATTTGTATATCTTGTGTATTATCTTCCAACATCAATAATACCAAATAGATAACCATATTATTTGCTGGTACAGCATTCACAATCGAAATCCAGGGTATAACATATTGTTGCACAATACAATTCTTTACATAAATGCGTTTCCTGAGGTATGAAAGCTTCTAGATTGAAAGTGTGTGAAGATTCTACAGCAATATCTTTAAGTAAACGATCCAACAGGAAGAGGCCACAAGACGCGAGCAAAAAATAAATCGTGGAAGGGTATAATGGAGGGACGTGCCACCACAATTGAGAATGGCACTAACGAATTCACTGACATATTTTGAAGAGTCCTAAAGAAACAACAAAAATTAACTTGAATTTTTAATTTAATTAATTACTTACCTTTCCTAAACCTAAACATGTAGCCGCCAAGCCAATTGAACATCTCTTTCTTTTATTAGAATCCTTGGAGGAGGCAAAGTCATTGGACAACACCTCTATAAATTTTTCGCATTTGGGCAGTCATTTTTCATATTAAATTCTTTAAAAAAAAAAAAAACAACTCTACAACAGCAACAATTACAGTCATATGTTTTTCAAATAGAAAAAAACTACAAGTGTGTTAGTACAAAAATTGTTTATGTGTTAGTTTCAGTCATTTATTTCTTGTAGGGTATATAACGTTTTTTGGCTCCCCTGAACATTTTGATTTTATGACATACGCGATTATTCTAGAAAACCACAGAATTGCCTTAACAATTTCAAACTAAGTAAAAGGAAAAACCACAACAGAAGTCATTTATTCTTAAAGTAATAATAATATTTATTAATTATCAAGTTGTATTTTAGATATATTGACTTTTCAATACTCAATATTGAAGTTGAAAGAATATTGAGTCCAGCGAATATTATATTTAAAAATACATAATTTTTTAATTATTTAATACATATTAAATGTAGACTAAATGTAGACATATTAAATGTAGGCTAGACTTTTGTGTTAATTTTAAAATTTTCAGCCGTCATCAGTGATTTTATTGAACATTATAATAATTGGTGCTATAATTGAATACATTATTTCTATATGAAATGTTTCCACATTTCCACTATCTTCAAATTTTAGGTGTTTGTATTCTTTTTTAATTTTTTGTTGTACAAAAAAAAAAGGTCATAAATGTTTATTAATACAGCGGTAGCCTATGGTGCAAGAACACGACCGTTTCCTGGTATAAAAAAAAAATTTTTAATATCTAATTTTTTACCGCAGTGGGGTGGGGTATGGAGAACTTTATTTTATAAAAATTATAATGAGAGGTTTAACTATACTGGCCTAGTTCTTCCACCCTGACCTCGAATTTCTCACCCCCGGAAATATTATCGAAAGTTTCATGCTGGTAATAAAGTGATAAACTAAGTAATAAATTTATTGTTATTTGGAGTTTTCATTATCAAAAGTTATAATATATAAAGTTAAATTTGTTTTTTATATAACAATTAACTACGTCTTTAGAACTTTAATAGCCAAATATTTTTAAATTAATTTAAAGTAAATTAGTGAAGTAAAAGGAGGTTCCACAATAAAGTGTAAGAAGTGCAATAACAATGCTGCTGTTCAAAAAAATAATAATTAGGTCAGCAACGGCTATGTTTGAAATGAACTATTGTTGATTTTAATTGTAATGTATTGAAAGTAAAGCGCAGTATAATTGAATATCTAAACTAACTATTTTCTTTTGGCTTATATTTACATTTATCTTAAATTTATCAGTTGTTCACGTTTGTTTTTCTAAATGCATTCATTCCTCTTTGCCATTAGAACTTTGAGCATACCGGTCCTCCGTGGAATTCAAAGGCTAAAAAAATAAAATCGCGACTTTTTAAGAGATACGCAAAATCCTGCTTAACTTTAGATTATGCTAAATATTCTACCACTCGCGCTGACTATAACTTACTTTGCTACTAACCCAAAGTCATTTTTTGACTTTGCACGTATTAGACGCAGATCTTCCCGCCTACAATATTTTGCAATGATAATACAGTTTCTGATATTGCGAATAGATTTGCTGATTTGTTCCAGTCCACGTATAGCAATTCTATTTCAAATACTTGAACCGTCGCTAACTATCCATATTTAATAAAAGTTGCATCAGTATCAAATATTCCACTCGTTGATACGGAAACTGTTTTTAAGTCTCTGATTCAGTCGAAATTTTTATACAAGCCTGGTCCTGATGGTGATCCTGCTTATAGTTTGAGAAACTGCGCTTAAATTCTAAGTGTGCCCATAACGTGTATTTTTAACAGTCTTTTGCAGATTGCGTATTTTTCTGGAATGTACTTAGCTATAAGGGAATAGCTAACTAGATGTTATTCCTAAGTTAATGGAGAAACTTATTACTGATTATCTCTCATATCAACTAAAGTCGACTATATCTTAATTTCCATTTCAACATGGCTTTTTGAACTCAAGGTCAAAAGTTACTAACCTTCTAGAATTTTCGACTCATGTTTTCAAAGGTTTTATCTGTGGTTAGCAGACGGATGTGATATATACTGATTGTAGTTAGTAAAGCCATTGATAGGGTGGATCATAATATTTTACTTCTCAAACTAAGAGTCATTGGGGTAGCGGGTAGAACCTGGGGATGTAAACACAGCATCCTATACTGGATGTACTCCATGATGGTCCGTCCAATCGTGACCTATCGAGCTAATGCGTTGGCCAAAAGGACAGAGTTAAAATCAACTCAAAAGGAGTTGGATACAAAGACTAGCATGTATTGGGACACCGGGTGCAATGAGGACATGCCCGACGGCATCACTGGAAGTACTATTTATGAAGGGCAATGGAACCGAATAAGTCAAGTTAAAGATTACTCCCTTCTAGATTGTTCAATGGACAGGACTGAGAAGAAATACTATTTCAAGAAAAACTTTGTTACAAAACTTAGTAATAAGAAGGAATGGAGTAGTTTGGGTACAGCATATTCCCTAAAGGAGGATACGATCAAATGATACACGGACGGGTCAAAGACTGGAAATTGAACAGGGGCGGGGGTCTTTGGGCCTAGAACCAAATACTACTAATCAATGGTAATACACACAAGTATTTTCCAGGTGGAAATTTATGCCATCGATAGATGTGCACAGATTAACTTAAATAAAAAGTACAAAAGACGGGACATAACCATATTATCAGATAGTCAAGCTGCTAATCGAGCATCAGGCTCCTATGTAGTAAACTCTAACTTAGTATGAAACTGTCTGCAGAGACTGAATGAGCTAGATAGACACAATAAAGTCAACCATTGTTGGGTCCCGGGGGATATTGGGATTCAAGGAAATGAACAAGCAGATGACCTTGCCAAAAGGGCTTCCACGAAGCTAATGTGGCCGGAACCGTTTTGTGGAATAGGAAAAGGAGTATGGGAAGGCGTACTCAGAGAATATGAGAATCATATCAGACAGGAGCTATTCTCGAGCCACTTAGGCTTAAGGCAATCCAAACTCTTGTTAGGTAACTACAACAGTAAGAGATTTGAGTCATGTATCGGATAATCAAAGAACGGACTGAGAATACTAACCGGGATTTTAACTTGTCACTGTAGGCTCAGGGAGCATCTGAGCAAGTTAGGAATTGAAGCGAATGCCATGTGCAGATTCAGCGATGAGAAGGCAGAATCACCGGAGGACATACTGGGGGATTGTGGAGCTTTAGTGCATAAGAGGAAAAAGCATCTGGGTTCTTTCCAAATACCAGGGAGCGAAATACAATCACTGGAATCAACCAACATGTTCGAAATTCTGCGGGCTCCAGGGTTGGGTGAGATTTTATAGGGACAAACTATTAGCAAAGGGCAGTACAATTGATCATTCGGTCGCAGTACTTTCGACACCTCTTTATACAATACAATACAATACAGGAGTCATTGGCTTATATGTATTTATTATTTTGTGGATTGAATCGTAACTTACGTTTTGAACTCAAAAAGTCATGTTTCGCAATATTGAATCTAAGATTGTAAGTGTTATTTCTGGCATTCCCCCAAGGCAGTCATTTGGGTCCGTTATTGTTTTTCTATCTTCCGACTGTAATTTCGAATTGAAACTTCCTTATGTATGCAGATGATTTTAAGTTATGAAATTGTGAATTTTAATGATATATACGTTCATATTACTCTTCAAGGTGAGCTTGATTTATTAGTTGAATGGTGTAATGAGAACTTGGTGGCTATGGCCTCCTATTTTCAAACGCTCTGCACGTTTTTGCAAATATGCCTGTACCTTCGAATATAATCGGCGGCTTGACTTGAAATTTTCTGTGTATGTACTTAAATCTATGTACATTATGAAAATGAAAAAAATCTATTTTTTTAATCTAACTGTACATAACCCCTTAAAGCAGTTGATCGCATGTGGCAAAGCTGGCAGCCACTCAAATATTGTTTTTTAGTTTTAGGTAAAGACGAACGTTCAAGACCAATATGGAAAATGATATCTGATCAAGAAAGTGTATGTCCCCAATCGATAAACCTACCATTTCCAAAATTTATATATACTTCGTTCATTATTTTTGTCTTCTTTTCAAATCTCTGTTAAAATTTCGAGAGTCGTTGCAATTTAACAGGAACACCTAATTTGTTGCTATGAAAATAAAACTTTTATTATAAAAATTTATTTATATCCTTGTAAAGTAAAAAAAATTCCAAATGTAAGGGAAATATTTTTTAAAAATATTTTTTAATAATAGTATGTAAAAAAATAACAAGAAAATTATAGACAATGTAGGCCAATTATACGATACCCTATACCAGGCTTTTAAAGAAAGGGGTTAGGTCGAACTAATTGGATATTGAAAACAAGAATAAACCAAATTTGACTGGCATTGTTATTAATATTTGTTGCCTGCAGATATGAAAAGGTTCATATTGGGTGATACATTTATACGGGCAGTAGGTTTAGAAATCTTCCTATCCTGGCCATATTTGGTAAAGGCACTAATTTTTGGCAAGAACAAACAAAAAAGAAATTTAAAAGAAATTCAGACTATGACAGACACATACACAGACACGCACCTTTATCAATTTTAACATCATTTGTCCTACGGCCGACAAAAGCTTATATACAAAATTCCATCAAAATATATTCATATTTCCAATATGAAGTTTGATTATAAAGTTTACATTTTTAATTTTTAATTTTTAATTTTTAATTTTTAATTTTTAATTTTTAATTTTTAATTTTTAATTTTTAATTTTTAATTTTTAATTTTTAATTTTTAATTTTTAATTTTTAATTTTTAATTTTTAATTTTTAATTTTTAATTTTTAATTTTTAATTTTTAATTTTTAATTTTTAATTTTTAATTTTTAATTTTTAATTTTTAATTTTTATTTTTAATTTTTTATTTTTAATTTTTAATTTTTAATTTTTAATTTTAAATTTTAAATTTTTAATCTTTAATTTTTAATTTTTAATTTAAAATTTTAAATTTTTAATTTTTAAATTTTAATTTTTAATTTTTAATTTTTAATTTTTACTTTTTAATTTTTAATTTTTAATTTTTAATTTTTAATTTTTAATTTTTAATTTTTAATTTTTAATTTTTAATTTTTAATTTTTAATTTTTAATTTTTAATTTTTAATTTTTAATTTTTAATTTTTAATTTTGTATTTTTATATCTATATGGGGTTATTACATATCATTATTTCTTCACTAATACAATCATAAGTCACACCAATTTTGTCTTACGGCTCACATGTTATGCTATTTTTGTGATTGTATTGTGAAATAGAAATTTACCCCCCTGCGCATATAGAACCACTTATATTTGGTTTATGCTTATTTACTATATCCAATAAGTTGGACCTAAGATCATATCTCTAAACAAATAGTATAAGGTAACGTATAGTCGGTTGAGACCGACTAAAATTTTCTTATATTTTTATTTGAGTCATAACTAAAGTAAATTTTTACTACATCTATTAGTTGTCTGCTTTTAACTCAAACAATCCTCGTATGTTTCTCACATGAAGAAATAAATCATTTCGAATGAAACTGAAGTCACATTGAAAATAAGCTTACATTTTGGTGTTTTCATCTTCTATTGTTTATCTTTCCACTCCGTAACACAAACACGAATCATATGCTTAAAACATTGCTATACCACAAGTACGTACTGACACATATTGACATGCCCTCAAACGACACTTACAAATAATCATACATAAACACACACATACACATTCATATGTTGACATAAACAGTTACATTCATGTCTTTACTTCTAGAATATGCTAAATAGACGCGCTTTCTCTGAAGTGTTGTATGACGTGCCAAGAACATCCAAACTTAAGGAGGACGCAAGACAAATTGAATTCGTGCGTATAGGCCAAGCACTTAAATTGGAGGCCATTGTAAGGGGCGATGCACCAACTAGCATTGCATCGGCAAGTCCTTGTACAATATTCAAAAAACCCCCCTGGGAGCCACATTGTTTCTACCCAACATTTCCTCACCGTGGCACGCTGGCAGGTGATTCATTTGGTACAAACGATGACTGCTTGTTTATAGCCACCGATGATGGTACATTTTTGATGAAAGGTAAATTTAATGAATTTCTCGAAAATACTTAAAACTGAGACATAAAAACAAAGAAAGTAATTAATTTATTTTTTCATTTTATTTAATGTTCATCTAGAAGATCAAACTTTGCAGTTGGTTTTTGATAAAACATTGCATGTACGACAATTAAATGTTCTGGAAGAACATGGTTTAGTTTTAATACGTGGAGGTTCGGCTACAAATCGTGATGCTCATCGTGTGCATGTTTTTCGATTGAGAGAATTTCATGGCAGATTTACGGAAGAGAACTTAAAATGTCGTTCTCGCTCTGAGGTTAAGGATCGTCGTATTGAAAGAACCAGAGGCTGTAATTTATATTCTTCATCACATGTTAGTGGCGGCCATTTAAGACTTGTCGTGGCTGTGGGTCGTAAACTGCAATTGTTCCAATGGAAGCATACGGCTGCTTGGGCTTCTTGGTGTCCGGAAAATGATACGGAAACGGTGGAGGGATTTATTTATCAAAAAGAAATCACTCTGAGTGACACACCAATGATTGTAACGCCCCTAGAAGGACCCACCAATACAAATAGTGGTGGTCTTATATGTGTGGGTTATAGGTAGGTTTTGGTAATTCGATATCCGTTAAATAGAGAATTATAATTTAAAAAAAAATAATGTTTCTGTATTTAGATACCATTATGAAATTGTCTGTGATCAAACTGGTATTGCTACCCGCTTGCATGAAGTTGAACCGGCCAAAAGAAATCAAACTATATTGACGGCTGCTATTGAATTATGCGATGGCTTAGAAACCGAGCTCTTATTGTGTTATAATCGTAAGTTGAATTTTTTTCCAATAGTTTATCATAAGAAGTTAGATCGAAAATATCTTAACATACATGAAATGTAATAATACAAATGTAATAATAAAATGAAAAATTTTAAATAAAAAATAATAAATTAAAAATTAAAAATTAAAAATGAAAAATAAAAGAAATGAAAAATTAAAAATTAAAAAAAAAAAATCAAAATTAAATATAAAAAAGAAAAATAAAAAATTAAAAACAAAAAATTAAAAATAAAAAATGTAAAATGAAAAATAAAAAAGGAAAAATAAAAAATTTTAAATAAAAAAAATTAAAAATTAAAAATGAAAAATAAAAGATAAAAATGAAAATTAAAAATTAAAAATAAAAATTGAAAAATAACAAGTAAGAAAATTATAGTCGGTATAGACCGACTATACGATACCCTATACCATGCGTTTAGAAACCCTATCTCTTAGGCCCAACTAACTGGACATTGAAAATAAACAAAAACCAAATTTGAGTGGGATTTTTATTAATATTTTTGGGTGCAGATATGAAAAAGTTCATATCGGATGCTATATCTATAAAGGGACTAGGTCCAAAAATGGACCGATCCTGATCATGTTTGGTAAAGTCTCTTGTATTTTGCAAAAATATATACAAACAAAATTTGAGAAGAATCAGTGCAATATTTTTGTATTTTAATAGATTTAAGTGAAGATCGGGAAGAAGCTCTATATGGGGTCAAAGGGATCATTATTGGACTACTCATTAGTGGATGTAATGAACGCATACAAACCCAATTTGAGTAAGATCTATATGACAATTTGGATCTTATGGAAATTTATGTCGATTTCATATGGGTAATATGTATGGGGGCTAGGTCTGAACATGGACCGATTCTCACCAATTTCAATAGCATTCATCCCATGGCCGATGAAAGCTTATATACCAAATTTCATCAAAATATATTCATATTTGCGACCTGCAGTTTGATTACAAGCTTTACATGGACACACAGACGGACGGACATTGTTAAATCAACTCAGAAAGTGATTCTGATTCGATCGGTATAATTAAAGATGGGTCTAGGTCAAATATTTTTGGTTGTTACAAACAGCAGCACAAAGTCATTATACCCAAACCACATAGTGGTATAGGGTATAAAAATAAAAATGAAAAATGAACAAGTAAGAAAATTATAGTCGGTCTAGACCGACTATACGATACCCTATACCACGCGTTTAGAAACCCTATCTCTTAGGCCCAACTAACTGGACATAGAAAATAAGCAAAAACCAAATTTGAGTGGCATTTTTATTAATTTTTTTGGCTGCAGATATGAAAAAGTTCATATCGGATGCTATATCTATATAGGGACTAGGTCCAAAAATGGACCGATCCTGATCATGTTTGGTAAAGTCTCTTGTATTTTGCAAAAATATATACAAACAAAATTTGGGAAGAATCAGTGCAATATTTTTGTTTTTTAATAGATTTAAGTGAAGATCGGGAAGCAGCTCTGTATGGGGTCAAAGGCATCATTTTTGGACTACTCATTAATGGATGTAATGAACGCATACAAACCCAATTTGAGTAAGATCTATATGACAATTTGGATCTTATGGCAATTTATGTCGATTTCATATGGGTAATTTGTATGGGGGCTAGGTCTGAACATGGACCGATTCTCACCAATTTCAATAGCGTTCATCCCATGGCCGACAAAAGCTTATATACCAAATTTCATCAAAATATATTCATATTTGCGACCTGCAGTTTGATTACAAGCTTTACATGGACACACAGACGGACGGACGGACGGACGGACGGACGGACATCGTTAAATCAACTCAGAAAGTGATTCTGATTCGATCGGTATAATTAAAGATGGGTCTAGGTCAAATATTTTTGGTTGTTACAAACAGCAGCACAAAGTCATTATACCCAAACCACATAGTGGTATAGGGTATAAAAACGGAAAATGAAAAATGAAAAATGCGAAATAGAAAATGAAAAATGAAAAACTAAAATTAAAAATGAAAAATAAAATATGAAAAATTAAAAATAGAAAATGAAAACTGAAAACTGAAAAATGAAAAACAAAAAATGGAAAATTGAACATGAAAAACGAAAAATGAAAAATAAAAAATGAAAAATGAAAAATAAAAAATGAAAAATGAAAAATAAAAGATGAAAAATTAAAAATAAAAATTGAAAAATGAAGAATGAAGAATGAAAAACGAAAAACAAAAAAATAAAATAAAAAATTAAAAATTAAAAATGAAAAATAAAAAACGAAAATTAAAAACTAAACGGTTAAAATAATAAATAAAAATAAATATTTTTATATTAGCGAGCCTCTGCAGTACATTGCTATAAGTGATATATAGACGACGATTTCTGTTTGATTTTAAAAAATTGTCATAAAAAGTCTTTAATTTCTAGATGTTTACACATCTCTCCTGTGATCGGCCTCACATAATTTTTTTTTCCAATAGTTGATCATAAGGGGTCAGATAAAAAAAAATATCTTAACATACATAAATGTAATAATAAGAAAACCATTAAATCTAAAGTTTTGCTTTTTTATACCCTATACCACTATGTGGTCAGGATATAATGACTTTGCGCTGATGTTTGTAAATACCAAAAATAATTGACCTATACCCATCTTTTATTATACCGATCGATTGAGAATCACTTTCTGAGTCGATTTAGGGATGTCCGTCCGTCCGTCCGTCCGTCACGTGTGTCTTTGTAAACATTGTAATTAAACTACAGGTCGCAAATATGAATATATTTTGACGAGATTTGGTATATAAGCTTCTATCGGCATGAAAGCTGTTGAAATTTGTGAAAATCGGTACATGTTCAGATCTAGTCCCCGTAAATCGACTTAAATTCTCAAAAGATACAAATTAAATTATAGATCTTAATCAAATTGGGTTTGTGTATATTTATTACTCCCATTAATCAGTAGTTTAAAAATAAAACCTATAGGACAATTCTTAGTCTTAGCCTCCATATAAAGCTGCTTCCCGATCTTCACTAAAGCCTATCAAAAAACAAAAATATTGCACAAAATTTTCTCAAATTTGGTACGTTTTTTCAAAAAATTAGTGAACTTACCAAATATGGTCAGGATCGGTCCATTTTTCGACCTAGTCCCCATATTAATTTAGCATCTGATATGAACTTTTTCATATTTAAAATTAATAATAATGCCACCCAAATTTGGTTTATGCTTATTTTCTATATCCAATTAGTTGGACCTAAGAGATAGGGTCTGTAAGCGCACGGTATAGGGTATCGTGTAGTCAGTCTAGACCGACTATAATTTTCTTACTTTTTTTTTTTTTTACTTCGGAACTACATAAAGCAAGATCATTTTATGATGTAATGGACCTTTTCCCGAAACCCATCCATTAGGGATTTTATAGTGGTTTCTGTCCATTCAAAATTTTTCAAATTTTGGGACTCCTTCTATGTGTTCCTCAATTCCCTTTTCACAAGAATCTAATATCCCTACATTGGTCTAAGCTGCGGACAGTTTAAAAGATTTGCCTCCCTTGGTACAAAAACCACGTTATTGCTCTTGTACCAATCAAGAGCTTGGTTAAATTCTCCTGATAGTTTCAATTAATATTGAAACAGTTTCACGAGAGATCTTTGATTCTGTGGCCAACTTTTTGTGGGACCAAGTTGGATTTTATTAAAAATATTTAATAATTTTAGCACAAATGAAAATGGTTGCTATTAAACATACTTTTTAAAGATAACTGATCAAAAAAATTGAAAGAGTGCTTGCGAAAAAGTTAAGAGGAAAAACATGTGTTAAGATTTTTTCGAACTCACTCCCTAATAAGCAAAAAAAATTTTCCATTTTTGATTTAAACTAAAAACAATTATTTCTATTTAAGATACCTGTCATTTCCAAAAACTTAATGACCGAGACGAATCACGCAATGAATTTGACTTTCATTGGAATACTTCACCAACATCGGTTGTCTGTGCATTTCCCTATATATTGGGCTTTACAGCGGACTCCATGGAAATACGTTTGCTGGTCAATGGCAACTTGGTGCATACTGCCATCTTACCAGAACTACAAATGATTACCTCAAAGCGAGATATATTCTTTGTAACCACAGCTCCAGAATTTATGTCAAAAGATCTTAATATCAAAGGTTTACATATAACTGAAACGCCCGAGAAGAGATTGGTAACAACTCCCAGTGAATGCTCGTCCAATGAAGAGTTAGCACGTGATTTTGGTGAAAATCTAGGAAGTTGTAAAGAAATACCTATTAATCCGGAACATGAAATGAATAATTTGCTAGAAATACCCAACGTAATGGGGGCCCAAGGACATGTAATACAAAGAGCTCGATCTCTGCAAAAAACCAGCAACTTAGAAGAAAAACCTTCAATAGCCAAAAGTAGTTCATGTGGAGATTCTTATCAATCGGATAATAAATTCAATGCTTTGCGTTATAACTCCTTAATAGATCCGCAACAATCAGCAGTACCACCTAATTCACCACGCACTGCAAGTAATAACAATACAAAATCTAATAATCAACAGCCACAACAACAACAGTCGCCCATGTCGCCCACCAAACGTAATTCGAAATATCGTAATCTCTTCTCCAACGGCAGTCAGTCTGCCGATAATTACTCTTCATCACCAGATCGTTTGAAACCTTTACGAATTTATCGCATTCCTTTGGCCAAACTTGCTGGAGCCCATTCACATTTTCATATGCAATCCTTCAATGCTACTGCAGCCAAAACTCAACATTTTCTACGTGAACAATATGCATTGAATATGAAATTGCGACAAAAATCTATTGATGTACATTTGCCATTGCCAGCTGGCAATGAAATACCCGAATGACAATTGTTAGCCAAGCAAACTGATAAACTGGCGACAACAACTTTACCACCGACTATGGAATTTATGGAAAAACGTAAATCCATAGATCTGTATGATTTCGATGACAATAAATTTAATGAAGAGGATGAAAGACGTTTTGAAATGTTGATGTTGCAACGTTAGGATGAAGTTATAAAAAAAAAGCATTTCCAACTTGATAATAACAGTCATTGCAATAATATAATATTGCTAGACGGTTTCAATATTTGAATAATAGTAATTATACATTAAACAAGCAAATCAAAATAACAACCATTAAATCTTTGATTTGTGGTTCTTAGAATATAAATATTCCATTCTAGATGGAAAATTTGGCCACTGTAATCTTGACTACTAATAAGTATCCAAAATGTTTCTATGAAATATGTATAAAATATATATGTATGTCTACTTACTACTTATTTATAATTTCAGATAAACTGAACTATTTTTAAACTATCAATATAATTGCGAAACGGACGAATTTGAAATCAATAAACATAATAATTTCGTGGCGAAAAAGATTTCTAACTCAAAGTTAGCTGATTCTTATAAGGGTTTTCACTATATCTAGGAAATTAGAATTGATATCTGCACCAATCCTTTTTTTATATTTTATAATCACTTCCTTTCAAACTACTTGTACCTCTTTATCCATTAATTAAATATCACAAAATGATAAGTTGCTATGATTAATGTAGGAATTTCTCACCAATTTCTTATAGTACAATTTCAATATATGGAAACTCAACCATATAAAATCATGTTGACTATGTCTAAATGAAACTGCTGCTTTTTATATTGTGAAAACGGTCTGTAGGATCGTAAACAAAAAAAATCTTCTATGCAGAATTTATGTTTAATATATATTTCTTTTACAATTTATATTACTTGAACACTGTGTAACTGACACATACACATGTAAGTCTATCATTTAAATCTTATTTGACTTCTAAGTTTTAACACCACCACAATTTCCATAAAGTGAAATCAATAAAATGAACTCCAAAATAAAGTAAATGAAAAGTGCAAAATGAAAACTGTGTTAATAAAGCAAATATAGTATTGTGATGTTATTGTTGTTGGCTTTGAAATGAAATTTTATTAATTGTTATAAAAATGACCCTAAAAAGTATAAAAATAAATATAAAAAAATGTTTGTCAAAATAAAGAGTGCGCACAGAAAGACTCCTTAATGTCACAGCTGCAAATATATAAACCAAATAGAGAATTTACTTTTTCACAAAATGACGATATGTCTTTTGCTGAGAATTATTTTAATCCATTAACTTTTAACACAACACAAGGTATAATATTAAATCTAATACAAACTACTGATAAAAATATTCATATTTACAATTTTTAAAATAATCTGCAAGCATACATAAAAAATTCGTTATAATTTTTAACAAAAAATATGTATATTTATATAATAATGTTTAATTTTCCTTATCGATATGTAAAAAGTTCTAACTTTTATATTATTTTAATAAGAAAACTTTATTAAGCTGATACTCATTAAATTTACAGTAAATTAAAAAGATACTCTAAATGTACTTAAATATTATTTAAAACAAAAAATACAACCACACAAATTTTGTAGTAGTTTTATGTAATATTCTCATTTAATTTCTAAGATTAAATAAAAAAAATACATATATATTCTACCCAATGCTAAATAAAAACAATGCTTTGAACTTAATCCACTTTGCAGGTAAAGATATTGAAACGATATTATACGAGCGGAAATCCCAGGCGAGAATTGTTTCCTAAATAGGAGCTTCAATTACTTTAGAATTTGGTTGTATTAAAAAACTTACTTTTTTAATGAAATGTGCTTTTTATATAAAAGGTACTATTTAATAAATATTTGTTTTTAAATAAAAAAGTATTTTTTAATAAGAGCAACTTTTTTAATAAAAGCTGCTTTTTTCATGAAAGGTACATTTTAACATAAAGTACTTTTGATGTGTAAACATCTATACGCGCAGGGGGGTAAATTTCTAATTCGCAATACAATCATAAAAACAGCGTAATATGTGAGCGTAAGATCTTACGCGTAACATGTAACGGCTCGTTTCCGTATACACCGTAATCGTCGACGAAAACAAAATTGCATACATTTGCAACGAAAAAAAGTTCATTCCAGAAATCGGCGACGAAAACTAGCAACGTAACGGCGGCGTTCAGCAACGAAAAACTAGCCATTTGGTGACGGAAGTAAATAAACAAAGTGCGACATCTTATTCATTTGTTTTTTGTGAAATTTCGATAAAGTTTAGTGATTATTACTATAAAATGAGTAAAAAATTACAATTTTCTTTGTGCGACGAGGAAAGGATCATTGACTTTGTCAAAAATAATGAAATTTTGTAAAATGTACGACATGAATCGACTCAGAATTATATAAGATCGACTTAAATTGCCATCAAATCCAAATTATGACATTGATGTCAATCAAATTTTGTATGTGCGAGTTTATTGTATCCATTAATCAGTAGTCCAGAAATAAACCCTGTAGTGCAATTCATAGTTGTGGACTATATATAAAACTGCTTACCGATCTTTACTTAAATCTATTAAAAAACAAAAATATTGCACAGATTTTTCTCATATTCAGTTTGGATATGTTTTTGAAAAAAATTAGTAACTTCATCAATTATGATCAGGATCGGCCCATTTTTCGTCCTAGTCTCCATATGAATATAGCATCAGATATGAACTTTTACCTATCTGCGGGCAAAAATAGTAATAAAATTATAGCCAGTCTAGACCATGCGCTTAGAGACCCTTTCTCTTAGTTCTAACTAATTGGAAAATAATTAATGAATTAGATTTAAGTATTTCTGCCATTGAGTTTAAAACTTATTTAAATAAATTGTTGTAATTTTAGCTGCTAGTGTGTATGGATCATATTGTCTTCATAAACTCAATAAATAAATAAATAACCCTACCCTGTTTTTGTCGGCATTTTAAATTCTGCTTTGCTTGGCTTATTTCTCATGATTAGCAATATATACTAGCGGAATCTCGAGTGCAAATTCTAGGAAATTTTATTTTTTCATTAAATTTTTTTCTTTCAGCATTTTTTTCATCTATATATATAAAATTTATGAATATTGAAATAAAATTCATTAAAGTGTAAATTTTTAAATTGAATTCATTAAATGTCATTACAAATATTTGTTAATAAATAATTTTTTTAAAAACCTAAAGGTATGCTAATCAATTTTAGCACATTCACAATTCAACACGATTAATAAACACCCACACAGCATTGTATAGTTTTTTATTTGAAGTTTAAATATGTTGTTTATGTATGTGTTAGTAGCAATTTTAAATGAATTTTACTCCAAAAAAATTTACCTGATGGTACACATCTGTAAATATGGTGAACATCTGCAAAGAAATACCTTTCAAATGGTATATTTGTTGTCCAAATCAGTGGGTAATTGAAAGTGTAGAATATGTCACAAGAAATTATCTTGCCTATTAACATTATAGATATAGTCTGCCTATTAGTTGAGAAATCTTAAATGAAAAATAATATTCTCTCCAGCTTTATCGTTCGGAAAAAGATAGTTTTGCTCGCTATAAATTATTTTTGATACGGAGAGGTATAAATTTATAATATTAATAGGCAAGGCGATTTCTTGTGACCGATGTAAGTTTCACAGTTATACTCCGATTTTGACAAAAAATTTATCATTTGAAATGTATTTCTTTTTAGCTGTTTTCCAGAATTAAAAATTTTCATCATCTGGAACATTTTTTTGGAGTTATGATCGTTTAAAGTTGTTACTAATACGTACATAAAATTGCTATGTGTGTGTTTATTAAATTTGTTAATGTGTTTGTGTGAATGTGTTGAGTTTGTTTTCTTCATTTAAAATGAGTTGAATGGTGAAGCATTCCTTTAGGGTCTTTATTAAATGAAAAAATAAAATTTCCTATAATTTGCACTCGTATTTCGAGCGCTGGAATCTGCTAGTAAATAAATAAATAAGTAAAAAAATTTGCATAAACCAAAATTTTTTTGCCTTTTATGCATTGTTTTCTTATCTCAAATTTTACTTTTTAAAAAATTTTGTTTTAGAAATTAAAAAGAAAAGTTACTATTTGACTATGACCATTTTTTAAGCACATATAAGGGATAGAAAATACCTAATATTATGGCTATTTTTATCTTCAGATAGCAAGGGCAGAGTTCTTATTTCATTAGAGTTTTTTTTCTCATATTTTGCTTTTGTCAAACTTTTTTTTTTTTGTTTCTCCATGATAGCATATTATACCACATAATACAAGTCTTTAGTTCTATAAATTTCTGTGAAAAATAAAATACTCTAAATAAAAAAATAAAAATAAAATACTCAAATTATAGGGGATCTAGATTATTTTAAATAAAATAATATAAATCAAATAATATAATATCTGTGGTCGCAAGCATTAACCGCCTAAGTCGAAAATAATGCTTTCGAGAAAAATAACTTTTTATATAAATGCAATGAGGCCTCATTACGACTTAGGTCAGTACTATTTTATTAATATATTTGTAACAAATAGTGTTAGTGAAATGGGGATTTCACATAAATATAAAGCGTGTTTAGTAGAATATGATAGCATACATAACCCAAATCGTCGAATATCATGCTTTTGAGAAAAATAACTTTTTATATAGATGTAATGGGGCTTCATTCCAACTTAGGTCAGCATGTTTTCATTAATAACTTTTTAATAAACAGTGATAGAGAAACGGTGATTTCACGTTCTACTAAAGCGTTTTTAGTAGAATAGCATACATAACTCAAATCATTCTTAAGTCGACTTAGGCGGTTATCGCTTAGTTCGGCTTCGCGGAACTATGCTTAAAAAAAACAGTGTAAGAAAGAATCAAGTGTGGTTGAAATTGGCAGATGAGTTAAATGCAGAAAGTATGTACATATATGGTGAAAGATTTGTTAAATTGATCGGTCCTGCCATGCAACCGCTCCAACTCCATTGAAATAATCTTTCAATTTGTCCCGAATTATTGATGCTTCATTGTTTGGTCGGCTACCAGCTGTTGCATTTGCAATTGGAATCAAATTATTAACTGGGATAGTCAAGTCGTCTCTATTTCCGAATATGGTCTCTGCCGGAGAATTTATTTTTTCGGAACGCATCATATTGTGTAATATAAATGCCGCAACAATAACATTTGCGATTGTTTCCGGGGTAGTAATACCAATTGGTGAGTGAAAAACATGGAAATATGAAGCCATAATTCCAAACGCATTCTCCGTTGTTCTTCTAGCACGGGAATGGCGGTAATTGTAACTTGCTTTGCATCGATTATGTAGTGATTGTTGTCTTGGATATGGTTTCATGGAGTTTTTGTGCAAGATAAACATTGGCAAAACAGTTTCAGTGTATGGTAGAGCATTCGGCGGTGGAATATTAAATTGCTCGTTGTTAATTCTTTGGCCCATTTCGCTTTTTAAGTAAATGCCAGCATCCCTTTCTCGGCCATATGAGCCAACGTCTACCGCTGTGATCTTGTAATTTGCATTGACCATCGCCAAAAGCACAATTGAATGAAAATCTTTGTAGTTGAAAAAGGCTGAGCCACTCTTGGGTGGAGATTTTATTCGTACATGTTTGCCATCAATTGCCCCACAACAATTCGGATAGTTCCATTTGGTTGAAAAATCAGCAATATTTTTACACCCAATACCACTATGTGGCTTGGGTATAATGACTTTGTGCTGCTGTTTGTAACAACCAAAAATATTTGACCCAGACCAATCTTTAATTATACCGATCGAATCAGAATCACTTTTTGAGTTGACTTAACAATGTCCGTCCGTCCGTCCTTCCGTCCTTCCGTCTGTGTGTCCATGTAAACTTTGTAATCAAACTGCAGGTCGCAAATATGAATATATTTCGATGAAATTTGGTATATGAGCTTTTATCGGCCGTGGTATGAACGCTATTGAAATTGGTGAAAATCGGTCCATGTTCAGACCTAGCCCCCATACAAATTACCCTTATGAAATCGACATAAATTGCCATAGGATCCAAATTGTCATATAGATCTTACTCAAATTGGGTTTTTATGCGTTCATTACATCCATTAATGAGTAGTCCAAAAATGATCCCTTTGACACCATATAGAGCTGCTTCCCGATCTTCACTTAAATCTATTGAAAAACGAAAATATTGCACTGATTCTTCTCAAATTTTGTTTGTATATATTTTTGTAAAATACAAGAGACTTTACCAAACATGATCAGGATCGGTCCATTTTTGGACCAAGTCCCTATATAGATATAGCATCCGATATGAACTTTTCATATCTGCAGCCAAAAAAATTAATAAAAATCCCACTCAAATTTGGTTTTTGCTTATTTTCTATGTACAGTTAGTTGGGCCTAAGAGATAGGGTCTCTAAACGCATGGTATAGGGTATCGTATAGTCGGTCTAGACCGACTATAATTTTCTTACTTGTTAGTGAATGATTCAGTCGTTGGTGCTGGCATCGCTGTCCCCAAAAAATGTTTCACAATAGATGCAAAGCATTTTGGAATAATTTTACAAATTGTTGATTTGTGTGCCCTGAATTGAAAGGCCAACGATGCAAATGTTTCACCAGTAGCTAGATATCTGAAATGGGTACTATTTCGTTCGGATGCAAACAAAAAAAAACCACTGGAAACCCAACGACCTCTTCAAAGCGAGATGAAACGATGATGTTTTTTTTTTAGATACATCCATTTTGAAGCGGAAGTAAATATCTGGTTTTTACCAAAATAAACATCATTTAAAATGTTCTTATTTTTTTAATTTTTAGAACCGTAACCAACTTGACATTAAGCGAAGCATCAACAACCAACTACGCATCACCATTCACCCAGGCATCATTAAGCACTGAAGCATCTAATGAGTTATGCTTACAAATTGACTTGGAGCGGTCCGGAATAGATTTCAATTTGGAGAATATCTCGGATATAAACGAAGCCACAGATGGTCGTACCAGCAGCAATACATCTTGGGCAGATAGTCGGTCTAGCAGCTTCGATATCGAAACTCAACAGTCTAGTCGAAACAAACGACGTACTCCATCTTGCGACCCCATAAATGATCTACTCCGTGAACTTATTACAACGCGCAAGCAAAAACCAGTGGATTTTTGGCAACCCACAACAAAGTCGAAGCACCATTTGGACCAATTTTTTGAATCTATTGCCACTACAATGCGTACATTCCCGATCATGTCGATCGCAAAATTGAAATTGAAAATTTCACAGATTGTCGGTGAAGAAGAAGTTTCTTTGGCTAAACAAGAACAATTAACTGAAGTGCTATGTAACTCAAATGCCTCGCCGACCGAACATTTACATATCGATCCATTACAATAATGCCCATATATGTTTTAACATTTTTATTTAATAAAAAGCCATTTCTTACCTTAAGGTAATGCAAAATTTTTGCCTTGGTGTCATTGGTTCTCTGTTCCAGGTGGTAGGTATTCCTTCCATATCACATTCGATAGTATCCAGCACAGATTCAAAAAGATGACGGCTCAAACGAAAATATTCTTTAAATTTGGTATCATCATCCATCAAATAACGATCAATTAAAATATTGTGTGCACCGTCTCTTGCCCGCTGTTTGTACATCACGTGGATATTTTTTCTGATTTTCTTTACTTTTAATATTAACAGCAGTAACAAATCTTTTTCATACTCCTCCTTATAGGCTGCAATTCGACGATTTGCCTCGTTAATTTCATCGACACTGTAATTTTCCATATTTTTTGTATTTATTCAAAACTTATTTTCGATGCACAATATTACACTTCACAATGACAACTAAGAAAAATTCCGTTCAGTTTCTGTATTATGCCGCAACGCTCCGAACTGAAACGAAAACGATTAGCAACGAAACGGTGCCGTACAACAACGTTTTCAGTTTTCGTTTTCGTCGACGATTACGGTGTATGCGGAAACGAGCCTTAAGCATTAAGACAAATCGGTGTGACATGATTGTTTGGTGAAAAAATTATAATATGTAATAACATTTTTGTCGCTGTTTTCTGCATTTTATTTATTATCAGATGTTTACATCTGTGATCAGACTCACATGATTTTTTTAATATAAGGTACTTGACCGTGACTGCGCCTCAAATGGTCCATCCGCTTAGTCCAATTTTGGCATACCCTTTCCAACATTTCGGCCGGTATCTCACGAATAAATGCTTCAATGTTGTCTTCCAATGCGTCAATTGAAGCGGGATTGTCTGTATAGACATGAGCTTTAACATAGCCCCACAAAAAATAGTCTAAAGGCGTTAAATCGCACGATCTAGGCGGCCAACTGACCGGTCCCGAACGTGAAATAAAATGTTCACCGAACTTGCCTCTCAATAAGTCCATTGTTGCGCGTGCTGTGTGGCATCCACATGTCATGCAAGTCAAGCTCTTGCATTTTGGGCAAAAAAAAGTTGGAAATCTTCTCTCGGTAGCGCTCACCATTCACAGTTACGTTACGATTCGCATCATCTTTGAAGAAGTACGGTCCAATGATGCCACCAGCCCATAAACCGCACCAAACTGTGACTTTTTCTGGATGCATTGGTAGCTCTTCCAATGCTTCTGGCTGATATTCACTCCAAAATCGACAATTCTGCTTATTTACGTACCCATTGAGCCAAAAATGAGCTTCGTCGCTGAACACAATTTTTCGGTAAAAAAGTGGATCTTCGGCCAACTTTGCAAGAATTCTACGTTGCGGTAGGTCGTTCGGCTTCAATTCTAGCACCAGCTGTATTTTGAAAGGCTTCACACCTAAATCCTTCCCCAAAATTTTCCACGTTGTTGAGTAACAGACGCCCTATTGCTGCGAACGGCGACGAATCGATAATTGATGGTCATCATTAACACTGGCCGATACAGCTGCGATATTTTCTTCAGTTCGCACTCTACGTAAGCGTATTGGTGGTTTAATGTCCAACAATGTAAATTTGGTGCGAAATTTAGTCACAATATCCCGAATAGCCGCTTCAGTGGGTCGATTAAACTGACCATATAATGGAAGAAGCGCGCGATGAACTTTCTTAACAGAGAACGCATTGTGATAATAAAATTCAATAACTTGCAAGCGTTGTTCGTTTGTAAGACGATTCATGGTTAAATTGTAGACCAAACTGAAGATGTTTGACAATGAAACAAAACACGAAACGTGCGTCAGCTGTTTAAACCAGTGTTGCCAAAAAGATAATAGCTAAAAAATCACCCTTTAGCTAAAAAGATTATACTCACCTGACCATTCAGCCATCAGATATGCATTAGCAGCATTCCCAACCACAAATACTAAAAATTTGCTGATTGAAGCTGGATTTCCTTCAGTTGATGAATGTATTTACCAAGGTTCAGAAAATACACACATCAAACACACAATGTTCTGCTCTAAAGCAGCCAACACATATTTTTATTTTCATATCAATTATGTGTGTTTCTAAATTTTGTACGGTGCCAAACACAATCATGACTGTGTTTCGTTTTAATATTTCGTCATCTACACGTACATTTTTCTATCACGTATTTTTTGTTTCGAACACACATAAATCACACAGATTCGAGTGTAGCTTTATTTTAAGTTCGTTTTCTTGCACGTGTACTGCTAAAAATAACATAACATGTTCTTCAACGCGTACTCTGAGAATTAAAGGATTATCCACTCGCCATCGGAAAAAAATGAAATTAATGCCGTTTTCTTTTCTGACAAAAAATGTCGCCCTTTTTCTGCCCTTTTTTAGGAAAGTGTAACTTTTTATATATTCTGAATTAAGAGCAACCTTATATTATATATCAATCGAAAGGTCTCAAAGTGCTGTGTTCATAAATGCAAAAAAAAATGTATTATTATCCTCTTGGAAGTCATAAGGTGAAAATATTCAAAAAAGGGGAACAATGGGGAAATATTCTCACACTATGACCTGAAAGAAGTCAATGGCTGGAATTTTTTCTGATTTACGAGGGCTTGACTTTGAGGCCTTTCGATTGATGTATAAGATAAGCTTGCTCTTAATTCAGAATATATAAAAAAAAATACACTATTCGAAAAAAGGGCAAAAAAGGGCGACAGTTTTTGTCAGAAAAGAAAACGGCATAAGTCATAAACAACATATAATATTTCTCTGTTTCTATTTTATTACTACCTTTTTATTTTTATTTTTTTTTTATATATTTATTATTATCTTTTTATTTTTATTTTTTTCATAACTGCTAATGAATTATTTTAGATTTTTTTTAATAAATTTGGTTGAAACAATTGATGTCGTTATTATAGGGGTGTTTGAGATTTTTCCAATCGCGAGTGGATAATGTTTCAATTTTTAGATGTACGCGTTGAAGAACATGTTCTATTTTTTAGCAGTACACGTGCAAGAAAACGAACTTAAAATAAAGTTACACTCGAATCTATGTGGTTTATGTGTGTTCGAAACAAAAAATACGTGAAACACATATAATTGATATGAAAATAAAAATACGTGTTTGATGGTCTGAGCTATATGTTTGTTTACATATGTATATGTACGAGTTTTTTTATTCAGTGTGTGATTTTTCTGAACTCTGGTATTTACTCAAGTGATTTAAAACGTATCCCTAAATTGTTTATATCGAATAACAAGAACCTAAACAATCACCTCAAAAATACCAGTGTTTTTTAAAACAGACGTCATTTATTCTTGATTTACAAAACCATCATAAACAATCAACATCACCTGAAATATATCAACAATTATTTTTGTCTGTAAAATGTCTCTATAAAGATTGGATATTTATTTTCACTGGCGGCTCAAAAAATGATACATATACATACATCGTTGGGTGTTGTTGATCATAATTTTTCTATTATATACAATCAAAATTTCCTTTTGTTAAAAAAAGGACAAAAGGTACCTTTAACAAAAGGTACTTTTTTATCAAAAAGGTACTTTTTAACAAAAGGTACTTTTTTAACATAAAGTACTTTTTTAACATAAAGCACTTATTTAATAAAAGGTACTTTTTTAATAAAGTTACTTTATTAAAATAGACTTTTTAATATAAGATAAATTTTAATAAAACGTATTTTTTATAAAAGATACTTTTATATTATATGGTATTTTTTAATAAAAGGTTCTTGTTTAATAAAAGGTCCTTTTTTTAACAAAGGAAATTTTTTAGCAAAGGGTAATTTTTTAACATAAGGTAGTTTTTTAACAAAAGGTACTTTTTAATAAAACGTTATGTTTAATATAGGGTACTTTTTTAATAAAATTAACTTTTTTAATAAAATGTATTTATTGTTTTCTAATAAATGATATTTTTTAAGAGAATATACTTTTTTAATTTTTTTTTTAAAAAGTAAGTTTTTAAGAAAACATCCTTTTTTAAAGAAAGGTACTTTTTAAGAAAAGATATTTTGCTTAGAGAAAGTAATTTTTTAAGAAAATTTACTATTTTAATGGAAGGTACTTTTTTAGAAAAGAGTATTTTTTGAGAAAATTATCTTTTTAAAGAAAATTTACTTTTTTACCAAAATGTATTTTAGTCTGTGAAATTAAATATTAATCATACAGTGTTACAGAGTCAATTATTTTTATTTTCATAAGTACTGTTACTTTCATAACATTTTTTAAATGTGGTGTTATATATACAATTTCTTTTTTTTTTTTTTTTGTTTTAATTTTGAAGTAATAACTTTTATATTTATTGAAATAATTATTGAATTTAGGTAATCTTATATATTAAAAGAATTTATGAATAAACTTTGCATTCAAGATTTTTTTCAATATTTTTCTTCTCTCAAACCTCTATAACTAGAGTTCTAATTAACGTAGGCTGTTGACATAGGTCTAAGAACACTCAGTGGATCAAGCTCCTTCTTTTGAGCTATTAACTGCTTAATTTTTTGGGTTTGAGGAAAGTTATGCGTGGAGAATCAAATTTACTTTTACTGTACGTTAACTTATCTTGGCATATTTTGGCATTAATGTACGTTAACTTCTCTTGGCAAATTCTTTGGGTTTGAGGAAAGTTATGCGTGGACAAGCAACTTTACTTTTACTGTACGTTAACTTCTCTTGGCACATTTTGGCATTACTGTACGTTAACTTCTCTTGGAAAATTTTGGTATATTATTATAAAAATTAATATAATATAATATAATGCTGCGGAGCAGCAGGGGTCCTCTAGTTAATTTTAAAAATAAAAGTATCTACATATGTATATGTATATTAATATGTGAAGGAAAATTAACTGATTCCTTTTTAAGCAAAATGCTGGCACGGAGGAGTGTGAAAATTGGCCCAGTTATAGCTCATGTGGACGAGAAGTGCCGAATGATAAAATTTGTGTATAATATGTATTAAAAATATATTTATTTAAATAAAATAAAATATTTGCAATAATCCGTTATACCCTGTTAATTGTGAATGATTTAAATTGTATATCCTACGCCCTGTGTTGAATTGTGAATTGCTAAAATTGATTAGCATACCTTGAGGTTCATTTAGATATTCATAAATTTTATACATATATAGATTAAAAAACACTGAAAGAAAAAAATTTTATGAAAAAAAAATATTTCCTAGAATTTGCACTCGAATTAAAAATGCTGGGCTATACTAGTAATTATAAATACACCAATCACCAAAATAAATTCCAAAGACCCCAAACGAAATATATTCAGATCATTTCTAGTAAAAGGAAGGCATAGTATCTAAAAGGGAAAACTACTTAAAAACTCACAAATAAAACTCAAAAATATGATTTTTCATGTAATTTATTGAACTTCCGAATTAACAATGAATTCATCGGTTTTCTTTTATATCATTAATAAATTGCGAGTTTTTTTCAATTTTGTCACTCTAAAATCAGTACATAAAGTCCCTGTAAACTCAACTGTTAAAATTTTTAACTCCAATTGATACAGACAACGTGAATCATTATTTAAAGATAACAAACTGGAAAAAATTTATTTGATCAACAAAATGTTCTCAGGAACATTAGTTATTGAGTGTTAACTCAGACCGTGATATTAAATTAGGGAACAAATTTTTCAGAAGTTCAGATTTAACATTGGTTTGGTAAATATTATATAAAAAATATAGAAAAAATATATATATAATATATATCAAATATATATGTATATATATATATATATATGGGGGATTTCATGTCAAGTGCACCAACTTTTGAAACCGATGTCTTCCGATCGGGATGAAATTTGGATAGTAGTTTAGACACAATTTTTCAAAAAGATCGGTCCAGATCTCTCTGAATTAGAGGGGATCAAAATTTGACATTTTGGCCAAAAAGGTGTTTTTTTTCTCATCAACGTAACTTATTACCTATTGTTCCTAGAAAATTTTCTCCCAAACAGTTTAGATAGCTATTTCTTCAGTATTTCGGAAAAAAATACTTTAAAAAAAAAAAAAAAATTGTAGACTTTTTTTTTTGCTAAATTAAAGCATTTTTTGCCTTTTTTTCAAAAAGGGCATTTTTTTTTTTTTATTTTTTCATAAGAAAGCTTAGGATTTTTCCTTTAAGAGCTTTTTGGTCGCTTAGTGGGATGGTAGCGGGATATCTGTCAAAATAAATGTTTTGTAACTTAAGACAACGGTTTTTCAATTTTTCACAAATGCACTATTTTGCATTTTTTTCCAATTTGTGTCTAAAACCATACAAATAAAACTTATACTGAGAAACTAGACAAACTAAACTTTCCGAAGGTATGTAACATACCTTCATAACATAACAGAAGAGAATGGTTATCTGTAACCTGAAAGAGTTATTTGCAACATTTCAATCTGAACACGAGGATATTAGAATTGGCTTCACGAAATTAACCAAATGAGGCCAAAACATTGCGTTTTGGCAGAAAGCAGTGGAACTCACACAGTATGCGTTTGCATTTACCATGAAAATGTTAAACTGATGTTGAAGGAAATCAACTTAAAGTATTTAACAGATGATTCGGCAGAAGATTTACACGATTACCGCGATTGCTTTAAATTGACTATATGTCTTAATGCAACAACTTCTTGCCACTTAGGTGAATGTACCAATTGCCCGAAAACCACATTCATCAAAGAAAATTTAATCAACTCCTTGGATCGAGAATATATAGAGGAGGTCAAATTTGATTCTTGGGTTCAGACTGACAGATGCACATTGAAAATAATCATTTTAAATGTGGATGATTTTGTGGAAGAAATGTGTACAGGATTGCTAAACTTGAGAAACCATGACTTTTTAGTCGAAGAGCAATGGTCATTCTTCAAGGATTTGAAGATGCATTTGAAGTCTGGTGAATTCGTTATTTCATATGATTTCGCAGAAAACTATAAATATGTTCTTCAGGATGCCATACAAGCATTCCACTTCAATAACGACCAAGCAACTATATTCACAGTAGTTATTTACTACATGAAAGATGAAAAACTGGAACACAAAAGTATGGCAATCATATCCGACGATTTAAAACATGATACCGTTGCAGTTTATGAGTACCAGAAGAGAATGCTAAAATTTCTAAAATCTAAATTTACAGTAAGGAAGTATATTACGTTTCGGACGGAGCTCGTCAACATTTTAAAAACAAAAGTAGCTTGGCAAATCTTATGGCCCATGAAAAAGATTTTGGAATGCCAGCTGAGTGGCATTTTCATCCTACTGCTCATGGTAAAGGAGCATGTGATGGTATTGGAGCAAACCTTAAAAGAAATGCAGCGAAGTATACCTCCAGTGCTCTCATCAAGATCGCATCTTAGATGCGACTGCTTCATTCCATTGGGCAAAGAGTTATTGTAAAGAAACTTAAATAGTTTATAGTAGCAAAGAGGATCATCAGGAAACATTGAAAACACTGAAGAGCAGATTCGATGCTGCGGTAGCAATCGATGGCACCGCTCAATACCATGTTTTTATACCGCTTGTCCATGGAAGACCCAAGTTGAAAAAGTTTTCTGCCTCTATTCAATGCGATTTATTTCCAAAGACAATAAATAAACCAGCAGCGAAATCAACATTTGAACCTAGTAACGCCAAGAAAGGATTGACAAAAAAACGCAGTAAATAAAGGCGACAAAAAAGCTAGATGAAAGACTGGGTATTTAAAAATTTACAAGACTTAAATACTTCATAAGCTACAATAAATTAAGTATAAAAATAGTTATGATATAAATGGATCTAATGCAATTAAGATTAAATTTTAATAAATTATTTATCTTTTTAATATTATTATTATTATACATTAATTTAATTATTATTAAAAATAAATAAAAAATAATAATTTTTCAACATTTCTATAGAAAAAAAGCGATTTTTTCCTGAGGTTAACATATTCTTAGTATTACAGTATCGAGGGTATAAAATTTTTGTTAGGTATGTTATATACGTTCGGAAAGTTTAGTTTGTCTAGTTTCTCAGTATAGGTTTTGTTTGTAAGGTTTTAGACACAAATTGGAAAAAATTCAAAATAGTGCATTTGTGAAAAATTGAAAAACCGTTGTCTTGAGTTACAAAACATTTTTTTTGATAGATATCCCACTCCCATCCCACTAAGCGACCAAAAAGCTCTTAAAGGAAAAATCCAAAGCTTTCTTATGAAAAAATAAAAAAAAAAAAATGCCCTTTTTGAAAAAAAGGCAAAAAATGCTTTAATTTAGCTAAAAAAAAGTCTACAATTTTTTTTTTTTTTTTTAAGTATTTTTTTCCGAAATACTGAAGAAATAGCTATCTAAACTCTTTGGGAGAAAATTTTCTAGGAACAATAGGTAATAAGTTACATGGATGAGAAAAAACACCTGTTTGGCCAAAATGTCAAATTTTGATCCCCTCTAACTCAGAGAGATCTGGACCGATCTTTTTGAAAAATTGTGTCTAAACTACTATCCAATAGGACTAACCTTGGTACAAATTTCATCCCGATCGGAAGACATCGGTTTCAAAAGTTGGTGCACTTGACATGAAATCCCCCATATAAGTATATAATTTTGAAGTAAACTTACATTTAACTTTGACTAATTTATTTTAAGGCTCAGCCTTACATATTTTTCCAATTGGCTCTTCAAATCAAAATATAAGCAATGAAATTGTAAATAATTTGCAAACATATTTTCTTTAATTGGAAACGTTTTCAATTTGATTTTTTTGATATTCATTAAATTTTGACAATTTGGAATTTCTTATCCCCAGAATGGCTGTTGGACTGTATAATTTAAAATAGACTGAAGTTTTATAATTTATTTTTTTAATTGTTTGCATGTATGTATATTTTAATACAATTTTTGATTTTTTGGTTTTTTATAAAGATAATTCAATAAATATAAATTTTTAAGGGCATCTGAGTACATTGCTTAAATATTAAAGTGAACAATGAAAATGATATGCCACACTCAAACTAAATTCTCTGAGCAAAACAAATAAAAATATGACTATACATAAATAAAATAAAAATGGTAGGAGCATTTGTGATTTTTAAGATCTGTAAACTTTCAGCTAAAACAAGGATATAAATTTATTCAACTGGTTTGAAAGTCATGCTTACGCTAGCGACTATACTTTATTAAAAAAAATCATGGGAGTCCGATCACAGGGGAGATGTGTAAACATCTGGTAATAAATAAAATGCAGAAAACAGCGACAAAAAGGTTATTTCAATCATAAGTCATACCGATTTGTCTTAATGGTCACATCTTACGCGTAAGATGTGACTCTCCTATGTACGCTGTTTTTGTGATTGTATTGTGAAATAGTAAAATTACCAATGTTGGGTAATACACATCAATAGTAAAATTACCAATGTTGGGTACATTACAGTTGAGCATATTCTGAAAACATTCTTAGTTATTACGAATAAAACAACTTATTATTTGATTGTCATTCTCTTTCTAAAGAAAGAGTTTAATAGATTACAAAAACAACTTTTTATTAAAAATCGAAAAAAAATTATAATAATAAAATAAAAATATTTTAAAAATAAATAATAAAAAAATACCTTAAAAATTTTGCAATTTCTATTGGGCCATTAAGTACAATTACTAACGATCCACATTAACAATGACATAAGTAAATAAGGACTAGCAGTTAAAAATAGTCATAGAATGATATATGACCGTTCTAAATAAAATTAATTTTGTAAAAAATAAAAACATATTAAACTTAGCAATGACAATCACAGTTATAAATTAGAAAAATAAAATCGCATTATTATATAAATTTTTATAACAGTATCTAAAAGCTAAAATTTGGCCACTAGTCTCGAACCGAATAAAGGTCCGGAAGTGACATAAAACGTAAAAAAGTGTTAATAAATCTTTGGATCAGTTGTTAATACTTAAAATATATTATTAATGAAAAACGAATAAATACTAGACTGTACATTCGTGAAAATCGATATACGGCAACAACAAAAATGATATTGACCGCAAAGATTTTCATAGATTATTTTTAAGGCAAGTATTTTCTTTTAAAAACTTAAACTAATACTTAAAAATAATTTCTTTGTGTAGCTTAAAACTAATTCGCTATTGGCTTTGCCAAAGTGAGAGAGATATGATGAGATAATGCCTCTTTAATATTGAGATATATTCAAAGGTCGGTTTATGGTTGTGAGTACTTAAATGAATATCATTCATTATTAGTTTTTATTATCAGACATTTAGAATCAATCACCAGTCTTCATCTTCATTGAGTTCGGAAATTTCTAAACGAAACGGTGTTTGGACATTTTTCAATTTGCGATGACAAGTACGACCCAAGGGATTGTTACGCAAATCTACCAATTCCAAATTATCACTGGCTATAACATCATCGGTATCAATTTCTGAAATTAGTTATATATTTAGTTTAAATAGGAATTAGATTTTAATAAATGCACAATATCTTACCAATAATGTTATTATGACTGGCATCTAATTCTTTTAGTTTTGGCATTTTAAATACCACTGGTGGCAAAACAATAAATGAATTGTGTGATATATTTAGTTTACTCAAGTTAACCAAATCTGCCAATTCATCGGGTAATTTAGACATTTGGTTGTTTGATAAATTTAGATCTGTAATAAGAAGACATTCATAATATATTGATGTTATTAAGGATTATTTTTTTAAGTTTGTATATATGTACCTGTTATCAAACTAAATTTCATCGCAAATTTAGGTGAAATCTTTTTGATCACATTTCCACTCAGATCACAAGTTTTCAATTCTGTATTGCGCATTAAATGATAGACAGCATCAGGTATTTGCATTAATTCACATTCTGATAAATCTGTAATATTTAAAAAAAAGGAAAACCATAAAATTTAAAAATATTTATAGAAGTTGTGTTACAGATATCATAATTTTTTATTATATCTAACAGTTTCGAAATAACAATTATAGTGTGGATAACTTTATCATTAAAATCATACCAATATATGGAATTTCGCCGAGATATAATGAGTGACAATACAATGGAAACCTTTAATAAAGTATATTTTTGCGACTTGGACGGTCACTCTTTTACCAATTTCAGAATTTGTATGATTTATTTATTTAAAAAAGAAAAAATATTAACATAAAATAGCTTAACTTCAAAAAAAAAACTAAAACATAAAAATATTAATTTGTTTGCTGTTGACAAAACATTGGAAACCTTTAATTTACAAAAATTGGAATCGTTTCTTCTTTTTTTGATTTCAATATTTTGTTGGGTATCCATTTTTCAGTACTGCTACAGAACGCCGAGGCATGAAGTCAATTAAATTTCCATTGAAATTTTTTACCACACTGAATTTACTGCCTCTATGAGATCTGTCATGTTTGTGTAATTTCGTATCCGTATTTTTCGATCTACTATTTCCCATAGATTTTCTATGGGATTGAGATCTGGTGATTGGGCTGGCCATCCAAAACACTAAATGCATTATACTCCTGCCATTCGGTTACAACTTTGGAAGTGTGTTTTGAGTCATAGTCATGATGGGACTTCGAGCACATATTTTTAATTTATAACTTCTTTAGGTAGCATTTTTTAAACTATCTTTCCATTAAATTATCCCTTCTTTGACTCGTTTTGCGGGGCCTGCCACCTGAATGTTAAGTCGGCACCGTTCCTCTTTTACGTTATTTCTTGATCATTTTCAAAATTATGGACTTAGTAATAGAATATTTCGCAAAAATTTTCCTTTGATTGCAACCAGCAGTAAAATCATCTATAATTCTGATTTTAAACTCTTCACGAAACTTCATTCTTACCATTATTTTTAATAATTAATGATAAAGTTAAAGCATTGAAAAACACAATTTTATTTAAAAAAAAAAAGTTGAAAGAAAACGTGAGAAACTTTAAATACATAAATAACGTTTAAGATTTCATACATTTTCTTGCATACCATCTTCTATTTTTATTGTTTTAATCAACTCAGGCACAGAAGTTTGAAAGTTGCCATTGTTTTGGCAACTTATTTTTTTCAACAACTTTGATATCTTTCGATCTTTCGCAAAAAATTCATAATTTTAGGACTTAAAACGAAATAATAAAAAAAAATCATGTGAGTCCGATCACAGGGGAGATGTGTAAGCATCTAGTAATTAAAGATTTTTTTAAGCTTCATCTATGTATCACTTATAGCAATCAACTGCAGGGGCTCTGCTAATAAAAAAAATATTTATTGTTATTTATTATTTCAACTGGTTAATTAATTTTTAATTTTGCGAGAGAAATAAAACATGAAGAATAAAAAGTGAAAAATAAACAATGAAAATAAAAAATAAAACTTGAAAAATAAAAAAATTAAAAATAAAAATAAAAAATTAAAAACAAAAATTAAAAATGAAAAATAGAAAATTAAAAATAAAAAATGAAAAATAAAAAATTTAAAATAAAAAATTAAAAATAAGAATGAAAAATAAAAAATGAAAAGCGAAAAATGAAAAATAAAAAATATTTTTCATTTTTATTTTTCATTTTTTATTTCTATTTTTAATTTTTTTTTTTTATTATTTTATTTTTCATTTTTGTTTTTTTATTTTTAATTTTTTATTTTTTATTTGTCATTGTTTATTTTTCATTTTTTATTTTTCATGTTTTATTTTTCGTTTTTAATTTTTTATTTTTCATTTTTTATTTTTCATTTTTATTTTTCATTTTTTATTTTCAATTTTTTATTTTTCATTTTTCGTTTTTCATTTTTTTACTTTTTATTTTTCGTTTTTCATTTTTTATTTTCCTTTTTTTTTTGTTATTTTTCACTTTTCATTTTTTATTTTTTATTTTTAATTTTTTATTTGTCATTTTATATTTTTCACTTTTTATTTTTATTTTTCATTTTTTATTTTTAATTTTCTATTTTTCATTTTTAATTTTTATTTTTAATTTTTTATTTTTATTTTTAATTTTTTTATTTTTCATGTTTTATTTTTTTTGCATTGTTTATTTTTCACTTTTTATTCTTCATGATTTATTTTTCGTTTTTAATTTTTAATTTTTTATTTTTCATATTTTATTTTTCATTTATCGTTTTTCATTTTTTTATTTTTTATTTTTCGTTTTTCATTTTTTATTTTTCCTTTTTTCGCTTTTCATTTTCTATTTTTCATTTTTATTTTTAATTTTTTATTTTTTATTTTTCATTTTTTACTCTTTACTTTTAATTTTTTATTTTTCATTTTAAATTTTTATTTTTCATTTTTTGTTTCTATTTTTCATTTTTTTATTTTTTATTTTTCATTTTTCTTTTTTTATTTTTAATTTTTTATTTTTCATTTTTTATTTTTTATTTTTCATTGTTTATTTTTCATTTTTTATTTTTCATGTTTTATTTTTCATGTTTTATTTTTCATTTTCTATTTTTCATTTTTCGTTTTTCATTTATTTTTTAATTTTCGTTTTTCATTTTTTTCCTTTTAATTTTTTTTTATTTTTCATTTTTTTTTTTTTTTATAATTAATCTTTTTATTTTTCATGTTTTATTTTTTATTTTTCATTGTTTATTTTTCGTGTTTTATTTTTCGATTTTAATTTTTTATTTTTTATTTTTCGTTTTTATTTTTAATTTTTTAATTTTCATATTTTATTTTTAATTTTTCGTTTTTCGTTTTACATTTTTTTATTTTTTATTTTTCGTTTTTCATTTTTTATTTTTCCTTTTTTCGCTTTTCATTTTCTATTTTTCATTTTTATTTTCAATTTTTTATTTTTCATTTTTTACTTTTCATTTTTTATTTTTCATTTTTATTTTTCATTTTTTATTTCTATTTTTCTTTTTTCTTTTTTATTTTTTTATTTTTCATTTTTCTTTTTTTATTTTTAATTTTTTATTTTTCATTTTTTATTTTTTATTTTTCATTGTTCATTTTTCATTTTTTATTTTTCATGTTTTATTTTTCGTTTTTAATTTTATATTTTTCATTTTTTATTTTTTATTTTTCATTTTTATTTTTTATTTTTTATTTTTTATTTTTAATTTTTTATTTTTCATTTTTCGTTTTTCATTTTTTTTACTTTTTATTTTTCGTTTTTCATTTTTTATTTTTCCTTTTTTTGTTATTTTTCACTTTTCATTTTTTATTTTTCATTTTTAATTTTTTATTTGTCATTTTATATTTTTCACTTTTTATTTTTAATTTTTCGTTTTTCGTTTTTCGTTTTTATTTCTCATTTTCAAACAGGTTATTTCATATCATAATTTTTTCTCCAATACAATCATAAATCACACCGGTTTTTCTTACGTCTTACATATGTTACGCTGTTTTTGTGATTGTATTGTAACAATTTGACTGTAACAGTAGCTCTGTTCGTTTACGTGATAATTTGTAACAATTTGTACCAATTATCACAAAATTTACTGGATCCTGTTCGTTTACTTTAAAAACTCAGTAAAAGAGAACAAATGAGAGCGTAAAGTGACAGTTAATTTTTTCGAAAGTGGCTAGTTTTTATTGGATATATTTTTGCTAATAAGAATTAGCGAGCAAGAAAAACATATGTTTGAAAAAAATATGATTAAGTTTTGTGGTACACTACAATTCAATTTTAATGCAAAAAATTTATATAATAATTCTGAGGAAATTAACGATAGAAGTAATTAAATATTCACATGACCAGGTTTCATTAATTTTAATCTTTTAAAAACAGTTCCTGCCAAAAAAAATATGTGTATCTGGCAATTTCTTTCATAATAAATGTTTATTTTCAAAAGTAATAGGTAATGGTTCGACTTTAAAATGTGTTTGCAATCAGCTGTTTCTACGAACTTGCAAATTCTTACAAATTGTTATTCGTTTTGGATATTTATTTTGGATATTTATGTTTTTGAGAACTAATTTTTCTTACTCTCTGAAATTTCGGTATTTAATGGTTTTTACTGGGAAAGTAGACGAACAGAGCTAGTATTGAGAAAATCAAACGAAGTTAAATCAGCTCGTCTTTCCAAAAAATATTAGAAAGTTGACTAGCTTTCATATGCTTAGAATTATTCAATTCAGTGTTGTGCATCATATGAGGTACCGCATCTCCCCCAAGTAATTATTTGTAGAAACTATTTGGAAGTGATATAATTAATAAAATTCAATTACATTTCACTGAGTTTTTCTTATGTACTCTTTTTCAGCAATCTGTCAAACTGCAAGTTGGCAACCCCATATCGCACGTAAACTTTTTAGCAACTATGTGGTTCTCTGTATTTTTAGATATTTTGTATTTGTTATTGCAATTTTGCCTACATATGGTAAACGTTAGCAGAGTGCTAATTTTTTCCTAAAAAAAAGTCTTCAAACACTTGTACTTTACCTAGTTCTTGGCTTTCAGCAGCATTTTCACAACGTTCGATAACTTGTACAACTAAATGAGCCATTTTCTTGAGTTTTTTAAAACAACCTAAAAAACAATTAAATTTTATATATTTATTTTTCCGAGATTTGTTTTTGTATCTTCTGCCAACTTATTTTTTATATATTTTGGTTTACCTTTAATTTTTTTTTTGCTAAATACACACGATCGCTTTCTCAATAAACTAACAACTGCCACCAATATTTGTGTCAAAGTTATTAATTTTTTTTAAACTTAATTTTCTCTAATTTTCTATGTCAAATTCTCTGCTTTAAATCTCTTTTTATTTAAGGTAAACCAAAAACTATAATAAGCTGCTACATGTCTCTTAACTAATTTAACAGCACCTTCATACAACTCTTGTTTTCTTTTATCAATATGAGACATTATAGATAAAATTTATTTTGAAATATTTAATTTTTATTTTAAATTTGGTTTTGTTTAATTTAATTTTGTTTTGTTTAAAATGGTTAACGTATTATTTAAATTTTTTTAGTTTTTCTGTGTAGAGTTTTCTTTTCTCTTCAGCAACTCAACTTGTACTAAAGTGTTTATAAGATACGCTTGATTTTTAAAAAAATTTATCTTACTCCATAAACTTTTGTTCTGCTTTTATTAACAAAGAGAATATTTTTACGAGGTTTATTACTTTTTGTGACAAAGCTTTAACAGTTAAACAATTTAGTAGTATGAGATATATTTTTGAAAGCTTTTTCATAAAATATATAATGACACGGCATGACAAATCAAAATTTTAACCGTTATTATTTAATTTAATTCGTGAGTAAAAAAGCTAAACTGCGAACATTTTGGGTGTAAAGTTAACAATTTTAAACGAACATTAGAAATAAGTTATGAAAGTTTGATATTTAAAGTAAACTAAATCAGAATATGGTGTTAAAGATCAAGCTGTACTTTCTTTAAGTTATATTTAATTTGAATTAAAATTGTAATCTATTAATTATTTTCGTTCTGTTTTGCATAAAGCTCAATGCAATTGTCGCCTCTCCTCCTGAGTACAAAGCTTTTACAATAAAAACAAACAAAAAACTCAATGACGTATGTTTGAAAAAACTTTTTTTGTTTTTTAAAACCAAAAAAATTATTAATTTTGTAAATTTTTAAATAAAAATTAGGTCATTACACTCAAAAAAAATTGATAAAATGCCAAAAACAAAAATACAATGAAAGCCAACGCAAATAAATGAGATATTAATGAAATTTAAACAAATGGAAAAAATTGCACAAAGAAAATATGACTGGCAAATAATAGAAAATTGCATGTTTCACGCAGAGTACTGGCTAGGAAGCGCAACAATGTCTATAAATAAAATATTTTTAATATATTTTTTATGATTGTGACAGTTTAATAAACAAGAGACGAAAAGACAAAATCATTAAATCACACATATTATTAGCTAGAAGAAAAAAATAAACAAAGACAAATTAAATATGTGACAACATGGCACGCTTTAGCGCGAGCTTTATTTTTGGGAAAATATAGGAACTTTTTTTAGCCGGAAATATGACAGAAAAAATAATTAATTAAAAATAAATATGTGTAGATATGTAAAAGTCTTAAGAATTAACTGAAAGATGGACATTGGTCATATGATGTTCTGACACAAAATTTAATATGAGCGTCATACAGTCTGCTTTGTTCTAAGATATGAAAAACAAAAAAATGTGCTCGAATGAAAGTAGCACAACTTCAAGAATCATGGGAATTTTTAGATATTACGTTTTGGTTTTTGTTCTTTCTTTCTTAATTCTTTTGAGTTTCAAAACACATGCGTTATAAGTTTTACAAAACATGAGCAGTTTTTATTTTTCGACCTATAAAATTTGGAAATTGCGCAAAATTTGTTTGTGTTTTTCAATTTTTTGTTGAAAATTTGCCAAAATATTCTGTATTTGGTATAAATTATTGAGAACGTAATAATTAAGAAAAATAAGTCCACAATAATAATAATAATAATCAGAATTGCTCCGTCATTTCAAGATTTATAAACAATATATGAATACATTTTTGTTTCATTTACAAGTTTTCTTTTTCTTTCTCTTTTTACCAAGAAAAGTAATAAAAAAATGCGTTTCAAATGAAAACAAAGCAAATGAATTTCACAACTCTTTAAGGCCTTTAGTCCTTTTAACAAAATTTTTTTTTAAGTTTTTAACAGATTAGAATTTTAGAAAAAAAATTAAAAGACAATTCCGTTTGATTTTCAAGTTTCATTATAGTAAATATTTATTAATAAATATTTATCAACAATTTTATTTATTATCGTTTCTAATGTTGCTGTTCTAATTTTCATTTTCGTTATCATTTTATATTTTGTGTTTCAATTAAATGCGTTTTGTCTATAAGTTATTTTAAAAAAATTATTGAGGTTATGTTTTATGGTTATTTAGATTTTCTTAAGTTTGTTAAACCAAAAATTTGCCACTTCAATTTTTTTTTTATTAAATTCTTAAAATTTTTTTGAGGAATTCTTGTGTGTATAAATAACTTTGTTGAATAGCATCATAAAATATGTTTATATCTTGAAAACAACGTAGTGGGTATAATTATTCGGATCAACTACATTGATACTTGTTTGATAATATAGGGCAGGCTTGATAATTTTTTTTGTAGGTAACTGGCCTTCTATCATTCAATATTCAATACACTAATATTTTGAAAATTTGTTGATAACTTCCAAGCAATAGGATTTATCAAACTCTTCTAAATTTATTTCTCCTTTAACCAAAATCTCTTTTCGCGGTTAAAGCCTACTAATTGTAGTAATTGCGATATACCGGGAAGCAATTTATACTAAAATTCATAAAGTATTCTCATGGAAATGACGCAAGTGTGTACCAGCATATTCAAATGGTGAGAAATTGGAACTTTTTTCTGTAAAAAGTTGTTAATTGATATTTCCACTTTATGGTTGTTCCTTTTTCAATGTAATAAACGTGGATAAATCCATGATCCTGTTATCCCATAAATCGACTTCGCTTACTTTGGCGCTGATTCTCTACGTTTACATCTAAGCAAAATCTAGCATATACGAGATTTCGATCAAAATCTAGCTCATTTTTAGTAGATTTCCCATACAAAAAAAAATCTAGCTCGTACTAGATTTTAGCAAAATCTCATAGAATCTTGTCAAACTTGGGCGCTATCAGTTGATAGTGTTTTTTTTTAATATTGTAATAGAAAATTAGAACGCAGTGACTGAAAAATTGACATTTAAAAATAAAAACAAAAGCAAACAAATTAAATAAAAAGGAAATAAAATATCTTATACATTAAAAGAATTTATGAATAAGCTTTGCATTCAAGATTTTTTAAATATTTTTCTTCTCTCAAACCTCTATAACTTTAGTTCTAATTAACGTAGGCTGTTGACACAGGTCTAAGAACACTCAGTGGATCAAGGTCCTTCTTTTGAGCTATTAACTGCTTAAATTCGTTGGGTTTGAGGAAAGTTATGCGTGGAGAATCAACTTTGCTCTTACTGTACGTTGATTTCTCTTGACAAAATTTGGTGTTACTGTACGTTGAATTTTCTATGCAAATTTTGGTATTACTGTACATTAACTTCTCTTGGCATATTTTGGTATTACTGTACGTTAACTTCTCTTGGCAAATTTTGGTATTATATTATAAAAATTAATATAATATAATATAATATAATGCTGCAGATCAGCAGGGGTCCTCTAGTCTTATATATTAAAAGAATTTATGAATAAACTTTGCATTCAAGACTTTTTCAATATTTTTCTTCTCTTAAACCTCTATAACTAGAGTTCTAATTAACGTAGGCTGTTGACATAGGTCTAAGAACACTCAGTGGATCTAGCTCCTTCTTTTGAGCTATTAACTGCTTAAATTCGTTGGGTTTGAGGAAAGTTATGCGTGGAGAATCAACTTTACTTTTACTATACGTTAACTTCTCTTGGCATATTTTGGCATTACTGTACGTTAACTTCTCTTGGCAAATTTTGGTATTATATTATAAAAATTAATATAATATAATATAATGCTGCGGAGCAGCAGGGGTCCTCTAGTTAATTATTAATAAAAATGTCGAATTTGTAATAAAAAAAATATTCAGTAATTGAAAAGTTATAATTTTTTTATACTTTTATGTGCCCATTCCAATCTCCTATATAATAATTGTGCAAAATGCATTTGTTTTTCTTGTTCAAACAATACATATAACATATACTAATGTTTTTTTTTTCGCAAAATTTCTATTTTAGCTTGTGCTTTTTTCAGCCTTGATGCATAATATAATAATAAAATCTGTTCCTTTTTAGAATTTTCCATATTTCCATTTTCCTATTGTTTTTATTTTTATTTTTGGTATTCCTAGTTTATATGTTTATTGATGTGGAAGCAATATCTCTCAAAATGTCAAAAAAAAGTTAGATGTAAACGGTATAGATTTTGAAATAGATTTCAACTAAAATCTACTAGATTTTGCTTAGATGTAAAGGCGCTCTTAATAAAAAATGTTTATGCATTTCCATTTTTTTCTATTGATATAAACTTAAAAACTAACATAAATACCAGCACTTTTTATCGCTTTTCATTTTATTCTAATTTTGCGCTATTTGCTTTAAAAAAATTAACAATAATTTATCTACTAATCAAAAATTTAAAAAAATAAGTAAATAAATCACATTTATATCTTTGACTACTATTTTTAAGTCTAACGACCTTAACTATCCGTGCATACTTTCACTCAAATTCACAGGTTAATTGAGTTGTTGTTGGTAATTTTTCATTAAACAAAAAACAACTGATTTGTGATGAATAAATATACTCGGCCAATCTATAGGGCAGGTTATTATGATTGCCAAAGATAAGATAAAAAAAAAAACAATAATGTCTTTTGTGTGACATACTACGTAGCGGAAAATGTGAAATCAAAACAAAAAAGGAACTTAAAAGTAAAACCATAATAAAATAACAAAAAGTTATTTACAAACAGTTATTCACATTATTTGTTTAGATAATAATGCAAATAATTCAATAGGTAATTTTAATAATTAGTTTTATATAAAAGTTATTAAACAAATATTTTTACTTATAAATATGTAAAATTGAAACAAAATTAATCAAATTATTTTGAGACACAGGCATTAACACGCATATAATATATGGTCAGAATCGGTCCATTTTTCGACATAGTTCTCATATAAATTAAGCATCCGATATAAACTTTTTCATATCCAATAGCAAAAAATTAAAACCAATTCGAATGAAATTTGGTTTATGCTTATTTTCTATATCCAAATAGTTGGCCCTAAGAGATATGGTCTCTAACACATGGTATATGGTATCGTATAATCAGTCTAGGCCTTGTTTTATTGTGTTAGTCCGTCAAGTCGGTTTTGCTAACAGCACCTGACAGCTAATATTTCTTTTTTATAATAATTATATGTAATAGTTAGGTTTTTAGGTATAGAAATTATAAATTTGCTAATGAAGATTGCTATGCCGAATAATATATGTAAATAAATGTATGTCTGAATATAAGTAGGTACGAGGAGTGTGAATAATATGATTATAAAAATGAGTATTTGATAGCCTGACTGTTTGAAATACATACAACATTCAATTGCGGAAAATACAAAATGCTTATTTTAACAATAAATTTTACTTCGTTGAGTTTAGTAATAATCATTATTTTTGAAGTATGAAATTTTTGAAATTACATAAATTGTATAAAATAGATAAATTTGTTATTTGTTACTTGTAAACACATTTGGTCAGTTACAGTTTTCTGTGTGAGTTTTTCATTGCAAATTAATGTGAATAAAAGTGGTTACATGCAATGTTGTTGTTTCGTTGATGTAATTAATGTGATTCACTTTTCGATGTATTATTAGACATTTAGCTTTATTAAATAACTAAACTTTTCCACGAATGCCTTTTTAAACAGCTGGCTTTAAAAATTTAAAGCATAAGAGGTAGACAATTCAGAATGTCTGTTATAAAAGTATACATAGGTATGTGTATATGTCTCATCACCTATTATTTGAACTACGTAAATTATTTTTAAACAGAAGAGAGAAAAGAAGCATTTTGTTTATAATTCACTGGTTTATCTTGTAAAATATCTGCCGCATGTTTAAATTTTTTTTATCAAACAAAAGTAAACATTCACATTAATCATTTTATTATTTGTGAATGAATGAATGTTTTTATTTTTTATTGATAAATTATAGATTAAGAAACTTGTCCAAGGTTATTTTTATTATTATGTTTCTATTGTCTTTATAATACGATTTGTAAAGATTGTTGGCCTTTGGTAAAATTTCTGGTTTTAAACAAAATGTAGTAGCGGATTTTTTCCCAGAGCTTCTTCTGCCACATATTATGCTCTACGATATCCAGTATTTCTTCATCGAAAAAAAATATTTTACAACTACATATTTAAAAAATTTAACATTTAATCATATCGAAATGAATAAATTATCGTTAAAACAAATCTACATCATAAATATCAATGGTTGCTGGATAACAACCCATGTAATTCGTGTTGCTGAGAGCTTATTTTTCTTATCTCTAAACAAATTAGTAAATCCCCTAAGGGCGATTTTCAACCAAAACCCCTTAAAAACTTTGGAATTGATATAATTCATTTTTTATAAAATTTTTTTTAGCTGAAAAAATTTAAAAAGCCCTAGAATAATGCGATTTTTTTAATAAAGAAAAAGCCATGTGAGTCCGATCACTGGGGAGATGTGTAAACATCTAGAAATTTAAAAATTTTTTATGGCACTTTTTTTAAATCAAACAAAAAGCGTCATCTATGTATCACTTATAGCAAACAACTGCAGGCGCTCTGCTAATATAAAAATAATTATAATTTTAAGCGGTTAATTTTTATTTTCCGTTTTTCCTTTTTAATTTTTAGTTTTTAATTTTTTATTCTTAATTTTTTAATTTTTCAATTTTCATTTTTCGTTTTTCACTTTTCACTTTTAAATTTTCATTTTTCATATTTATTTTTCATTTTTTATTTTTCATTTTTATTTTTCCTTTTTTATTTTTAATTTTTTATTTTTAATTTTTTATTTTTAAATTTTTTTTTCATTTTTCATTTTTATTATTCATTTTTAATTTTTTATTTTTAATTTTCAGTTTTCGTTTTTCATTTTCCTTTTTTAATTTTTTATTTTTCATTTTTTTTTTTCACTTTTTATTTCTCATTTTTACTTTTTACTTTTTACTTTTCATTTTTTATTTTTAATTTTTAATTTTTATTTCTGATTTTACATTTTTCAGTTTGTATTTTTCTTTTTTTATTTTGCATTTTTATTATTAATTTTTCATTTTTATTTTTAATTTTTAATTTTTCATTTTTCGTTTTTCGCTTTCGTTTTTCATTTTCCTTTTTTAGCTTTTAATTTTTCATTTTAATTTTTATTTTTCATATTTTCTTTTTCAGTTTTTTTTCATCTTTTATTTTTCATTTTTTAATTTTAATTGTTAGTTTCTAATTTTATAATTTTTCATTTTTAATATTTTATTTTTTATTTTTTATTTTTCATTTTTAATTTTTTATTTTTCATTTTTTATTTTTTATTTTTCATTTTTAATTTTTTATTTTTAATTTTTCTTTTTTTATTCTTCATTTTTATTATTCATTTTTCCTTTTTTATTTTTTATTTTCCATTTTTCATTTTTAGTTCGTTATTTATAATATTTTATTTTTCATTTTTATTTTTCATTTTTTATTTTTCAGTTGTTATTTTTCATATTTTGTTTTCATTTTTCATTTTTCACTTTTCATTTTCATTTTCATTTTTCATTTTTCATTTTTCATTTTTCATTTTTCATTTTTCATTTTTCATTTTTCATTTTTCATTTTTCATTTTTCATTTTTCAGTTTTCATTTTTCATTTTTCATTTTTCATTTTTCTTTTTCATTTTTCATTTTTCAGTTTTCATTTTTAAATTTTTATTTTCAATTTTTCATTTTCAAACAGAAAGAAAAGATCAGGAACTGTTTGAAGATAAAATGAAGGCACGATTTCATTAGGAAGTGTTTGGATATAAAATAAGAACGCGAAATTCAAATCGTTTTGCAAAATTAAAAATTAAAAATTAAAAATAAAAAATTAAATATTAAAATTTAAAAATTAAAAATTAAAAATTAAAAATTAAAAATTAAAAATTAAAAATTAAAAATTAAAAATTAAAAATTAAAATTTAAAAATTAAAAATTAAAAATAAAAAATTAAATATTAAAATTTAAAAATTAAAAATTAAAAATTAAAAATTAAAAATTAAAAATTAAAAATTAAAAATTAAAAATTAAAAATTAAAAATTAAAAATTAAAAATTAAAAATTAAAAATTATAAATTAAAAATTAAAAATTAAAAATTAAAAATTAAAAATTAAAAATTAAAAATTAAAAATTAAAAATTAAAAATTAAAAATTAAAAATTAAAAATTAAAAATTAAAAATTAAAAATTAAAAATTAAAAATTAAAAATTAAAAATTAAAAATTAAAAATTAAAAATTAAAAATTAAAAATTAAAAATTAAAAATTAAAAATTAAAAATTAAAAATTAAAAATTAAAAACTAAAAATTAAAAATTAACCAGTTGAAATAAAAAATATTAAATAGTTTTTATTAGCAGAGCCCCTGCAGTTGTTTGCTATAAGTGATACATAGATGACGCTTTCTGTTTGATTTTAAAAAAGTGCCATAAAAAATCTTTAATTACACCCCTGTGATCGGACTCACATGATTTTTTTTTTTAGTACTGCGTCACAACGCCGAGGCATGGAGTCAATTAAATTGTTAATGATATCCATTGATATTTTTAGCCACTCACAATTAACTGCCTCTCTAAGATCTGTCTTGTTTGTGTATTTCATGTTCATATTTTTATCCTGCGTCTAGTTTTTGCCCTTAAATTGAACTGAAAGGAGAACAGTATGCTAAGACCCTTTTGGCCAGTTCATGTGTTCTTTAGCAACACAACCAAGATCAGCCTCAATTGCTCACGGGAAACAGTTCCAGCACATATTTTTAGTTTCAGATGTTTAATGACCTCTTTGGGTAGCATTTTGACACAATTTTTAAACTCTTGCTTTTAAACTATCCTGTTGTTTTAGACTTGTTTTATGACTTGTTTTTTTGCGTCTAAATATTAAGTCAGCATCGTATCTCTTTCACGATATTTCTTGAAAATTTTTAAATTTTAGAATATTTCGCACAAATTTTCTTTTGCTTAAGACCACCACTAAAATTATTATTCTGGCGCTTCAAAACTTTATTATTGCCATAATTTTATAATACTTAATTATAAGATTAAAACATTGACAAATATAATTGTATTTCAAAAAAAGTTGAAAGAAAACATCAGAAACTATAAATATTTAAATAACCCTTAAGATTTTATAGATTTTATTTTATACATCTTTTATTTTTTTATTGTTTTAATCAACCCTGGTATAGAAGTTTTAAACTTTCATTGTTTTGTCATAATACTCTTTTTCATTAATAAATTTTTTTTTTTAAATAAATTTTTTGGAACAAATTTGTTATCTTTCGATAGAGAACACACCAAAGATTGATTTTGCAAAAAAAAAAAAAAAAAAACAGTTAATGCGAAATTATTAAAAACAAAATGGTAAAATTTTTAAAAGTGCTGTCATCCACTGTATATACGAGTATGAATAAAATTGTACATAAACTATTACGACGTTTTTTTTTTTGCCATTATAAAATATTTGTGTTATGGTTTAATACAAAAATATGTTAACTAATATTTAATTGTTGTTCCTGAAAGTTGTACTTAATTAAGGAAAATTACCCTTCTCTATTATTCGAGATCTAAATGTAAATATTATAGCTATTTAATGGAAAGTTAATTTTTATTTGTGAAATAATCATTACATTAACTAACAATTAAATTTAAAATAATAAATTTTCTCAAATTTTGTTTCTACTTGTAATTTATTAATTCATAGAATTATTATTTATATTTTTTGAAAGTAACTACAAGAACCGGAACACATATGTTTAGAAACTTATAATTACCAAGGACTATTTTTTTTTTTTTTCAATTTATTACCAATTTTTTGTAAATCAAATACTATTCGCATTATAGGTAAAAAAATTTAATTAATGGCTTTCAAAACAATTAAATGTCATACTAATAACAAATATAGACCGTAACATTTTGTTTAGTTTTTTGTATGATTAACTCACAACAGTTGCTCAAGGTTTAATAAGATTAACATGGTTAATGTTTAGTATGTTGTTTTTTTTTTATTAAACAACCGGTTTTGCTTACCCAACATGCTATTCTCTTTAGCATCCTCACAACGTTCCACTACCCGGATAACACCACGACCAGCTATAGGGGAAAATGTAACAATTCCACCAATTCTGGCTATGTGAGGGGGAACACGAGGATCTTCTTCAAATGATTGATCATTGGAGTTATTGTTGTTATTACTATTATTATTGTTGTTGTTGTTGTTATTGTTGTTATTGTTGTTATTATTATTATTGCCATTATTGGCTAAATTTGTAATATCGTTACCAAATGGACGCATTTTGTAAAATTTTTATAGAAAAGTAAATAAAATTTCTTTGATAATTTTAAGTGTTTTTTACAGTTCTTCTTTTTTTTTTAATTTTCACTTATTGCAACTTTAACTTTGCAAATACTATTTTATTTTTTTTCTTTTAATTTTATGTTTAAGTATTTTACTTGTTATATTTTTTGTTTGTAAATTTATTATTAAATTTTTCTTTTTTTATATTTATTTCTTTTAATTTTCAGTTACAAACCGTCTGGTAAGTCTTCCGTTTTTCAAATGTTAATAAAGCTTTTACATCAGCTGGTTTTATATCACGGAAAATAAAACAACAAAAGAAAGGAAAATTCATAACAAAAACAAAAACGAAAAAAACTACAAATGAAAACAACACTCAGCCATCCATCCATCCATCTATCCATCCATCTAGTATATGTTTGTGATGCTTTTTCATTTGTTTTATACTAAGTACAAGTGTAGTATGCAGTCGATACTTAACGTATAAACACAACGATCGTATCTGAGATGATAAATTTAGCCCAAACGTACTTTTTTGAGCACTTTTGGCCTTAAAGGAACAATAGTACATGACATTCTTATTAGCCAACTTAAACTATATATTTTACTGAAATTTTTAAAGTTGAATATTCGCAACGATTAAAAATTAATAGCTCAGTAGAAGGCACGAGCTGTTTATTAAAACGTATCTTCACTCTTGCAAAAAAAAAAGCTTATATAAGGTTTGAGTACTAAATATATATTTTTGATATATTTAATGTACTCAAAAAGTCCATACATTCCAAGAATTAAATATGTAAAAATTTGTTTTATAAACTTTTGATGTGTAAACATCTTTGCGCTCAGGGGCGGGGGGGTGAAATCTATTTCACAATAAAATCACAAAAACAGCGTAAGGGAAAATCGGTATGAGGTATATGTATGTGTATTGGTGCAAAGATAATAATTTCAATTTATAACCAACAAAAAGTGCCATGAAATTATTGCAAACAACTGCAACCATCAAGTATAACAACCATAGCAGTTGCTTGCTATACATAGATGGCGCTTACTGCTTGATTTTAATTGATGTGTTAATAGATGTTTACACATCTCCCCTGTGATGGGACTCACATAGTTTTTTTATATATCCTTCAATATAATTTTTAAAAATAGATTTAATGATGACCAAGATTTAATGATGATCATGAGAGATAATAGAACTTATATCTACTCAATTGCATCTGGTGTAGTAGCGAAGGTGTCGCCTATACAATCATGTCTGGTTTTTTTAATAATACTATTTTTTACAAAGTTTAATCAGAAAATATTTTCGTCTAACTATTGGCTTTTGCTATAAGTTCCGAAAAAGTACAGTATTTTTAACTGTTTGGTACATTTTATAATATTTAATTTATCATATCTGGAACGTATATATGTTCAAAATTTCATTCATTCTCAATTTTTCACTCTCTCTCTCTGTCTCACACACACACAATATCTTCACAAATCCAAGGAGAGCTTTTATAGCCAAGGCTGCCAAGTTTATACATAAGTAAAACTTTGTGTTATTTGAAAGACGAATGGCAAAATGTTAGTAGTGGTAAAATATCACTCAGAGCATGCAGTGCATTGTGTTGATCTCAGGAAAATAGGTTACGGAAAGGAGGAAAGAGGGAGAAGTGTTTGTGGATATTTGACTTAAATTTTATTAGATTGCAACTGTCAGGTTAAACCTGGGTTAAACCTAATCGCAGCATTCGAATAAAATCAATCGAAATTCCATATTTTGATTTATTATTTAAAAAACGGACAAACGTCAGAGCTCGTTTCCCTTTTACTTTTAACTATGGGCCATAATTCATTAAGTATGACAGAGTAAAATTATTCTTATTATTTTATTTTGGAAAATAAAAAAATAATTTCGATCGAACAATTTTGATAACGATTGCGACGATTTGATCCCTGAGCGGGGAGCTTATTCCACATACGGCTAAATGACTTTTCTCTGTAATGCGTTGTGCGGTCAACTGGACAATAGACTACAAAGCGATGTGATCTACTAAAGAAGCGGGTACAGCGAACTGAAACTCGGGCACTTGGAATGAGCTCACAAATCTCAGGATAATATTTGCATGGTAGTATCTATAGAACGGTGCTACACAAACCACATTCCGACGATGTTCCAACGAGTCCACAGAGTTAAATACCCTACTGTCATTAATGAACATCAACGGCCTTCTTTGCACATGGTCCAGTAGCTCCAAAATAGACTTTGAAGCTCCCGCCCATATATGACATTGTTGAATCCATGACTCTATAAACAACATTAAGTCAACATTAAGTCTTCAGCACTTTAAAATCAACCCTTTTCGCTTTACCCCACTCGGAGATTGTTAATAGGTCCTGATTGATTATGTCATTCATTGTCCGGCTTTTGCCTCCCCAACCTTCAAGAAGATTGGCCTAATTAATTCTTTAAGAAAAGGAAAAAATTAATTTATTCGATTAAAAAAAACTTAGCAACTAAAATTTTGATAAGTGAATAAATTTTTTAGAACCTGAATTTTTTTCGCTGTCGTAGATTTTTTCTAATTTGGTTTCTCGTGAGGCGTTAGTTTTTTTTTTTTTTTTTGAGACAAAGTCTAAATACCAAATATTGTAAGCAATGTTGTCCGAAAAGCGTTTTTTACGAAAAGCGATTTTAAGTCAATTTGGTTAATTCAAATTGTTTTGCTCAATTTTTAAATAATTAATTTTTTCTAATTATATTTGGAATATACATACATAAATATACGTATTAAAATCATGACAATAAATGGTTATGACTGGATACTAAAAGAAATAAACTTTAAGTTTAATGTATGGGTTACTTTACATAACGGATAATTGTATGGACTGCTTTGATAGCTCGTTCTGCGTATATATTACAGCGCTGTAGCTTCGGTATTGAGTATAATATTATGATTGCTAAATATTGCAGCAAAATCGTGATTTGCCCAAATTTTTATATCAAGAACATGGGTGAACATGTTATATTGTATAGTTATTTTATGGAATATTACTAAAACAATGAGTTAATTATTATTTTTTAGTGAACTGATCAAATTTTGTTTCAAGATAGTGGGAAACGATTTTGTAGTTAAGATTATATAAGAATATGACAAAAACTTAAGTATTTGGAGAAAAATATTGATTTTTCCAATTTGAAAAATATGATATTAGCTATACTTTAAAACGATAAAAAATAAATAAAATTAACATAAAACAAGTAAGAAAATTATAGTCGGTCTAGACCTATACCATGGTTTAGAGACCCTATCTCTTCGGTCCAACTAATTGGATATAGAAAATAAGCATAAACCAAATTTGAGTGGCATTGTTATTAATTTTTTTGGCTGCAGATATGAAAAAGTTCATATCGGGTGCTATATTTATATGGGACTAGATCGAAAAATGGACCGATTACGACCATATTTGGCAGAGTCACTTATATTTTGAAAAAATATATACAAACCAAATTTTAAAAAAATCTGTGCAATATTTTTCTTTTTTGATAGATTTAAGTGAAGATCGGGAGGCAGTTCTATATGGGACCTATGACTAAGAATTATCCTATATGGATTATTTTTGGACTACTGATAAATAGATGTAATAAACACACACAAACCCAGTTTGAGCGAGATCTATATGAGAATTTGGATCTTATGGCAATTTATGTCGATTTCATAGGGGCCATTTGCATGGGTACTAGGTCCGAACATGGACCGAATTTCACCAGTTTCGATAGCATTCTTCCTATGGCCGATAAAAGTTTATATACCAAATTTCATCAAAATATATTCTTATTCCCGACCCGTACTTTAATTACAAGGTTTACAGACGGACATCGCTAAGTTGCCTCAGCAGAAAGTGATTCTGAGTCGATCGGTAAAATAAAAGATGGGTCTAGGTCAAATATTTTGGGTAGTTACAAACAGCAGCATAAAGTCATTATACCCAAACCTCATAGTGGTATAGGGTATAATTATTTTAAACTAATTTACCGAAAATCAGAACATAATAAATTCATTGCGCTTCGAAAAGAAATGGTGTAAACTTCTTTGAAAAAATTTGCTTCAATTTGATTTTTCTTATCTTTTTTATCTAGTTTTAATATTTTTAAAGTATAGTTGATAGGTAAAATCAAATTTGTTACAGTTTTAATTTTAATACATTATAACTTTTTAATAAAAATCCACATAAATATTGAATTTAGTCTATAAATGTAGATGTCAGATGATGGAATTCGTAATTTTTTGAATAAAAATATTTTTTCTACTACAGAACTGAAATATTTTCTCATAAATTTTGCTGTATACTCCAATTGCAGTGAATTAATATTTTCAAAGCTGTTCGGATTTTAACATTTAACATTTACAGTTCCAGTTATTACAAATTTCATTGGGATAGATATTTACCATATGAAAGTGGTGAAATTGTTATACTAGGATACCCGAAATTATTAAAATCTAATGGAAAAAGAAAAATTAGTGATTAGTGTCTAAAAAAAAGATAATAATAAATCAAAATATGGAGCGCACGCCGTTAACGGTAAATGTGATATTAGCACAAACAAATTGTCTTTTTCAAACTGTAGCAAAAAGACATATTTGTTTTAAATTAGTTTCACATTTTAGGTTGTTATATTGGATAAAGATTAAATAGTATAACTCTTTGCTTGGATTCTCATTAGGTTCGTTTCAACAAAGGTATATAACTTTTTATCAAATAAACTTTTGGTTACTCTAGTTCAAATTGATACATTGGGACATTAGAAATACAATGACTAGTGTACGACAAAAATTTGATCTTTGTAATACCAAGCATATAAGCGAAATCCAAAAATACTTTTGGAAGATACGAGTTCTGAAGAAGATTTCGGATATAAAGACTCCTCATCATCCGACGAAGATGTGATCGAAAACTGCAAAGTTAATTCAGATACAGAAGAAGACGTCGATGAATGGGATGATGACACAACTGAGTAATATGAAAATTTTTTCATAAGAAAGGGTAAGGAAACACAATGAAATAAATGTGAGCCATCAAACAGAGTAAAAAGAGGAAGTCACAATTTGATTCGGAAGCTTCCGGAATTGCAGGACCTTCTAAATCTGCTACAACGCCTTCAGAATGTTGGAGTTTCCTTTTTACAGATGACATCCTGACTACTATTGTAGAATACAGTAACCAGTATATCCAAGGTCATCAAGGATCTTTACATAGAGAACGAGATGTGATGATTGTGCCGCAATTATAGCAAATCCATTGCACCTTCTTTCGGATGATCATAGCGATTTATAATTTCTAAATAAATTATACGAGCCTAGTTATTTAATAATCCCACTTTTTTTGCTGCAGAATTTTGAGCTATTTCTCTTTATTTACAGAAATATTTTTACTGCAATTTTATTTTTATTACTTTTTTAATATGGTTATTATGTTTATGAAATAAAAGGTGAAGAGATCATTTTCAAAAGCGATTTTTTTTATTATTCTTTACTTGTATGAATTTGATACGTTGCGACTAATCTCGATTTAAAATGATTGCGACTAACGGAAGGTTAATTTGTAACTCAGTCATTATATGATAAAGAAAATAACATTTTTTATTTTTATATTTGTATAAATTGATATTAATAATATTGAAAATTGTAAGTTTTAATGTTTTTGGTAAAATATTTGTGTAATAATATGATGTTTTTTATAATTAAATAGACAAAATCCCCAGAAAAAATCGACAAAAAATCGAAGAAACGTCGGGAAAAATTGTAATGAAATTGAAGTTTTAATTACAACAAGAAAAATTTTAGGTCTTACTAGCTAAATAAAAATAAATGGAAAATTTTTTTATTCATTTTTTTCATATCTATGAGCTATCGATCTATCCCCACTTTTTAGAAAATGAAAAATAAGTATTCATATATCTGATTTATTCACGTTTCTGGATGTTCACATTTCCGCAAGTATATGTGTTTACTAAACGAAATCCCCTTTAAGTCATATTTTTGCTTAAAGTTAAAAAGACAAAATTTTGAAGCGAGTACTTTTTTCCGACATTCCATATCAGGTTTGTTCTGAATGAAGAGATGCTATTAAAGAAGAAGCAATATGGGTTTAAGCCATAATTGTTTTCATTATTACTTGTAAATTAATATTTTCTGTATAAAATTTTAATTTTCTTCAATTAAATTTATAATTCCATTCAAACATTTTTAAGTATTGCAGTTTTTCCTGAGTAAATTTTAATATACAAATATATCTCATCTAGCTTCCAACACCGTGTAAAATATTTAACATATGGCAACCCAGTCCTCAATTTTTTACATGTTCATTCATATATATAAGCTTTTTCTTTGTTATTATTCTTCTCTTGGCCACAAAGTATTACACGTCTATACACCAGTGGCGGTTCATAGCACTTTGCAAGCATTTTAAAAATCTGCAGGTATTTTAATGTCAATTTCTAGCTAAGCTTTGTTTTGTTTTATTCTTATTTCTATTTAAAATGTTGTATATGTACTCGTATTATTTAATTGTTGTGAAGAAGTGCGCCAATTTTGTAAAATTGCCAAAACTTATTTTTAAACTATTAGAAAATTTTGGCACGCACATCGTTGAATTTGTTTTTTCTCGTGATATATTTTTGCAAAGCAAATAAAATTAGAAAGCAAAAACGCATTCATTACTAAGAATTGCAATTTTATTGTGATGCATAGATGCAGTGAGCTTGTTGTACCCTATAGGGTACAATAAGTTTGTGCTGATGTTTGTAACTACCAAAAATATTTGACCTAAACCGAGGTATCTTTTATTATAACAATCGACTCAGAATCACTTTTGAGTCGATTTAGCAATGTCCGTCCGTCTATGTGTCGATGTAAATCTTGTAATCAAACTACAGGTCACATACATATCGTCGTTCGTAAATTATTGTGTTCTATATGTTTTTTTTTTTTGATTAATCCATGTTTAAGTTCTAACAGTTCTTACTCTTAAAGGCGTTTTCAAAGAGGAATTTTTTTTAAACAGAAAAACCACAAACTATAGTACTTTCCTTGGTGGGAAGGTCGCAACAATTTTATCGGTTCAGTTTTTTTTAATTAGCAACTAAATTTTAGCAACTAAGCTTGTATGAAAAAAAATTTTGGTAGAATTTTTAGGTGTGCGGATCGGATTATTGTGACACTGGATCTAAAACTTTAGTGCGCAAAATTTGAGCCAAATCGGAAATTGCTTTCTGGACGCGCATTGAGTTCAAAATTCAAATATGAATTTATTTGTAAAAATTATCAAAAAAAAAAAATCATTTTTAAAAAAAATTTTGATATTAATAATTGTGTTTCAATTAAATTAATTAATAAAACATAATCTAGAATAAATTATCTTTCTAATAAAACAATAAAATCTATTATCGGTTGAAAAAGAGCCAAGTTATGTCAAGTTCCCCAGGCAATAAATGCGCCGCAGACCACTTGATTAAGAAAATCGAGCTCACATTTTTAAAGACATTGAAATAATTTACAACAACAATATTTTTGCATTCTCCTGATCCCAAGATGATCTTATGTAAAGTAGTTTGCATCTCGTTTATTGTTATGCCGTTCTGAATTAATGTCAAAACGGTATGTATTTTTTTAGCACTATTTCAAAATCTACAATTTTACTTTTTCAAAAATTTTGTTCAAGAAATTTACCGAAATCAACGATTGGAATTTAAGGTACTATTAACGAAATAAGGGCAGCGTTTTTATTTCAGCGGATTTGAAAAAAATTGTGATTTTTCATACTTTTTCAACTTTTAGGCTACATCCTTTTGGTGTTTTCATATTTCAAATATCTTTAATCAAAATATTATACTGCTTGATATAAGTTCTCAATCTCGTAAATTAAGGTTAACTGGAGACACTATAAACTGCCCCTCTTTAAGCCCAAAAGTCAAATTTAAGGAGATTTAGATTTTTATAAAACAAAATATCAAAATAATATATATGTATTTGTGGAAGGATTTTGATAAGACTTGTTGATAATATTAAAATAACTCTAAAAAATAATATTCTGGGCTTCTTTTCTGAAATTAACCAGTGGGGTTCTCGATTTTTTTTTTAAATTAAGCCTTAAGTACTTATGGGTCAATATCAGTCTATTATTAAAAACTAAATATCTTAACTAAATTAAAGGGTTAGTTCTAAATAATATTATGCTAAACTTGTATTTTTGTGCCATTTGTTATTTTATTTTTTTTTTTTTCATTTAACAAGGGATACAAAATTTTAGGCAACAGTATTCGAAAAATATAAATTTACAATCTCTACAAAAAGATAACAATTTATAAGATTATTTATTTTTTTTTAATAATTATTCTATTTCTGGAATAAAAAAGTTTCCAAATTTTTCAACCACAAATCGCGTGTCCCAAAATGTAGTTTTAATTTCTTTTCAGCATTATTATATTCATATGAAGATATAGCGAGGGCTTATATTCAAAAAGTGCTATCTACATTTGACAACAATTTTTATTTTTGATTTCAAACTGTTGTCTGGTATAATTTGAAATATAATATTAATTTTGATATCATACATGATTAGTACGACTATTTCTTAATAGATATTGTGGCAAATCAATCGACAAATACTTTCAGATCTTGTTAATAAATTGGTTTTACACGCTCTCTTTGTTGATGCAGATAGCACTTTTTGAATATAAGCCCTCGATATACAAATTTGTTTATACTGTATTAAATATAAAAACTAATAAATCTACATGTTTTCATAAAATAACGAATAAATTTTAGGAATTTTATGAATACATTAAATTTGATTTATTTAAAAAAAATCCTGATGAAGAAAATATTTATAGATTTTCATAAAGTGTCAATTTGACATCAAAGGTACCTCACGGATTAATCTCAGATAATAAGTCCAGAATATTATTTTCTGAATAATTGAAATATTATTAACAAGTTTTATTGAAATCCTTCAACAAATATACATTATTTCGACATTTTGTTTTAAAAAAATGTAAATCTCCTTAAATTTGACTTTTGACCTTAAAGAGGGACAGATTGAGAACCTATATCAAGTAGGATAATATTTTGATAAAAAATATTTGAAATATGAAAACACTAAAAGATGTAGCCTAAAAGTTGAAAAAGTGTGAAAAATCACATTTTTCTTCAAAGCCGCTGAAATAAAAACGCTGCCCTCGCCAAATTAAGAATAGGTTACCTACAATATTTGGCATTTTTAATCACATATATTTTGTTAATAAGACCTTCAAGTTCAAACGTTGATTACTAAAAGTTTCTTGAACAAAATTTTTGAAGAAGTAAAATTGGAGATTTTAAAATTGTGCTAAAAAATACGTACCGCTTGGATATTAATTTAGAATGACATAAAAATAGGCGAGATGAAAAATACTTTACATATGATTATTTAGGGATCAGGAGAATGCAAAAATGTTGCTGTTGTTAATTATTGCAATGTTTTCGATTTTTATTGCCTGGGGAACTTGTTATAACTTTGTTGTTTTATTAGAAAGATAACTTACTCTAGATTATGGTCTATTAATTAATTCAATTGAAACGCAATTATTAATACTAGCAGATTCCAGCCCTCGAAATTCGAGTGCAAATTCTAGGAAATTTTATTTTTTCATTAAATAAAGATCCTAATCAATTAGAGCCAATTCTCAAATCAACACAAAAAAACAAACTCATTTTTATTTCAAACACATTAACAAATTTAATAAAACACACATAACATATGTATAATTTTATGTATATGTTATAGCAACTTTAAATGCAATTTACTCAAAATAAAGGAAAAATTTGAAAATCTGTAAATCTGCAAAACGGCTCAAAAGAAATACCTTTCAAATAATATACGTTTGGTCAAAATTGGGATAAAACGGTAGAACAAAACAACGGTCACAAGAAATCGCCAAGCCTATTAATATTATAGATCAAAATGTTTGTGAAAAATTATCTTTTTTTGATCATTTTTACATATAAATGATTATTTGAGTTGAATTTGGCTCAATTTTTGCGCACTAAAGTTTTAGATCCAATGTCACAAAAATCCGACCCCACGTCTTGAAATTCAAAAAAAAAAAAAAAATTTGGCTCCAAATTATGATATATACTTCGGTTAAATTTGGTTTGTGGGTGTTTATTACATCCATTAATCAGTTGTCCAAAACTAAACACTGTAGGACAATTGCTTCCCGATCTTTACTTAAATCTATCCAAAAATAAAAATATTGCACATATTTTTCTGAAATTTGGTTTGGACATGTTTTTGAAAAAATAGTTAACTTTACAAACTATGACCAGGATTCAACCTAGACCCCATATACAGAATATAGTATCCGATATAAACTTTTTCATATCTACAGACAAAAAACAAGTAAGAAAATTATAGTCGGTCTAGAGCGACTATACGATACCCTATACCATGCGTTTAGAAACTCTATCTCTTAGGCCCAACTAACTGGACATAGAAAATAAGCAAAAACCAAATTTGAGTGGGATTTTTATTAATTTTTTTTGCCTGCAGATATGAAAAAGTTCATATCGGATGATATATCTATATGGGGACTAGGTCCAAAAATGGACCGATCCTGATCATGTTTGGTAAAGTCTCTTTTATTTTGCAAAAATATATACAAACAAAATTTGAGAAGAATCAGTGCAATATTTTTGTTTTTAATAGATTTAAGTGAAGATCGGGAAGCAGCTCTATATGGGGCCAAAGGGATCATTTTTGGACTACTCATTAATGGATGTAATGAACGCATACAAACCCAATTTGAGTAAGATCTATATGACGATTTGGATCTTATGGCAATTTATGTCGATTTCATAGGGGTAATTTGTATGGGGGCTAGGTCTGAACATGGACCGATTCTCACCAATTTCAATAGCGTTCATCCCATGGCCGATAAAAGCTTACATACCAAATTTCATCAAAATATATTCATATTTGCGACCTGCAGTTTGATTACAAGGTTTACATGGACACACAGACGGACGGACGGACGGACGGACATTGTTAAATCAACTCAGAAAGTGATTCTGATTCGATCGGTATAATTAAAGATGGGTCTAGGTCAAATATTTTTGGTTGTTACAAACAGCAGCACAAAGTCATTATACCCAAACCACATAGTGGTATAGGGTATAACAAGTAAGAAATTATAGTCGGTCTAGACCGACTATGCGATACCCTATACCATGGTTTAGAAACCCTATCTCTTCGGTCCAACTAATTTTTTTTCGCTGCAGATATGAAAAAGTTCATATCGGATACTATATTTCTATGGGGACTAGGTCGAAATATGGACCGATCCTGACCATATTTGGTAAAGTTACTTATATTTTCGAAAAATAAATACAAACCAAATTTGAGAAAAATCTGTGCAATATTTTTGTTTTTGAAAGATTTAAATAAAGATCGGGAAGATCACTAAGAATTGTCCTATAGGGATTATTTTTGGACTACTGATTAATGGATATAATAAACACATACAAACCCAATTTGACTGAGATCTATGTGATAGTTTGGATCTTATGGCAATTTATGTCGATTTCATAGAAGTATTTTGTATGGGGACTAGGTCTGAACATCGACCGAATTTCACCAATTTCAATAGCGTTCATCCTATGGCCGATTAAAGCTTATGTACCAAATTTCATCAAAATATATTCATATTTGCGACCTGTAGTTTGATTACATGGTTTACATTGACACACAGACTGACGGACGGACATCGCTAAATCGACTCAGAAAGTGATTCTCAGTCGATCGGTATAATAAAAGATGGGTATAGGCCAAATAATTTTGGTAGTTACAAACAGCAGCACAAAGTCATTATACCCAAACCACATAGTGGTATAGGGTACACTTAATAATAATACTTAAATTTTTTATGCTTATTTTCTTTACTCAATCAGTTGGACCTAAACCCCTTTCTCTTAACGCATGGTATACGGTATGGTAAAGTCGGTCTTAGCTGACTATAATTTTCTTACTTCTTTTTTTTTAGCTGAGTAGACAGACGTAAAATGTCATGTGATTTTATATACGAGCTTGTTAAATATTGTAAACTATTTAACGTGAAGGACTAAGAAATTGACATTTAAAGTTCTTTTGTAATTAATTTATATAAACATTTTTAATGCGAGTATTTTATTAGTTTGCTACAACTCTGCAGTACCTATTATGAAAATATTATTTCAATGAAAATAATGATAAAACGAAGATTCTCATTAATCCAGTATATTGAAAAATTAATTGTTTTGTTTTTATGAATAACATCATTAGAAACATTGTATAAAGTTTGTGGAAAAATAAAACGCACTCCGCACGAGAATAACACATTTAGAACATTGTTGTTGTTTACAAATTGAAAGAAGAAATTACTACAAACACAACGTAAATATTAGTTGGCATTTTGCCAGAAAACGCCATATTTCCTGAGTACCGTGACTCGGTCAATAATATTTTTTTTTGTCTACATTATTTCCAAACAACTGAATAAAAACTATTACTATTTTTCTCGTTTCAATGTTAGTCATATTTTTTTGATTGGTTAAGTTGTCACTCACTTGGCGACTTCAATGACGTTATGATTTTTAAAATGAATCTCAATCCACTTAATCGGAATCTTCAATTAATGTTTAGTAACACAAAATTTTAACTTTAGAAAAACTCTATTTAAAAGGCTTTTATATTATAGAATTATCTTGCTGGGTTATTCATACTGAAAAGGAAGTACCTATAACAAAATGGAAGCTGGGTTATTTCTACTACAATGGAATTACTCGTATAATAAAGAATAAGTATAAACAAACAATATATTACAAACAGCTTATAGGATTGATATTAAAATATTTAAACGGGAATCTGATTTTGTTTTTCTTTTCTTATTAATAAAAACGCATAAGGTGATTTTCCATCAGACAAAATTGTATAGACAGTTGAAAGAAAATTATTATAAACAACGGAAGAAAGGAAGTGTAAGTGACCTTCGGATATTGAAAATTATATTGTTAGTCTGAACAGAAGAAAGAAATTCTGCGGCTCTTTGTCAAGTGTGGGAATTTTTAATTGGCATTGGAATTAGAATTCGTTGAAATGCATGTTTATGACAAAATGTGATGAAACCTATAAATAGTCTCCATAAAAAAAATTGTGCTAAAATTAACAATATAACTGTAATTATACGGTTTATTTATATTTGTTTTTTTTTTTTTTTGAATATCATTAAAAAAAGAGATAAGTAATTTTTTTTTTTAATTTTTTTATTTAAATTTATAATTTATAATTGAATTGATAACAATAAAATTACATGAATTTCTAAAAAGATTTTTTTTGTTTTATAATTAAAACATTCAATACTGCAGTAAAATAATTTCTTTATATATTAAAATTATTAATTAAATAATTTTTAAAACATTACAAAGTAATTGGTGTATTTGTAACACTAAATTGAACTCTTTCTGTTTTTATTATAAGTACTTTTAAATAATTCTTTTAAAAAAGGCCATTTTTAAATAAAATTGAATTGAATATTTTTAGAATTCAATAAACTAATTTTATGTTAAAAACTATTCATAAAAACTGGTGCATTATTTGTAAAAACATATACACTACATACATATACTTTATCATAGGGGTTTCTTTTAGTTTTGTTACAACCTTGTTTAAAAAACTTTTTGAATATCATATTTGAAATTCTAAATATTTAGATATAAGAGATTTACGACATACATATATAATTAGTGCTACTTTTTTCATTTAACGACCTTGATTTAAATAACAAAAAAATAATAATTATTGGTTATATTTAAGCGGATTTTATAAGTATTATGATGTCTACTTTTGTCAGCACATAGAAGGTGTAATCAAATAGAAGAAATTCGTTGGAACTTGAACATGTGATAGAAGATACAGAACCATGTATTGGTTCTTATAAAACAGCGCGCTATATTTTATTTTTTTCTTTAAAAAATTAAAATTTAAATGTTTTTGTATGAAAGTGCTTAATAAATAGGTTTGGTGCCAATGCACATACATATTAATACCACTAAAAGCAGGGACCGTAGTAACAGTTATACCTTTTAGCATAAAATTTACGAAATAAAAGTTTTCTCCTATGAAAAAAATTTCATATAGAAACAATCTATTCAATTAAAAACATAACAATTATCACAATGTTCAATAAATCGCTGATGAAGGCTGAAATGCCAGAAACCGGTCCGATTAAGAATACAGTGCAGTTATGAATTTTTGAAATATATGCTTTCTTCTTCTTTACCACGCACCATTTAAATAAAAGTTTTTTTATTTTATTTTTTTCGAACAGAAACAAAAGTTTTTTCTTTTTTTTTCGAGCAAATAAAAAAAAATCAAATGTAGACTTAATTAGAAAGAGTGTTTAATTCGACTGTGTTGAATCTTTGATGCCCATTCCCGGGTCCTAGATACCATATAATAATCAAGGTTTTCAACACTAATATACAAATAAAGGTTAAATTTTCCACAATTATGTTAAAAAGAGAGAGTAACAGTTTAACCATCTTGGTAAATCTCTTACTCTCATCGAAAAAGCATTTGTTCACATGTACAAAAAAAAAAAACATAAAAAAGGTGTTAAATTCTCATATGCCGAATCTTCGATACTCTCCACCTGCGTTTTACGTTTACATTAACATCTGAACTCATTGCACTATAACAAATCTAAACAAATCATTTGTAAAAGTAAACAATTTGATAAACTTGATACTAAATTCCTAAATTTTTTAGTGGTGACTACATATATTAGGTCATATCTTGATGCTCGATTTACTCAATTTTAAAGACCAACCAGTATTAAATAATTACAAACAATACTATCCTAACTTTACCCCGATAAATGTTTTATTTTGTGAATGAGCGTAATTTTGAACAGAGAGACAGATAGACGGAAGGACGGATGGACAACGCTATATCGACTAGAGTTGTTATAAGGAGCCTAGAGGCTCTAAATTCAATACTATACTGTTGCAAATTATGACAAACGTTTCAGCGTAAATAGTGCGATCCACTCGACCAATTGTGGACAGGGGAATGTTTTCAACAGAAAGACAGGCAGACATAGAGACAGACGAACATCTCCAGATCGATTCATTATTTTTTAAGAATCAATTATATACATCGTTTATAGGGTCTCCGGAACATATTTCGATGAGATACAAATGGAATGACAAACAGATATGTATATACTTGAGAAATTCCCCGGAAGAAAGTAAGCTTCGTTGGAGTTTTTAATAGTCATTACTATTAAATGCCAGAAAATTTTTCAGTTGATATTTCCGCACACACATTTTTGTCAGTAGTTGATATTTATAATTTAAAGAACAAATAAGAACAATCATGTGAGTTCGATCACAGGGGAGATGGGTAAACATCTAGTAATTAAAGATTTTTTATGGCACTTTTTTTTAAATCAAACAGAAAGCGTCATCTGTGTATCACTTATAGCAATCAACTGCAGGGGCTCTGCTAATTTAAAAATATTATTTATTTTTCTAACCGGTTAATTTACAATTTTTTGTTTTTTATTTTTTATTTTCATTTATCGTTTCTCGTTTTTAATTTTTATATTTAATTTTGAATTTTTTATTTTTCATTTTTCTATTTTTATTTTTAATTTTTTATTTATAATTTTATATTTTTAATTTTTCATTTTTTATTTTTATTTTTTTTTTTAACTTTTTATTTTTCATGTTTTCTTTTTCATTTTTTATTTTTAATTTTAAATTTTTTATTTTTCATTTTTTATTTTTCATTTTCCATTTTTCATTTCTCATTTTTCAGTTTTAATTTTTTAATTTTCATTTAAAATTTTGTATTTTTCATTATTCATTTTTTATTTTTCATTTTTTATTTTTCATTTTTTATTTTTCATTTTTCATTTCTCATTTTTCAGTTTTAATTTTTTATTTAAAATTTTGTATTTTTCATTATTCATTATACCCTATACCACTATGTGGTTTGGGTATAATGACTTTGTGCTGCTGTTTGTAACAACCAAAAATATTTGACTTAGACCCATCTTTAATTATACCGATCGAATCAGAATCACTTTCTGAGTTGATTTAACAATGTCCGTCCGTCCGTCCGTCCGTCTGTGTGTCCATGTAAAGCTTGTAATCAAACTGCAGGTCGCAAATATGAATATATTTTGATGAAATTTGGTATATAAGCTTTTATCGGCCATAGGATGAACGCTATTGAAATTGGTGAGAATCGGTCCATGTTCAGACCTAGCCCCCATACAAATTACCCATATGAAATCGACATAAATTGCCATAAGATCCAAATTGTCATATAGATCTTACTCAAATTGGGTTTGTATGCGTTCATTACATCCACTAATGAGTAGTCCAAAAATGATCCCTTTGACCCCATATAGAGCTGCTTCCCGATCTTCACTTAAATCTATTAAAAAACAAAAATATTGCACTGATTCTTCTCAAATTTTGTTTGTATATATTTTTGCTAAATACAAGAGACTTTACCAAACATGATCAGGATCGGTCCATTTTTGGACCTAGTCCCTATATAGATATAGCATCCGATATGAACTTTTTCATATCTGCAGCCAAAAAAATTAATAAAAATCCCAATCAAATTTGGTTTATGCTTATTTTCTATATCCAGTTAGTTGGGTCTTAGAGATAGGGTCTCTAAACGCATGGTATAGGGTATCGTATAGTCGGTCTAGACCGATTATAATTTTCTTACTTGTTTAATTTTCTTTTTTATTTTTCATTATTCATTATTCATTTTTTATTTAAAATTTTTTATTTTTCATTTTCATTTTTCATTTTTTATTATACCCTATACCACTATGTGGTTTGGGTATATTGACTTTGTGCTGCTGTTTGTAACTACCAAAAATATTTGACATAGACGCATCTTTTATTATACCGATCGAATCAGAATCACTGATTCGAATTAACGATGTCCGTCCGTCCGTCTGTGTGTCCATGTAAACCTTGTAATCAAACTGCAGGTCGCAAATATGAATATATTTGGTATATAAGCTTCTATCGGTCATAGGATGAACGCTGTTGCAATTGGTGAGAATCGGTCCATGTTCAGACCTAGCCCCCATACAAATGAACCCTATGAAATCGACATAAATTGCCATAAGATCCAAATTGTCATATAGATCTTAGTCAAATTGGGTATATATGCGTTTATTACATCCATTAATAAGTAGTCCAAAAATGATCCCCATGGGACAACTCTTAGTGATAGGCCCCACATAGAGCTGCTTCCTGATCTTCACTTAAATCTATCGAAAAACAAAAATATTGCACTGATTCTTCTCAAATTTTGTTTGTATATATTTTTACAAAATACAAGAGACCTTACCAAACATGGCCAGGATCGGTCCATTTTTGGGCCTAGTCCCCATATAGATATAGCGTCCGATATGAACTTTTTCATATCTGCAGCCAAAAAAAATTAATAAAAATCCCAATCAAATTTGGTTTATGCTTATTTTCTATGTCCAGTTAGTTGGGTCTTAGAGATAGGGTCTCTAAACGCATGGTATAGGGTATCGTATAGTCGGTCTAGACCGATTATAATTTTCTTACTTGTTTTTCATTTTAAATTTTTTATTTTTCATTATTCATGTTTTATTTTAAATTTAAAATTTTTTATTTTTCATTTTTTATTTTTCATTTAAAATTTTTTATTTTTCATTATTCATTTTTTATTTTTCATTTGTTATTTCTAATTTTTTATTTTTTATTTTTCATTTTTTTTTTAAATTTTTTAATTTTTCATTTTTCAATTTTCAAACAGGTTATATCATAATTTTTCCACCAATACAATCATAAGTCACATCGATTTTGTCTTACATCTCATATGTTATTCTGTTTTTGTGATTGTATTGTGAAATAGATATAGATATTTACACATCAATAAAAATAACTTATTTCTGCTCGAAAAATACAAATCGAAATTGTAAAAAGCAAAGCATTTTTTAAGAATGTACAACATTCTCCGTTTTTTAATTATGTTTGCTTTTTTTTAATTTCCAAATTGGCAAATTCCCCTAAATTTGATATTGAGGCAATAAGAAAAAAAAACAAGTCCATTACTTCTGTCTCTTCTATCACATGTTAAATTTCTATGGTATTTGGAGACATCCTGTGTGTATACCTTATTTATAAGTGAAGTAGCAAGCATTGTTCTTATATTTTCAGAATGGTTTATATATATCAGAAGCTGTTCAGCAACTCTTAAATGAAGTATTATTAAATAAAGACACGCTAATGTTTAAAAAAGATATATTAACTTCCGACTATTCAATTAGAATTTCTGAGATTAAGTTAAACTAAAAGTGAGTTGTATTTTTAAAATTATTCTTTTGTACTAAAGGCGAATTGAAATGATATTAACTGTCAATTTTCCTTCAAAAAGTCTCATATTTCAGTATTGAATCGTGTTTATTACAGAAGAAATTTTATCTTTGGTATGATTATTTAAGATTAGTAGCAGAGCCCAGCCCTCGAAATTTTTTTTTTCATTTAATAAATGTTATTATGAGAGCCCAAAGATATGCTTATCAATTATAGCCAATTCACAAATCAACACAGGGCTTTTGATATTTATAATAAGCACACACAAAGCATGTGTTTTATATATGTGTTTGTAGCAACTTTAAATGAGCGTTACTCCAAAAAATGTTCCAGATGGTCCAAATCTGTAAATCTGGTGGAGAGCTGAAAAGAAAAACCTTTCAAATGAGGTATGTTTGGTCAAAATCGGTTATTAACTACAATTTTTATATCGGTTACAAGAAATCGCCTTGCCTAATAATAGTAAAACTAGCAGATTCCAGCGCTCGAAATTCGCGTGCAAATTCTAGGCAACTTTTTTTCAACTTATCCAATTCACAAACCAACACTTTTTTGGTTTATTAACAAATTAAATAAACACACACATAGCATTGTATAATTTCATATATGTGTTAGTAGCAACTTTAAATGTAATTTACTCAAAATAAAGGTAAAAATTTTAAAATATGTAAGTCTGGTGAACAGCTAAAAAGAAATACCTTTAAAAAAATGTACGTTTATTCAAAATCGGGATAAAACGGTGGAACAAAACATCGGTCACATGAAATCGCCTTGCCTATTAATATTAAAAAATATATATACAGTGGGTGTCAGCTTTTTTGATGCAGGGCAAAAATTCAAAGTCATCGTACTTCTGAACCAAATAAGAAACCGCAAAAATAAAAACGCCATTTTAAAGACCGTAAGTAAAAAAAAAAAACTATATTTCTACATTGATCAGCTTATTTGATACACCATAATGTTACTTATGAACTAAAACAATCATCTTTTTCAATATGTTCAGTATTTGGTATGATAACCCTATTGAGTTATAACAGCATTTAGACGATTTTGAATTGAATGAACCAGTTTTTGTGTAGTTTCTGGATGAATTTTACTCCATTCTTTTCGCAATGCTGTTTTTAAGTTTTTTTTTGCTAGAAATGATGTGTTTGCGGATGTTAGTTTCTAACAACAACCATAAATTCTAGATAACGTTTAAGTCAGGAGACTGCGTTGGAGGTTCCATGAGATGGGCACCTAAGTACATCATTTCGTCCATGTTCCCTTCAATTAAAACTAAATTTCAAACTCCAGATGCTGCCATTCAAGCCCACACCATGACATTGCCACCACCGTGTTTTACAGTCGTACGCAAATTTTTTAACTCAAGCTGGGTATTGGGCTTCCGCCATACCATCTTCCTTCCATCTGAGCCAAATATATTAAAATTCGATTCATCGGAAATAATGACAGTGTTTCAAAATTATGACTTCTTTAAAAAGTATTTTTTTTTTTTAAATTTAATTGGAAGATTTTTTTTTTTGGTTTATGTAGGGCTTGGTTGGTGGTACTCGACTATGAGAGTCATGTGATCTCAAGAGATGATGAATTGTTGAAGCATTACAGGCCTTGCCAAGAGAATTGTGCACCTTATCAGCCAATTTTTGTGCTGATAGCTTGGGGGGTTTTCATTAATTTTCCTTTTGATCCATCTTTCGTCGTACGCAGTAAGAATTTTATTTGGTACATTTCTGCCCTTGTCTTTCAATCTATTTTCTCTCAAAAACCGTTTATAAAATGCTTAACTGTAGCAAACAGTATATTCACTTGTTCAGGAATTTCACGCTGACTTTTCAATTGTTCAACGTCCGTTACTCAATATTTTTGCGTAGGCCCATATTTTAGGTATTAGAAATAAATAAAAAAGTACCTTGATTTTCCTTTATTTATTTTAGAATAGTTATTTTTTCACGAACCGACAATTTTATTTATTCAGTAAAAAAAGCTACTTAAAATCGGCCAATGGTATCAATATCGTTAAAAGTTGACTGCTTCAAATAAGCTGATCAATGTAGAAATATAGCTTTTTTGTTTTTTATTTTATTTAAAATTAACAAAACAAACTTTAAAATATACGAAATATAATTTTTTAATAAAAAAGTACGCTCTTTAAAATGGCGTTTTTATTTTTGCGGTATCATATTTGGTTCAGAAGTTACTGTGCGACGAATTTGAATTTTTGCCCTACATCAAATAAGACCAACTGTATATATTATTACAGCTTTCTTGTCTAGAACGTGTTATGGCCGTTCGTGTCAGTTATCCACCAGATAAAAGTTTCAGAAGAAGCGAATGATATCCTACTCTCATCCTGTGACAAGCCCATATAAAATTATGTAGTTTGTTTTACTGATCTTATGAATTATAATATTTAAACCATTTCTTAGGATGTCATAGTATATAGCTACTAAAAATTTATATTTTTAGAACCATATTTTTAAGTAACTAGCAGATTCCAGCCTCCGAAATTCGAGCGAAATTCTGGGAAATTTTATTTTTTCATTGAATAAAAACCCTAAAGGTATGCTAATCAATTTTATCCAATTCACAATTCAACACTTTATACTGTCGTCATTAACAAATTTAATAAACACATACAGAGCATTGTACAAATTTATGTATGTATTAGTAGCAACTTTAAATGCATTTTACTCCAAAAAATTTAAACATTTTAAAATCTGGTGCACAGCTAAAAAGAAATACCTCCCTAATGAGATATGTTTGGTCAAAATCGGGAGAAAACTGTGGAACAAATCATCGGTCACAAGATATCGCCTTATAGTATTATAGATTCATGGTACTTTTATAAATGAAAATTATTTTACAATAAAACGCATTCTGACTTTCCGTTCGTTCTCAATCCACTCTATTCACTTCCACTAAAGCTCTTCTGCTCGAAAATAACAAGTAAAAAAGTTGCGAAAGTGAAAGATAGAACAGGAAAATGTGTTGAATCGCTTTATTTTATGTGAATGTGAAAGTCAGAACAGGAGTGAAACCTTTTTTTTCATACTTCTAATATCTCAATCAATATCAGTTATTTTATGTTTAAATGGCAATTAGTATTATTATTTTCCCAATTTTTAAAATTAATTCATTTGGTTTTTGTCATATCAAAATTTAATTTTGATATTCTTTGTTTCAATTAATGAAGTTTTATCGTAATAACGATGTTTGGTGTCTCACAAAAAAACATTTGTTATTGTTGCGCTATGCAAATAGTAATAAAGATTTACTTTATAGGATGATTCCAAGTTTAAATTTAGTGTTTTCAAAATTTTTCACATTTCTTCCAGTGTATAAGACATGTCCGAACTTAGTTTTATTTAATCATTTACATTTTTAGGGGGTTTGTAGCAAGATATGTTGTTTTTTAAAACAAATCCGTAATTGATTCAAGCGAGGATATATTATATATTTTTTCGTTTCTCGTGCTAGTGCGGATTTGATCTGAATTTTTTTTTGTGTGGCAGCTCCACGTTCAAAATATATATACAAATTATTATATATATATATAAATCATTATATATACATATATAAATTATTAAAATAGAACTGGTTTTATTAGATGCTGTCATATAACATATTTCAAAAGTTTCAGTTATGCAGCTATGTTCGATTCCGCATTTATTAATTAGCTTTGAAACGATATACAATTCAACATTGCAACTCTATGTGGAATATATTAATAGACAGCTTGTGTACCAAATTTCATAATGTCAATAAAACATTACCTTTATGTAAAAATAATAGCAAATTTTTTTATATTTATGCCATATACCCGATATTGTCAAAATATTTCATAGTAGCATGGCAAATCTGTATTCAAAAAAAAAGAAAATATGGGTATCAAACTGCATATTTTAAAGACTCAAATAACTGCCTGTGAAAAATAAAATCTTATGACATGTTCATTATTTAAAAATTAACCGTAAAAGTTGTTATGTTTTTTGATTTTATTAAAAAATTTATAACCCCAAGCTTAACATATTTAATTAATTTATTATTTAAATATTAATTGGCATTTTGAAAAGTAACAAGAATCTTAAAAAAAATAGAATTTCAGTTATAATTTAATTTAAAGTTAATTGACTTTTTAAAATATACGAGTTATAATGCTCATATTGTTTATATTGTTCACCCTACTACAAAAAATTTTGACAAGGTCACAGAAATGACTCAATTTTACGATATTTTGAAATTATTTTTACACAATGCTGTTTTTCCCTTTGCCTATATGAAAAATTTCTATACATCTTGTTTATGTTTTGCCACTTTAGTTTAAGTCTAATAAATAGTGGAAATTTAAGCTTCAATTTGAATTTAGGATTTTTGATAAAAAGCTTCCACATTTCAAAAAAAGCATAAGAGTTAAGTGAATTTTTTTTTAGAGATATTAAGAAAACTTGAAGAACAGCATATTGTTTTCGCTTAATACATTTTTCACTTGTCTCCTTTACAAAGTTGCACAATACTAGTTGTTAATTTTTTTTTAAAAATCTACTTTTAATAAATTGTTTAATATGTAGTTCTGTTTAATACTTTTTTTTTTTTGGTTTTAATTTGACTACTTCAAAATTCCATAATATGTTTTGAAATTCAGCCTTAATTTTTATTTTAAAATATTGTATGGTTTGTTTTTCATTTTATTTCACCTGGCCTTTATATTTTAAAATTTTCTTCACTGCATAGCAACACCTTGAGCATGTTGCAGACCCGTACACAAATATAACATTACGACACTTAATGCTTGAATACGTTCTTCAGATTTCCCTAAAATGTTTGTCTTATTTTGTTGCGCTGGATTTTCCATTGTTGTGAGGGTTTCGTTGCCGCCATTCTTGATAGTCGCAGTTAAACTAGAGTGAATGGCAGTTTCACTATCTAATGCTAATCGCAGTTTTGTAAGCTGTAAAGAGAAGAATAGAGAAAATGCAATTAAAACAAGGAAAAGTATTAAATTGTATTTCACAATACAATCACAAAAACAGCTTAACATGTAACGCGTAAGACAAAATCGGTGTGACTTATGGTGAAAAAATTATGATATGCAATAACCTGTTTGGAATGAAATAAAAAATGAAAAATAAAAAAAGAAAAACGAAAAATTAAAAATTAAAAATGAAAACTGAAAATAAAAAAAAATAATAAAAAATTAAAAATGGAAAATAATAAACGAAAAATGAAAAATAAAAAATTAAAAATTAAAAATGAAAAACGAAAATGAAAAATAATAAATGAAAAATTAAAATTAAAAAACGAAAAATAAACAAGTAAGAAAATTATAGTCGGTCTAGACCGACTATACGATACCCTATACCATGCGTTTAGAGGCCTTATCGCTCAGGCCCAACTAACTGGATATAGAAAATAAGCATAAACCAAATTTGAGTGGGATTTTTATTAATTTTTTTGGCTGCAGCTAGGAAAAAGTTCATATCGGAAGCTATATCTATATGGGGACTAGGCCCCAAAATGGACCGATCCTGACCATGTTAGGTAAAGTCTCTTGTATTTGGCAAAAATATATACAAACAAAATTTGAGAAGAATCAGTGAAATATTTTTGTTTTTTGATAGATTTAAGATCGGGAATCAGCTCTATGTTTGGCCTATGACTAAGAGTTGTCCCATAGCGCCCATTTTTAGACTACTCATTAATAGATGTAATAAATACATACAAACCCAATTTGACTAAGATTTATATGATAATTTGGATCTTATAGCAATTTATGTTGATTTCATAGGGGTCTTTGTATGGGGGCTAGGTCTGAACATGGACCGATTCTCACCAATTTCAATAGCGTTCATCCTATGGCCGATAAAAGCTTATATACCAAACTTCATCGAAATATATTCATATTTGCGACCTGCAGTTTGATTACAAGCTTTACATGGACACACAGACGGACGGACGGACATCGTTAAATCAAATCAGCTAGTGATTCTGATTCGATCGGTATAATAAAAGATGGGTCTAGGTCAAATATTTTTGGTAGTTACAAACAGCAGCTTAAAGTCATTATACCCAAACCACATAGTGGTATAGGGTATAAAAATTAAAAACGAAAAACGAAAACCGAAAAATGGAAAATAAAAAAGTAAAAAATGAAAAAATGAAAAATAAAATATGAAAAATAACAAATGAAAAATGAAAAGTAAAAATGAAAAATGAAAAACGAAAACCGAAAAATGAATAATGAAAAAATAAAATGAAAAATGAAAAATGAAAAATTAAAAATCAAAAATTAAAAATTAACAAGAAAATTATAGTCGGTCTAGACCGACTATACGATACCCTATACCATGCGTTTAGAAACCCTATCTCTTAGGCCCAACTAACAGGACATTGAAAATAAGCAAAAACCAAATTTGAGTGGGATTTTTATTAATTTTTTTGGCTGCAGATATGAAAAAGTTCATATCGGATGCTATATCTATAAAAGGACTAGGTCAAAAAATGGACCGATCCTGATCATGTTTGGTAAAGTCTCTTGTATTTTGCAAAAATATGTACAAACAAAATTTGAGAAGAATCAGTGCAATATTTTTGTTTTTTAATAGATTTAAGTGAAGATCGGGAAGCAGCTCTATATGGGGTCAAAGGGATCATTTTTGGACTACTTATTAGTGGATGTAATGAACGCATACAAACCCAATTTCAGTAAGATCTATATGACAATTTGGATCTTATGGCAATTTATGTCGATTTCATATGGGTAATTTGTATGGGGGCTAGGTCTGAACATGGACCGATTCTCACCAATTTCAATAGCGTTCATCCCATGGCCGATGAAACCTTATATACCAAAGTTCATCAAAATATATTCATATTTGCGACCTGCAGTTTGATTACAAGCTTTACATGGACACACAGACGGACGGACGGACATCGTTAAATCGAATCAGCTAGTGATTCTGATTCGATCGGTATAATAAAAGATGGGTCTAGGTCAAATGTTTTTGGTAGTTACAAACAGCAGCTCAAAGTCATTATACCCAAACCACATATTGGTATAGGGTATAAAAATTAAAAACGAAAACCGAAAAATGGAAAATAAACAAGTAAGAAAATTATAGTCGGTCTAGACCGACTATACGAGACCCTATACCATGCGTTTAGAGACCCTATCTCGAAGGCCCAACTAACTGGATATAGAAAATAAGCATACACCAAATTTGAAAGGGATTTTTATTAATTTTTTTGGCTGCAGCTAGGAAAAAGTTCATATCGGAAGCTATATCTATATGCGGACTAGGCCCAAAAATGGACCGATCCTGACCATGTTTGGTAAAGTCTCTTGTATTTTGCAAAAATATATACAAACAAAATTTGGGAAGAATCAGTGCAATATTTTTTTTTGATTGATTTAAGTGAAGATCGGGAAGCAGCTCTATATGGGGCCTATGACTAAGAGTTGTCCAATAGGGATCATTTTTGGACTACTGATTAATGGATGCAATATATACATAGAAACCCAATTTGACTAAGATTTGTATGATAATTTGGATCTTATGGCAATATATGTCGATTTCATATGCGTAATTTGTATGGGGGCTAGGTCTGAACATGGACCGATTCTCACCAATTTCAATAGCGTTCATCCCATGGCCGATAAAAGCTTATATGCCAAATTTCATCAAAATATATTCATATTTGCGACCTGCAGTTTGATTACAAGGTTTACATGGACACACAGACGGACGGACGGACGGACGGACATTGTTAAATCAACTCAGAAAGTGATTCTGATTCGATCGGTATAATTAAAGATGGGTCTAGGTCAAATATTTTTGGTTGTTACAAACAGCAGCACAAAGTCATTGGTATAGGGTATAAAAATAAAATATGAAAAATAACAAATGAAAAATGAAAAGTAAAAATGAAAAATTAAAAATGAAAAACGAAAACCGAAAAATGAATAATGAAAAAATAAAATGAAAAATGAAAAATTAAAAATCAAAAATTAAAAATTGAAATTAAAAATTAAAAATTAAAAATTAAAAATTAGAAATTAAAAATTAAAAATTAAAAATTAAAAATTAAAAATTAAAAATTAAAAATTAAAAACTAAAAACTAAAAATTAAAAATTTAAAATTATAAATTAAAAATTAAAAATTAATAATTTAAAAATTAAAAATTAAAAAATAAAAATTAAAAATTAAAAATTAAAAATTAAAAATTAAAAATTAAAAATTATAAATTAAAAATTAAAAATTAAAAATTAAAAATTAAAAATTAAAAATTAAAAATTAAAAATTAAAAATTAAAAATTCAAAATTAAAAATTAAAAATTAAAAATTAAAAATTAAAAATTAAAAATTAAAAATTAAAAATTAAAAATTAAAAATTAAAAATTAAAAATTAAAAATTAAAAATTAAAAATTAAAAATTAAAAATTAAAAATTAAAAATTAAAAATTAAAAATTAAAAATTAAAAATTAAAAATTAAAAATTAAAAATTAAAAATTAAAAATTAAAAATTAAAAATTAAAAATTAAAAATTAAAAATTAAAAATTAAAAATTAAAAATTAAAAATTAAAAATTAAAAATTAAAAATTAAAAATTAAAAATTAAAAATTAAAAATTAAAAATTAAAAATTAAAAATTAAAAATTAAAAATTAAAAATTAAAAATTAAAAATTAAAAATTAAAAATTAAAAATTAAAAATTAAAAATTAAAAATTAAAAATTAAAAATTAAAAATTAAAAATTAAAAATTAAAAATTAAAAATTAAAAATTAAAAATTAAAAATTAAAAATTAAAAAATTAAAAATTAAAAATTAAAAATTAAAAATTAAAAATTAAAAATTAAAAATTAAAAATTAAAAATTAAAAATTAAAAATTAAAAATTAAAAATTAAATATTAAAAATTAAAAATTAAAAATTAAAAATTAAAAATTAAAAATTAAAAATTAAAAATTAAAAATTAAAAATTAAAAATTAAAAATTAAAAATTAAAAATTAAAAATTAAAAATTAAAAATTAAAAATTAAAAATTAAAAATTAAAAATTAAAAATTAAAAATTAAAAATTAAAAATTAAAAATTAAAAATTAAAAATTAAAAATTAAAAATTAAAAATTAAAAATTAAAAATTAAAAATTAAAAATTAAAAATTAAAAAGTAAAAATTAAAAATTAAAAATTAAAACTAAGAAATGAAAAATGAAAAATGAAAAAAGAAAAACAAAAAATGAAAAACGAAAAATGACGAATAAAACATGAAACATTAAAAAGTAAGCGGTTGAAATAATAAATAATAAATATTTTTTTTATTAGCAGAGGCCCTGCAGTTGATTGCCATAAGTGATACATAGATGACGCTTTCTGTTTGATTTTAAAAAAGTACCATAAAAAATCTTTAATTACTAAATATTTACACATCTCCCCTGTGATCGGACTCACATGATTTTTATTTTTATTAGCTGTATTTTTAATTTCAATGCTTCAATTAAATACATTTACTCTTGTTTTTTTAACCAATTTTTATACTAATACTTAAAAATAAGATATTGGACCTCGCCGGTGGCGGACGACATGGACCTCTGGAGTATAACCATACATACACACACATAAAGCAACTGCTACAAACATAACTACCACAATAACAACAGCAATTACGGCTCTCACACATAAGATACTCAATTCAGAATAACAACAACAAGAGCAACATATAAAAATCAAATATTTTCCAAGAGTTCTTTCACATTTGCATTGAAATCTCGGGGCATATAATACTGATTGTGATTATTTTAAATAGCAACCTGCTGAGGATATCAGTGAACTATTTTCACAAAGAAGATCAACCCATATCTCCTACTGATTGCACGATCCTGTTTTCCACAGACGGACAGACGGACATCTCTATATCAGCTCCGCTTGTTATATGGATCAAGAATATATATATGAGGAGCCGCAGAACAAAACGTACTTTTTTAATTTTTCGACAATTGTTTTTTTTTTACATTTTTGTAATATTTGGGTTGAAATCTTCTAAAAAAATTTAATAAGCATAATTTAATTTTTTTTAACCAAGAAAATGGATTCCTAAAAAAATTGGTGCATAACAAAACGTACTTTATTATTTTTTTTATCAATGAAAGATGCAATTCATGTATCAATAGAACAAAAAAAATATATAGACTTAAACAGATGTCAAACCAACATAAACACTACTATTTGGCTTTTTTATACCCTCCACATCTCAGTGGCAGAGGGTATATATAGGTTTGTCATTCCGTTTGTAACGCATCGAAAAACTAATTTCCGACCCAATAAAGTATATATATTCTTGATCCTTATCACAGCTCGAGTCGATATAGCGATGTCCGTCTGTCCGTCTGTCCGTCTGTCCGTCTGTCCGTGTGTCTGTTGAAATCACGCTCATTCAAAAAAAAAAGCATTTACTTAGGTCAGGTTACGAAAAAATTATTTGCCATAATTCCCACCAGGTTGGTATTGAAATCGGAGTAAATCGGGAGCCTCTGCGCTGAGAAATGAACAAAAGTTTATAGATACCTCTAAAAAAAACATGAAACCTAGTGTTTTCTTGTAATAGTTTAGTGGTTGAACATACAACAACATAAAAAAAGCCACAAAAAAAATGTGATTCATACATATTAACAATAACAAGAACACAACTACCATGAGCTATGTTAGTAGTATTGCCACAAACCGAGGTGGAGGGTATCAAAGATTCGGCACAGCCGAATTTAACACTCTTACTTGTTTTGTATTATTTTGTTTTCAATTTATAAAAAGATTGAAAATATTCAAAGTATTAAAGGGATAATATTTTATAAGAAACTCAAACATTTTATAAGAATGTTTTGAAAAATGGTATTAGAAAGTGTTTAATCAAAACTTTCGAGTCCTTTAAATTTGAATCAACTGAGGAACGAAATACCAAAATACCAATTTAAATTTGCTGAAACGAGGAAAAACCCCTTTTTCAATTTCTCGGCTAAATGAAACTAAAACACGTCGTTAGATTAACGCCGCCAAAAGGAAAGACGTGGAAAAAACAGTTTGGTAAAAATTGGCTTATAAACCAGGCTTTAGTTTGGCACAAGGATATTTTGTATAATCAAAATAAAAATTTTAAGGATTTCAGAGAAGAAGATATTGAATGTACTTGCCTGGAAGAAGATATTGGAACTAAATTTTATTTTTTTTAAATGTAGTATATTTAATATTTTTAAGATTAATATTAAAGTGTAAGAAATAAATGTTTAAGTTGCAATTTAATTTGAAATAAAATATTTGAGTTTTTATTTGCCTCATTTTTTGCTTTTTATTTTAAATAAAATTGTCATTAAAGTGTACAGACTATGTTATATTTTTTAGCATCTAATTTTACTTTGACGACTTTTTAGAATAATTTTGACCAAATTGTTGTATTTTTTAAGATGATATAACCAATTTTATTAATAACAAGCAATTCTATTTAATTTCAATGTGTAATTTTTTTATATGTATGTATATTAGATAATATTTAAAAATATTCATTTAATATATATATATCTATATATATGTGGTCACAAGCGATAACCGCCTAAGTCGACTTAAGAACAATTTGAGTTAAGTATGCTATCATATTCTACTAAAAACGCTTTATATTTTTGTGAAATCCCCATTTTTCTAACACTGTTATTTAAAAAGTTATTAATGAAAACATACTGACCTAAGTCGTAATAAAGCCCCATTACATTTATATAAACAGTTATTTTTCTCGAAAAAATGATTTTCGCCGATTTGAGTTATGTATGCTATCATATTCTGCTAAGAAATCTTTACATTTACGTGAAATCCCCATTTCTCTAACAATGTTATTTAAAAAGTTATTAATACAAAAATTCTGACTTAAGTCGTAATGAAGCCCCATTACATTTATATAAAAATCTATTTTTCTCGAAAGCATGATTTTCGAGTTAGGCGGTTATTGCTTGTGACCACAGATATATATATATATATATATATATATATATATATATATATATATCGTTAAAAAAATGTACACCAAAACGTCCGTTTTTCCTTTTTTAAGCAAAACCTACTTTTTTACTTTTTTTTTTTGACAAAACGAACATCTTTAATATTTAATGCGGTGACTTATGGTTGTTTGATGCATCTTTTGATATGTAAAAATACTTGTTACTATTTCCAGGTTCATGGTGTTTTATAAGGGGAGGAAATAAATAAAACTCAATTTCCCAAAATTTTAAATAAGCAAAAAAGTACGTTTTGTTCTGCGGCTCCTCATATATTTTATGGGTATCTAATTTTTTTTTCTAATTACACAAACCTCTGTATAGTTGTGTGGAGGGTATAAAGATGATGGAAAATTTCTAAATTGAAATTCACTAAAGGTTCTCATTCCTGATAACCTGCCACAATGACATCAACTTACCAGTAAGTTAATTTTATCCACTCTATCAGAACCGTTTAAATCGCTATATAAGCTTCTGCTAGCATTCTTGGCTAAATTCATAATATCATCTTCTTTCGAGAATAGCATTATGTGTTCAGTAATGGAAACGACTTGTTCGGCTGTAAAACTACCAACATCAGAGGGCAATGCTTCCAAACGTTGAGTTACCAAATCGAAAGTATTTGGCGCTAAGGAAATCAAGGATGATTTCCTGCATATAAATAGTCTCATTAAATAAAAGATCGAAAATGATAAAGTTAATAATCATACCTCGAGGGAGTATGTTGTGGTGTAGGTGGCAAACTTTTAGCTATTGATCCTGGTGTAGTGCCTCCAGAAGCACTGCCACTGTTAGCACAATTTGTAACACCCGCTATAGATGATACTATGCCAGGTATGGCCAGATTATTGGCAGAGTTTACCCGTTTTATACCCTGAGCCAGTAAGCCAGTCAAACTAGAACGATGCACTTCTAAGTTACTGGCACTGGGTGTAGTAGCGTTATTTGCTTTATCTGTGCCATCTGTCGTACAAACAACTTCTGTAGCTGGCTCTACGCCAGTATCTATATCGGGTTCAGTTAACATAAATTCCGGTGTAGCTACCGACGATGCGGATGACGTTTGTTGTATTGCTGAGGAACAATCTACCGGACCACAAACCGTAGCATTTTGACATTTATTTATGCATTTCTTATGGCAACACATAAAACAATCACGACATTGAACGGCATCTTTAAGCCAGATCTTTTTTCCACAAAAATCACACTGTGTTGCCCGTTGGAAATGGGTGCGTATAAAGTTATGCGATCGTGTTTGAGATATTATGGTATCAGTGGATTTTATGGAAATATTGTCGGCATAGCCACTGTCGTCCGTTTTATCCACAGAAGTAACAGATCTGGAATATGTAAAACAAGTTAGAATATTAAAAAAGTAAATATAAAAACCCTTTTAATTTCAATGACTCGAAAATTATAATTCCCTGGTGTGTGATGGAAATCGATTTGCAATTTGATTTGATATCATCATAAAGTGGGATGTGTTTATTTTTGTGGTTTTTTGTTATCGTTTTTTTATCGTTCTATTTTGTTTTATTATTTATATTTTAAATAATGCAACTACAGTGTGGAAGATTTTCGGGGTCATTGTAAAGGGGTTGAGAAATTCTAAGTCAGGTCAGTATAGCAGGCCAGAAATAGAAAAAAGCATACGAACAACTATGGAGCATCTATCTATGTAAACATCTAGTTATTAAAGATTATTTTATGGCACCTTTTTAAAATCAAACAGAAAGCGTCATCTATGTATCACTTATAGCAATCAACTGCATTTAATTTTTAATTTTTAATTTTTAATTTTTAATTTTTAATTTTTAATTTTTAATTTTTAATTTTTAATTTTTAATTTTTAATTTTTAATTTTTAATTTTTAATTTTTAATTTTTAATTTTTAATTTTTAATTTTTAATTTTTAATTTTTAATTTTTAATTTTTAATTTTTAATTTTTAATTTTTAATTTTTAATTTTTAATTTTTAATTTTTAATTTTTAATTTTTAATTTTTAGTTTTTAATTTTTAAATTTTTAACTTTTAATTTTTTATATTTCATTTTTCATTTTTAATTTTTTTATTTTTAAATGTTAATATTTAATTTTTAATTTTTAATCTTTAATTTTTAATTTTTAATTATTAATTATTAATTTTTAATTTTTAATTTTTAATTTTTAATTTTTAATTTTTAATTTTTAATTTTTAATTTTTAATTTTTAATTTTTAATTTTTAATTTTTAATTTTTAATTTTTAATTTTTCATTTTTCATTTTTAATTTTTAATTTTTAATTTTATATTTTTAATTTTTTACTTTTCATTTTTCGTTTTTAATTTTTTATTTTTAATTTTTTTTTCATTTTTTATTTTTCATTTTTCACTTTTTATTTTTCATATTTTATTTTTCATTTTTCATTTTTAATTTTTCACTTTACATTTTTCATTTTTATTTTTAATTTTTCATTTTTCATTTTTCATTTTTCATTTTTTATTTTTCATTCTTCATTTTTCATTTTTTATTTTTTATTTTTCATTTTCAAACAGGTTATTGCATATCATAATTTGTTCACCAATGCAATCATAAGTCACACCCCCAGCGCGTATAGATGTTTACACATGAAAAATCATATTCGTCATTCACTCCATAGTTGTTCTCATGTTTTTTATATGTTATTCCTAAGCAAACAAAATTCAATATAAAGAAAAATATAAAAGGTCATAAAAAAAAGTTTGGTCTGAGAACGCCAAACACTTTGGAGATCTTATTATACTGGCCTAATACTTTCATCCTGATTTCGAATTTTTAACCCCCCCAGAATGGCTGTTGCACTGTGTTCTTATTGCCAATCTTTAAAGATGAATTTTTGAATCAGACTTGAATTATTATATGATCTTGGAACAAATGTCTAAAATTAAATTGATCAAATTTCATCCCTTTTAAAATCGATGAATTTTCATCACCCGTCTAACCACTTTTAACTTACATATATTTAAAAAACGCTTACTTGGTTTTAATTTTCATGTGTTGCTTGGAGGGTGTTTCTAAAGCCGCTAAATTTGGATTACCATCCCATGTAAAAGCGAGTAAAATATCACCAAAGCACAGATTGGCATTAAATCCAGATTGTGAAGATAAATAGTGATTTTTCCTAATATCACACAGAAAAAAATAAAGATTTTAAAGAACATTTAAAACTGTATCTTAAATTGCTACATACAGATCCTCTGGTATTGGTGGGTTCAATTCATAGGTCTTGAACGATTGACTTAAACTGGTTTCACAACATTCAGCTAAAATCTGATAAATGGGTATATTTGTAAAACCCAACAGCTGATTTTCACCCAGACATTTGCCATACACACATACATTCAAATAACGACAATGACCATCCAATTTGAAATTGCAGACATCTTCCATATGAATCAAATGCGACAGCTTACAATCAACTGTGGAATGTTGATAATAATGTTCAACATCATTAACTCCCGCCGAACTGTATGATGCTAATAGATTTTCACAATTGGTTTTAGAAGGAACTTTATGTAATATTGCTTGCTTGGTTGAGGCTTTAATTTTAGATTTGCTGTCATCCTCCTTGGAAATATCGCCCCCATAATCGCGACTTATTGTCTTTTTCAAAGCTTTAGCTATAAGTTTAGTTTTTTTGGGAGAGTTGGTGGGCGTATTGGATAAACTTGATTCACTGCTAGTGCCTTTATCGATACTACTACGTATAGCTAAAGTATCTAAAGGTTTAGCCACCACTGTAGTATAACCACTTTTGTTGTCTCCCACATCTTCGTAGATATCCAAGTCTTCTAAAATAGCATCGTTGCGTATGATGCCTGGTATAATACGATCTATACGTAAGCTAAAGCTGTTTGATTGCAAACTCTTGATGAGTTTCGCCACATGTTGTATGGTAGCGACTCGTTTACCTTCTATGGCCAAAAGAATATCACCCACTTTCAGATTTGATTTACAAGCCGGAGTATTAGGCAAAACGGCCTCAATTTCGACAATATCGGCTGAAGATTGCTTAAATATTATACCAATTTGTTGATTCTTGGCTTTATGAATTTCTACATCCAATGACACCATAACATGCCGATCATCCTGCTGACGAGCCTCTACAAAGGCCAATGAAGCCATTGTTATTGAACAATAAATATCTGTTAAGTGCTGTGGACATAAAAGTCTGGAAATTTCGGATACTTTAACTTCCAAAGTACCATTAGGTGGTATGCCTTCACCTTCGCCCAAATCTTCTTCAGGTGTCTTATGGAAAAAGGGTTTATAACGTAGCTTATAATTGGGTAACGTATGCTTACGTCTGACCGCTTTACGTATTTGATTCGATATTAAACTTGTAATATTTGACTGCATTTGTCTACCTTGGTATTTGGATTCGATTGCTAAATCCAACTCTGGATCTCCCAAAAAACTGAGAGACCAATGTGTGTAGGGATTACGGGTAAATTGAAGGCGTGCCATGCCAGAGAGTTGTTTGACTGCAAATAATAAAATTATAATAACTTCTTTGTTTATAACTACATAGTTAGCGGATTATGTGGATAACCTAAGTCTTTAATTTGTATACCCTCCACACTACTGTGCAGATGGTATATATCAGGTTGTCAATCCGTTTGTAACGCATCGAAAAATTAATATGCGACCCCATAAAGTATTTATATTTTTGATCCAACTCAATCGATGTAGCGATGTTCGTCTGTCCGTCCGTCCATTTGTCTGTCTGTCTATCTGTTGAAATGACGCTCATTCACAAAATAAACCATTTATCCCCGAAAAGTAAGGTTAATATTTTTTGTTATTATTTAGAGCAGGTTGGTATTTAAAATGGGATACATCTGGCATTATTGTGTCTAGATATTGGCTAAAATATGGAGAAACCTCTAAAAAATGCTACAAATTTAGTTTGTTGTACTAATTTATTTAGGATAAGTTTATCAAATTGTTTTTTCAAATAGTGCAATAAGTTGTAAATATTGCAATAAGTTCCTACGTTAATGTAAACGTCAAACCCAGGTGGAGCGTATCAATGATTCGGCATAAGTCATGTAAATAATAATTGATAATTTCTAAATTGTCTTTGATTTGTCTAATTGGCAGAGAAGTTCGTTTTTATTTACATATAATTCTTACCTTTTAATGTCAATGAACCCTTTTTGCCCAAAACCATATCAGCATCAATAGAGGTACGAAAATTACCCATGTAATGTATTTCCAGTAACAAATCTAAATTCTCAATGCGTTCGCCACTTTCATCTAGTTCAACATTATGAACTCTCAAAGTTTTTATCTCCGGAAATTGATCACCCAGCTCAAGTTGTTTTATCTGCAAGTGAAAAAATATGACACAATGTCAACATGTCAGAGAGTAAAATTCTGTTGAGCAAAAAAATTATTTGGGAATGGGATGAATTATCCACATACGCACGTCGTGGATAGTGTGTAGAGGGTATAAAAAGTTTTTTATCCCGTTTGCAATAATTAGAATAAAAAACTTGACCCCATAAAATACATGTATTCTTCATAACAACCCGAGTTGATATAGCGATGTCCGTCTGTCTGTCTCTGGAAATCACGATTACGTCCTCAATAGGATTGCTGGATTGCTCAATGAAAGAAAATAATAAAAAAATACAGTTTCTTCCGAAGGTACCTTGTTATATATAAGAATTAAGTAAGCAGTTTTTCTTTTAAGAACTCTGAATTAGAACTTATAGAAAAAGGTCCATATTACAAACTTTTTCATTTGAAAACATTTCCAGTCACGATATTTAATGTGTAGAAAAACGCTCAGATTAGAAACTTTAAGCTTTTTAATTTGATATGAGAGTGCCAAACCCTTGAAGGTTTTACTATACTGGTCTCGCACTTTCATCCTGAATTGGAATTTATCTGCCCCAGGATTGGCTATTACACTGTATTAATGCATTCAATTATTTGACAGATAATTTGTAAATCAGATTAAATTAATCGATTTTTATTGCTTACTAGTATAGCCCAGCACTCGAAATTCGAGTGCAAATTCTAGGAAATATTATTTCATTAAATTTTTGTCTTCCAATGTTTTATAATCTATATATATATAAAATTTATGAATATTTAAATGAGCCAATTTTGGAAATTCACAATTCAACACAGAGCGTCTGATATATAATTTAAATCATTCCATTAACAGGATGTAACGAATTATTATAAATATTTTATTTTATTTAATTTCATATATTTTTAAGACAGATTAAACATAAATTTTACCATTATCAGCTTCTCCTCCATATGAACTATAACTATGTCAATTTTCACACTCCTCCATGACCGCATATTGCTTAAAAAGGGAACTAAAAATTTACCTTCACGTAATAATATATAGATTTAAGAAAAAGGCTTTAAACATAATGTAAAATTTCACAAAAAGATATACATATAACTTTTTACTTGTTATACCCTGTACTGCATGGGGTAAGGTTATAATGAATTTGTGCTGATGTTTGAAACTACTACAAATATTTGACCTAAACCCACCTTTTATTATGCCGATCGACTTAAAAGCACTTTCTGAGTCGATTTGGCTATGTCCGTTCGTCAGTCCGTCTGTAAGTCCATGTAAACCTTGTAGTCTAACTACACGTCGCAGATATGAATATATTTGGATGAAATTCAGCATATAAGCTTCTATCGGACGCTTTTGAAATTGGTGAAAATCGGTGTATGTTCAGACCTAGTCCCCCTACAAACTTAAATAACCATAAAATCGAAATTATCACATAGATCTTGGTCAAATTAGGTTTGTTTGTGTTTATTACAGTCATTAATCAGTAGTTCAAAAATAAAACCTATAGGACATTTATTACTCCTAGCCCCGATCTTCATTTAATCCTATCAAAACCAAAAATTATTGTACAGATTTTTCTCATATTTAGTTTATATATGACGAAAAGTTTTAGAACATTATGGCCGTTTTTTGAAAAAATTAAAAATGTAAAATTTTTCCCCGCAGTTTCACGCAGACACTTTTTTAGTATTTATCGCAACGTAGATTCTCAGCTGAAAATTTTTGAAAAAATCCGTTCTTGCGGTCCGTAGGGTCACATTTGCGCCAAAAATATTTTTTTTTAGTAAAAACCAATTTTTGGAGACAAATTCCAGAAAAATGTGAGCCTAAATCAAAAATCCCAGGAGAGGGATCGATGGGCAAATCCAAGGCGAACATTTTATAGAAAATCCTACCCTAAACAGTTGAAATATGTGAGGTGTAGAATAATTTGAATGGAATAATTGCTATTCGTCCCACTGTGCGCCGCACTGTGGACCATATTTTGAGAAGGCGGCCAAAAATAATTTTTTTATGTTTACCGATTTTGAAGTTATGTTATTCAGTTGAAAATAAATACCAGTGAACCTCGGGAGCCAAATTGCGACTCTATTCGAACTATATCACAGCGAACGGGGACTTAGAAAATGGACTTTCTCAGTATTTCGCTAAAATTAAAAATTTCTTGGTAAATTTTAATTTTTAAATGACTGTAACTTTTTATACCCTATACCACTATGTGGTTTGGGTATAATGACTTTGTGCTGCTGTTTGTAACAACCAAATATATTTGACCTAGACCCATCTTTAATTATACCGATCGAATCAGAATCACTTTCTGAGTTGATTAAACAATGTCCGTCCGTCCGTCCGTCCGTCCGTCTGTGTGTCCATGTAAAGCTTGTAATCAAACTGCAGGTCGCAAATATGAATATATTTTGATGAAATTTGGTATATAAGCTTTTATCGGCCATGGGATGAACGCTATTGAAATTGGTGAGAATCGGTCCATGTTCAGACCTAGCCCCCATACAAATTACCCATATGAAATCGACATAAATTGCCATAAGATCCAAATTGTCATATAGATCTTACTCAAATTGGGTTTGTATGCGTTCACTACATCCACTAATGAGTAGTCCAAAAATGATCTCTTGGACCCCATATAGAGCTGCTTCCCGATCTTCACTTAAATCTATTAAAAAACAAAAATATTGCACTGATTCTTCTCAAATTTTGTTTGTACATATTTTTGCAAAATACAAGAGACTTTACCAAACATGATCAGGATCGGTCCATTTTTGGACCTAGTCCCTTTATAGATATAGCATCCGATATGAACTTTTTCATATCTGCAGCCAAAAAAATTAATAAAAATCCCACTCAAATTTGGTTTTTGCTTATTTTCAATGTCCAGTTAGTTGGGCCTAAGAGATAGGGTTTCTAAACGCATGGTATAGGGTATCGTATAGTCGGTCTAGACCGACTATAATTTTCTTACTTGTTTGTTCTAAAAAATGTTAAAGTAAAATAAATTTTGTATAATTTTGTAACTTTTAAGCTATAAATGTTAGAAATATAAAGTCACTGAGTCATTTACAATTAAAAAAATCATTGTGTCCGCTCACAGGGGAGATGTGTAAACATCTAATAATTAAAGATTTTTTATGGCACTTTTTTAAAATCAAACAGAAAGCGTCATCTATGTATCACTTATAGCAATCAACTGCAGGGGCTCTGCTAATATAAAAATATTTATTATTATTTCTTATTTCAACCGGTTAATTAATTTTTATTTTTCATTTTTGATTTTTCATTTTTTATTTTTAATGTTTTATTTTTAATTTTTCATTTTTCATGTTTAGTTTTTCGTTTTTTATTTTTAATTTTTCGTTTTTCATTTTTTATTTTTCATGTTTCATTTTTTATTTTTCATTTTATTTTTTCGTTTTTCATTTTTCATTTATTATGTTTTTATTTTTCATTTTTCGTTTTTCTTTTCATTTTTCATTTTTTATTTTTCATTTTCCATTTTTTTATTTTTAATTTTTTATTTTTAATTTTTAATTTTTCTTTTTCAAACAGGTTATTACATATCGTAATTTTTCACCAATACAATCATAAGTCGTACCGATTTTGTCTTACGTCTCACATGTTACGCTGTTTATACCCTATACCACTATGTGGTTTGGGTATAATGACTTTGTGCTGCTGTTTCTAACAACCAAAAATATTTGACCTAGACCCATCTTTAATTATACCGATCGAATCAGAATCACTTTTTGAGTTGATTTAACAATGTCCGTCCGTCCGTCCGTCTGTGTGTCCATGTAAACCTTGTAATCAAACTGCAGGTCGCAAATATGAATATATTTTGATGAAATTTGGTATATAAGCTTTTATCGGATGAACGCTATTGAAATTGGTGAGAATCGGTCCATGTTCAGACCTAGCCCCCACACAAATTACCCATATGAAATCGACATAAATTGCCATAAGATCCAACTTGTCATATAGATCTTACTCAAATTGGGTTTGTATGCGTTCATTACATCCATTAATGAGTAGTCCAAAAATGATCCCTTTGACCCCATGTAGAGCTGCTTCCGATCTTCACTTAAATCTATCAAAAAACAAAAATATTGATTGATTCTTCTCAAATTTTGTTTGTATATATTTTTGCAAAATACAAGAGACCTTACCAAACATGGTCAGGATCGGTCCATTTTTGGGCCTAGTCTCCATATAGATATAGCATCCGATATGAACTTTTTCATATCTGCAGCCAAAAAAATTAATAAAAATCCCACTCAAATTTGGTTTAGCTTATTTTTTATATCCAGTTAATTGGACCTGAGAGATAGGGTCTCTAAACGCATGGTATAGGGTATCGTATAGTCGGTCTAGACCGACTATAAATTTCTTACTTGTTTTGTGATTGTATTGTGAAATAGAAATTTATAGATGTTTACACATCAAAAATTTAAAAACGTCAAAATTTCCCGAAAATCTTCTACTTAATAGAGCATAACTCCTGCCCATCAAAAGCGGTCAAAAAAATCTTGCACTCTTCTGTAGTCCGAACCCTTCCCTACACTCCTATATACCGCCAGTTTCCGCCCGTATGCACCAGAACAATTTTTCTGATCCAAGGTCAGATATTTTGTGCAAAATTTATGAATACAAAAGTTTTCCACTATGTGATTAGGGTATAATGAGTTTGCCCTGATGTTTGTAACTACCAAAAATATTGGACCATCTTTTATTATACGGATCGACTCAAAATCACTTTCTGAGTCGATTTAACGATGTTTGTCCGTCCGTCTGTGTGTTATGAATACGAAAGTAGGTCGTACCGGTGTATTCTTTTTGCGTGAGTTTATTTGTTTTTTATACTGACAGAAAAAGGAAACGGTAGAGTTGACACGAGTTGTTATATACTAAAAAAAAAGGGTTGAGACATAATGCGCTTAATTGTTAAATTATATTAATGGGTAAATTTTTTTTATTTCGACAAGTACATTTATATAGGTATTTTTCAAAAACATTAATAGTCGGAACTTGAGTTATCTATCTATAAAATTAATAGGCTAGGAGATTTCTTGTGACCGATGTTTTGTTCCACCATTTTATCCCGATTTTGACCAAACGTATATTATTTGTAAGGTATTTCTTTTTAGCCGATTTGCAGATTTACAGATTTTTCAATTTTTTCCTTTATTTTGAGTAAATTGCACTTAAAGTTGCAACTAACACATACATAAATTTATACAATGCTATGTGTGTGTTTATTAAATTTGTTAATGTGTTTGTAATAAAAATGAGTTTGTTTTGTTTGTGTTGATTTGTGAATAGGCTATAATTGATTAGCATACCTTTAGGGTCTTTATTTAATGAAAAAATAAAATTTCCTAGAATTTGCACTCGAATTTCGAGGGCTGGAATTTCGAGGGCTGGAAAAAAACTTAAATAACAGGTAAATGGTAAAAAACTATTGCAACACACGCTTTTATGATACGAGCAGGTATGCTTCACCTTTTGAAAGGGGTTAGGGTCTGGGTTTTTTATGATTCAAAAAGTGGTAATAAAAGATGAAAAATTTTAGGTGTAGATCATGAATTAATAAGACGATTCAAAGTCATATTACAAGTTCTAGCATGCAGCAGAAAGATAAATGCAAAAAATTTGGAGAGTGCGATAGTAAAACAGCTATACTTTATAACGAAAAATACTCTTGGAGATATATGCCATCCACAATTCATAAAATGTTGTACCATGGAGAACAAATAATTCAAAACAATATGCTACCAATAGGAGATCCAGCTGAAGAAGCGTAAGAAAAAAGGAACAGAGACTACACATTCATTCGCGAGCACAACACAAGAAAAATGTCCAGATGTTGCACTATGAAGACCTTATCACTATTTTTTGTACATTTCAGATCCATATATGTCCAACATTCGACAAAAATGAAAAACTACCTCCATTAATTAGACGAAGAAGCTAAACAACTTCTAGAATATGAAAATCAAGGCTATTTAGAAGAAATATTTACTAAAATTGTTCGATTTAAAGTAGTTTTACAGTACACTAACAATAAGTTATACTTTTTTTTATATAGTTAAATATTTTTCTTGATTTAAAAATTTTTGCATTTTATAAATTTACAATAAAAATTGATATAGAAATATTAGAAAAGACAATAAAATAATCTAACCCATAAAAACAAATTTTTTATTAAAACTCTTTCTTTCCTTATGCATATGAGTTTTCAATATCTCCGTGACTGTGCGTGACTGTGTGTGACTATCTTAAAATTAATCTTTGGCCACAACAAGTCTATGGACAAAGTTTCAGATCCATCAGATCTATCGATCAAGTCTCAGATCGATCGGATAAGTGGAAATGTGTTTTAAATCACTCCGTGCGTGCGTGACTGTGCGTGACTATGTCGAAGTTAATATTTGATAACAGCAAGTATACCGACCAAGTTTCAGAATGATTCATTGAGGCGCGAAATCCGTTTTATGTCTCTTCGTGACTGTGCGTGACCATACGTGACTGTGCGTGACTAAGTCAAAGTTAATCTTTTTTCACAGCAAGTGTATGGACCAAGTTTCAGATGAATTGGATGAGGGTAAATGACATTTAGATCACTCCGTGACTGTGCGTGACTACCCCAAAATTAATCGTTTTCAAGTTTCAGATCAATTGGATAAGGGGGAATGGCGTTGTCCCACGACAGACAGACAGACAGACAGACAGAGAGTAAGAATTAAAAGAAAGATTTAAAAAATTTTTAACTAAAGTAAAAATTTACGAATTTTTCATTGAAACCTCTCTTGAACCAATACCAGGTAACATTTACGTTCGCTGCTTAATAAATTATATTTTAACTCGGGCTCTTTCAAAATAAAGCCAACCTTTGGCCCTTGTGAAAAAGTTTACGAAGGGCAAAGTTTGGCATTTTCTGACAAAATTTAACTTAAAAAATTTGTTGTAAAATAAACTGAAAAAATAAGACATTATATAAAAAAACCTTGTTTTACCTTTTAACACTTTACTTTTGCACTATAATTAAACTAAAATGAAAATGTATTTTAAACCCACCCTAACTGGTCAAAAAAGAAAACCAATTAACTTTAAATTTAAATGGCATTATAATTTAAAGGTTAACTGTATTAAAATGGTAAGCATATTCAACAGTGACTGTAATATTGAGTTTAAGACACAGGTGGAGGATATTATATTCGGCACAGCCCAATTTAACATTCTTACTTGTTTTTAATAAATTTATTCAAAAATTTTCATGGATAACATAAAAAAATAATTTAAAGAAAAAATACTGATACATTATTAATTTCCAGACTTTGGCCTATGATAACTGGAAAACACGTTGTCGAACAAAATTAGGACCAACTCTCATAAAATATTAAAAAAAAATATTTCTTTAAACACATTTCATATCCAGTAAAGGACTAAAATTTTATTCGAAAGCGATCACTGAAATTTTAATGAAATTGAACAAATAGATATATACCGATACGAGTTAAAGAGACTCTGTCCTCAAATAGAAATTAATTGTACGTCAACACACTTAGTTTAATGATGGAAAACTATAAAAAAAAGCATAATGTTAATGTTATTTTTAATAACGTGGATTTCTATTACATATAAGACTCTTGAAGATGAACTTATAAACATCTAGTGCGCAACACATATGTAGTGTTTGCTATCAACGTAAAGAAACTATATTAAATATTTTTGCACCTCACAATGAAATGAGTTGTAACATTTATGTACATATAGTGGATGTGTCAATAATATCATTAAGCATTGTCAAGTGTTGGTAATATCATCATTTCAATTAACCTATATACGATTAAAACACACAAGTAGGTTATAATCGGTGACACATTTGCAACTTACAACAAGAAAAAAAATTATAGTCGGTCTAGACCGATTATATGATACCGTATACCATGCGTTTAGAGACCCTATCTCTTAGGCCCAACCAATTGGTTATAGAAAATAAGCATAAACCAATTTTGAGTGGCATTTTTATTAATTTTTTTGGCTGCAGATATGAAAAAGTTCATATCGGATGCTATGTCTATATGCGGACTAGGTCCAAAAATGGACCGATCCTGACCATGGTTGGTAAAGTCTCTTGTATTTTGCGAAAAACTTGAGATGAATCAGTGCAATATTTTTGTTTTTTGATAGATTTAGGAGAAGATCGGGAAGCAGCTCTATATGGGGCCTATGACTAAGAGTTGTCCCATAGGGATCGTTTTTGGACTATTCATTAATGGATGTAATAAAGACATACAAACCCAATTTGACTAAGATATATACGACAATTTGGATCTTGTCAATTTATGTCGATTTTATAGGGGTCATTTGTATGGGGGCTATGTCTGAACATGGACCGATTCTCTCGAATTTCAATAGCGTTCATCCCATGGCCGACGAAAGCTTATATACCAAATTTCATCAAGATATATTCATATTTGCGACCTGCAGTTTGATTACAAGGTTTACATGGACACACAGACGGACGGACGGACGGACGGACATTGTTAAATCAACTCAAAAAGTGATTCTGATTCGATCGGTATAATTAAAGATGGGTCTAGGTCAAATATTTTTGGTTGTTGCAAACAGAAGCACAAAGTCATTATACCCAAACCACATAGTGGTATAGGGTATAACTACACACCATAAATTTATGTGAAGGTATTTTAAAAGGACGAAAGTCCTCTTAAATAAAACAATTTATATGGACACAGAATGGAGACATCTTAAATCGATATGTTCCTGTTCTAAAGTGTTGAGTAGAAAACCGGTGTAGAAATTATATTAGGCACAAAATTGAATGAAACTACAAACTCTGGGACCAGATTATACATTTCTAAAGATCTTTGAGACACTAAATATTTGATAATTCCCAACTTAAAAATAAAGTATAAGTTATTTGCTTTAGTTGGAATTATACACATGGTAAATATATTTTATCGCACATAACTCGTTATTTGTAAAAGATCCTTCTTTCTGGAATGTTTCACATATCTTATTTATTCAAATGATCGGTTGATGTTATTTAGTATGGCATTTTTAATATTTCCCGAAAAAATAATCACAATTATCAGCTTTTAATTTGTAGCGGAACCTTCTCTTGAAATATATTATATTCGTATAAATTTGGCAGGCGAACAGTTCAACATTTATAAGCTTAAGAATCGTAAAATTGTTTTTATTGATGTGTAAACATATGTATATACGCGTAGGGGTGTAAATTTATGTAACGCGTAAGACAAAATCGGTGTGACTTAGGATTGTATTGGTGAACAAATTATCATATGTAATAACCTGTTTGAAAATGAAAAATGAAAAATAAAAAAATAAAAAATGAAAAATGTAAAATGAAAACTGAAAAATAAAAAATGAAAAATTGAAAATGAAAAATAAAAAATGAATAATAAAAAATGAAAAACGAAAAATGTAAAATTGAAAATGAAAAATGGAAAATAAAAAATGAAAAATAAAAAATTAAAAATGAAAAATAAAAAATGAAAAATAAATAACGAAAAATTAAAATAAATAACGAAAAATTAAATAAAAAAATGAAAAATTTAAAATTAAAAAATAAAAAATAAAAAATAAAAAATGAAAAATAAAAAATGAAAAATAAAAATTTAAAAAAGAAAAATAAAAAATTAAAAGTAAAAAATGAAAAATATAAAAAAAATTTAAAATAAAAAATGAAAAAATGAAAAACGAAAAATGAAAAATAAAAAACGAAAAATTTAAAATTTACCGGTTGAAATAATAAATATTTTTATATTAGCAGAGCCCTTGCAGTTGATTGCTATAAGTGATACATAGATGACGCTTTCTGTTTGATTTTAGAAAGTGCCATACAAAAAACTTTAATTACTAGATGTTGACACATCTCCCCTGTGATCCGACTCACATGATTTTTTTTTTTAACTACATTCATAAGTAGTTTATTTAAATTTAAAAAATATTTGGAAATAATCTTCTTAATTTTTAAATTAACATTAAGCACAAAAGATGCTTGATGTTACACATCAAATAAAAGTTTACACTTTTATATTATTTCAATGTTATATTGTTATAACGGTAAATTAATTACAAATTTTTGTTTTGTTTCGTCTTGCATTTATGTTACTGATGTTAAATATTTTCATTATCTTTACTGATTAATTACAAGTGAAGTTAATTTTGTCATACTGCTATTAAAAGAATTTCGGATAAGTTAAGATTAATTTTAATTTATTTATTTATTGAATATTGGATAAGTTTAAAAACTTAAAAATTTTGAAGATCTTTCGCGCTCTGGCAGACCGCAAATTTTTCCTGGCGTGGAGAAGAGGACGATAGTACGAAGAGTTGAGACTAATCCCTGGAAAAGTGATGTTAAAATAGCAAAGAAACGCAAAACTAAAATTTTTGATAGATAAAAGTGGAGACGAAAAAATATGAAGAGAAAAAAATGAAGCACACGAGAAGATAATTTAGCTAAGACCGCAAAGAACGGTGGTGGTTCAGTTATGCTATGGGGGTGTATGGCTGGAAGTGGTGTTGGGAATCTCGTATTTATAGACAGTACAGTAGACCCTCCAACTGCGCGGTTTTTCATTGCGCGGTTTCGCAATTGCGCGGCCAAAACATTAATACCAAAATTTCTATCTGCGCGTTAAAAATTTCGTAGCTGCGCGGCTTTTTTTTTTTTTGCAGTTTTTAACAAAAAATATTCATGTTAATTCAAATTAGTGAATCATACACATGTTTGAAACAGAAAATAGTGATTCCCCGTATGTATTTCGATGCATATACAACAATTTTTTATTTCCAAAAAAATTTCATTTTTCTAGTAGTCGCGTTAGGATGAGGATGTAAAATTACGTACATAATTTTAATTAATAGATACATATTTATACAAGTGTTTGTTAAAATAAACTAAATTCAAGAAAATCGTATTCGAGTGGAATAGATATACATAAGTGTATAAGGAATTCTTATATCAATTAAATGGTGTTATAAAGTAAGCAGTATAAATAAAATGTTTGTTTTTTGATTTAATACTCATTTTGATTTAATAGGTATTTTAATAATTTTTACACCCTATATATAATAATGGAAAAAGCTGGCAAAAGAAAAATATTGACGTTAGAAGCAAAGCTTGAAATTCTGAAGCAATTAGAAAATGGCGAAAAAATATCAGTTTTAGCTAAGAGACACAATATGAACGAATCCAGCATAAGGAGGCTTAAATTGAATGCAGAAAAAATTAAAAGTTCAGTAGTTTGTTCCACATCTCTTGCTGCAAAAACTGTAAAAAAACCTCGAAATTCAATAATAGAGAAAACGGAAAAAGTGTTAAGCTTTTGGATTGAAGACCGAAATCAAAAGAGAATGCCACTTAGTGCTGCTGTTATTCGAACTAAAGCGTTATTAGTCTTTAATCGCTTACAAAAGGATGAACCTGGATCATCTAATTCAGGCGAAATTAAATTTCAAGCGAGTAAAGGATGGTTTGAAAAGTTTAAACATCGTCAAAATCTACATAATATAAAATTTACAGGCGAAGCAGCGAGTGCTGATACATTAGCTGCATCTTTATATCCGAAAACGTTAAAAGATATCATTGATGGTGGTGGATATTTGTCAAGCCAAGTTTTTAATGCAGATGAGACTGGCTTATTTTGGAAAAGGATGCCTAGCAGAACATTTATTTCTAAAGAAGAGAAATCTGCTCCGGGGTTCAAGGTTTCCAAAGATAGATTGACAGTTTTATTTTGCGGTAATGCAGCTGGCGATTATAAGAACAAGCCGCTAATAATTTATAAATCAGAAAATCCTCGTGCTTTTAAAGGAATATCAAAAAACTCACTCCCAGTTCATTGGGTATCAAACAAGAAAGCTTGGATGACAGCAAAGCTTTTTGAGAACTGGTTTTTAAATTGCTTTTGTGTAGAAGCTGAGGCTTACTGTAGAGATAAAAACATTGCATTTAAGATTCTGTTGATAGTTGACAATGCACCAAGTCATCCAACACATTTGGCTGAATTGCACACTAATGTTAAAGTAATATTTCTGCCTCCAAATACGACATCTTTACTTCAGCCGATGGACCAAGGCATAATTGCCGCATTTAAGCTGTATTATCTTAGAAGGACTTTTCGGCAATTAATTGAAGCTACGGATGGATCAGATAGTCTTTCAATTCGTGAGTATTGGCGACAGTATAACATTCTATCTTCGGTAAAAAATATTAAATTAGCATGGGATGAAGTTAAAAACTCAACCATGAATGCTGTATGGAAAAAATTATGGCCAGAAAGCTGCATAAGTGAAGCTAATGTTGAAATGCCAGAAATTGTTGAAATTCTGACTTTAGGTAGAACAATTGGTGGGGACGGATTTCAAAATTTAGAATCAGAAGATATCACGGAAGTCCTTGTAACTAATGAAGAAAATATTACTGCTGACGATATTTTGGCACAGTTCGGCGATAATAATAATGATGAAAATAGAGAAAGTGAAGAAGATGTAGAGATTATAGGAGCGAAAACGTTTACTAGTGAAAAACTATCAAATTTTTTAAAACTTGGTAGTCAACTTGAACAGGAAGCTCTTGATATGGACCCTGATATGGAGCGTGCCTTAAAATTTCGGAGAAATCTGACAGCAGCTTTAGCCCCATATGCTGAAATTTATAAAGAAAAACAAAAAGCTGGTAAGCAATCAGTGTTAACAAGCTTTTTTCAACATATAGAATCACGGTCATTAGAATCAAGCTCATCAGAATGTAGCAGTGATTGAATCCACGTTATGTATTTATGTTTAATTTTTATTTATGTTAAATTCTTATTAATGTTTATAGTCGTTGAATTGAGACTGTTTTCTATATGTTTTATGTTTATATTAATGTGAATATGTATATTAGTCGTTGAATAAAGACTTTTTATTATATTTTTTGTAATTTTTCTAATATCTGGAACCTAACCCCTTAATTACATATAAAATCGAGTTCACAGTGCGCGGTTTCGGCTTGCGCGTTGTTTATGTGGAACGTATCTACCGCGCAGTTGGAGGGACTACTGTACTATGAATAGCATAGATTATCTTAACAGTTTAAAAGCAAATTTGTAGCCCAGTGTTGACAATTTATACTTAGGTTCGACTTGGGTCTTTTAGCAAGACAGAGAATCCAAGCATACTGCTCGAAATGTCAAGGAAAGCCTCCCTCCCCCAATCAACAGACTTGAATCCTAACAAGTATTTATGGGAACATCTAGACCGGCAAATCGGAAAACGCATAAATGACAAAAAAAAATGGAATAGAATAATATTCCTCCGCAAGTAACAGAAAACCGAATTGATTGAACAGTTCAATGCACGTTTTTTTTTTTTGACACTAACTGTATAACTGGCAAAAAATTGTTTGAAATCGCAGGCCTAATTTTCGAGATATTTTGACTTTTAGATATTCATTGAAGTCCCTGTAAAAGTTTTGCTCAAATACCCTGAAATTTAACTAAATTGTTAAAACCTTTTTCCGGTTTTGAAATCTACGAAAGTTAAACTTTCATTTTAATGAGGTTTGTAGGTTTCTGAAAGGAACTGCAAAATTCCAATTTTTCTGTTTAGTCCACAGTTAATGAATTCTTCAAGTAAAGCGTAAACTAGAGACTTAAAATTGAATTGAATTCACTGAATATTTTCAGTAATATTTTAAAAACAAATCGGAATTTTGACAAAAATTGCAATACTTTTTATATGTATGAAAAATTTTGTGTTCTATATTAAAAATACGTTTATGAATGTTTGTTTCTATTTAGCAATTAAGAGCTGACCAAACAGTGGTATTGGGTATAATGTTTCTGCATGTTTAAAGCTAAAAGCAATATGGTAGAGTAATTCTGAGTAATAAGCGCTTCAGAATCAGAAATATTATTGAGAAATTTTTCTTTGAAAAAGATTGAAATGAACACGTCATACTAACTAATTCAAACAACTATCAAAAAAAAAAAAGTTTTTTTAAGGGGAAGTGAACTGTTACGAGCCTTAATGAGTTCTGCATAACAAAATGTAGTCGTGGTAAAGTTTCAAATATTGCAAAAAAACCGAATCTTTTAATTTTTAAATAAGTTTTCGAATATAAAAAAACTTACCCATAAAAACAAAAATTTTATTATATTTATTACTACTAGCAGATTCCAGCGCTCGAAATTCGAGTGCGATTTCTAGGCAACCTTATGTTTCAACTTAGCCAATTCACAAACCAACACTTTTTGGTTTATTATTATTGTTAATGAAATTTAATAAACACACACATATCATACGTACAATTGTATGTATGTGTTAGTAACAACTTTAAATGCAATTTACTCAAAATAAAGGAAAAAATTAAAAAAAAAAACCGGAAATTTGGTGGACAGCTAAAAAGAAATACCTTTCAAATAATATACGTTTGGTCCAAATCGAGATAAAACGGTAGAACAAAACATCGGTAACAAGAAAACACCTAGCCTATTAATATGATAATTATATTAATATATTATTGGATCACGGGAAAAGAGTTAAAAATCGATCCAAAGTTTTTTTTGGCAGACAACCAGATACTACGAGTTAACATAAAGGGAGTAAAAACCAGATGTTATGAAGAAATTCTGAGTTGAGATTCGGATTCAGGGTCTAGAAACTTTTGGCCTGCGTTATTACAATGTTTTGGAACTAAATGTGTCACATTAATGAATAATAGCAGATTCCAGCGCTCGAAGTTCGATTGCAATTTCTAGGCAGCTTTATTTTTCAACTTATCCAATTCACAAACCAACACTTTTTTGGTTTATTATTATTGTGAGTGAATTTAACAAACTCATCAACAAACACATTAACAAATTTGATAAAACACACAGCATATGTATAATTTTATGTATGTGTTAGTAGCAACTTTAAATGCAATTTACTCAAAATAAAGGAAAAAATTTTTAAATCTGTAAATCTGCAAAACGGCTAAAAAGAAATAGCTTTCAAATAATATACCTTTGGTCAAAATCAGAATAAAACGGTAGAACAAAACATCGGTCACAAGAAATCGCCTAGCCTATTAATATTATAGATGATAAAGAACACATTGCAACAGCCATTCTGTGGGGTGAGAAATTCCAAGACAGGGTCAAAGTATTTGGCCAGTATAATAAAACCTCCAAAGGGTTTGGCGTTCACAGCCTTTTATATTCTTAACTTACCTTGATGTTTTTTTGCTTAGTTTTTCAACGTTAACTCAAGAACCATTTATGATTTCTAAGTTGATGCAACTTTAGAAAAGTTTATGAAGAAAATTACTAACTAAAGAAATATCTTTGACTTTGATTTTAAATACCAGTTCAATAATACATAGCAATTATGATTTATTGTTTTAAATATATAAAGGATTTGCAAGGATTCAGAAATCAACTTTAGGGCTTCTTAGAGCCAAAGCATGATGTGTTATCAACGCAATATTGATAATGAAAGAGTTAGTATATAATAAAATAAATTCTTGGTTGTATAATATAGAATGAAAAAAAATATCTCTTATAACTGAGTTCCAGGACCGATGTGATTCAAATTTAATTAATGCCAACCTATCCTTTCAACGTTTTGGTTCTAGAAGACACAATTTTTTAAAATGATTAAAAATAGCTCTAGCCATTAATCAATCAAGTAATGATGATTACTACTGACGGAGGGTTAGAAATCAATAAATGGGCAAAATTCAAACTATTTGCATAGTTTATTTTCTTTTCGTTCAAAAAATTACAGCTACATAGCTACATTGTTATTAAAATATACTACGTCAATTATTTACAACTGCAATAAAAACATACCGTTAATTTATCAAATAATTTTCCTGTTGTTGTTTTTGCAATTAGCTCATCCAATTCCAACGAAAGTTTGCGGTAAAACCATTTTCTCACGCGATTTGAATTTTTCAATTCATGAAATAAAAACTGCATAACGAAATTCAGTGACATCAATGACGAAGCATCCGCATCCTTATTTAAATTTCCAGCTGAATTTGTTAAAGTATTTGCCGCTGGCGTTGTCGATTGATTGATAGAGCGAGCCGTTTGATGAAGGGTCTGCCGTTACAGAATAGAAAACATTTTAAATAATTACTAGATTTTCATATGCAGCTCCTTCCATTTTAAAATTAACAAACTTACCGTAGGCAGTGTATACTTGGAGTTGATATCCTTTTGTTCGGGTGTCTCTTCGGGCAATAAAGAAAATTTCAAATACACATAATATTGTAGCAGCAATACAAATACTGCTCCAATTATAAAAAATATAAAACATAATAAAATTAACATTGAAAAATTAATATCCATATTGATTGGGTCTGATGTCTGCTGCGTCTTGGAATGTGATTAAATGTTACCCCTCGATGGTGATAGAAACGTCAATAAATTGTTCAAAACTAAGTTATTTTAATATACAATCAAGTCGAAAAGAAATTTGGGTGTGGGTATATAGGTATGTAGGCATTTACATAGCTTGTATCATTATTTATTTATATAATTTAAATAAAACATTTATATGCGCTAAAACTTTTTAAATACATCACTTATTCACTTTGTTTTAATAAAATTATTTTATATTTGTTTATTATTATCTTTAAATATATATATTTTATTATAATAGCAAACTTCCGCTATTATTTTTATTGCGTGTCTCGTATCTGTATAACTTGCACTTGTGTAGTACTTTCAAGTGCTTGCTCTATAGGGGTGCATTCTTGTTTCAATTCTCTTATTAAACAACCCCAAAATCAATAGTTGCGCCGGAGTTTCTCTTCGGTTATATCAGCAGTTAATATTATGGAATTGAAACGTTAAGGTTTTTGTTTACAAATTTTTGTTTATTTCAAAACAAATCCGGCTTTTTTGCATATAAAATGTAAACAAACCGGTGCTTTTGTTTGTTGTAAACAACAGATGCAGAGCTCCAAGTCGATGACACGTATTCTGTACCGGCGGCTAAACAAAAAGCATCGACGGCTGAACAAAAAATAACTGAGCCGGTAGAAGCCGATGTTTTTATGCGGCATACACACGAGGCAACCAGTTGAAGCAATGGTTGTATCAACAATGATATACACGTAGCAACGGTTGCCTCAACCAACGAAAAATATCAAAACTTTTTGATATTTCTGGCTAATTGAGGCAACCGTTGCTACGTGTGTATCATTGTTGATACAACCATTGCTTCAACTGGTTGCCTCGTGTGTAGGCCGCATTAGAAGCAAGTTTTATTGTTATTTTTTGCAAATAATGAGGAAACACAAAAAAAAAATATAAAATAATTAATGTTGCTAGACTAGATGCTTAAACCTTAAATGTAGCCACTAGGCAACTACCCGTTCTTGAAAAAAAATACCCCTGAGTTAAAATATTGATGTTTTGTGCAATCTTGGCTAAACACTATTCTAATTTGGTTTCCAAGCTAGTCAAAGCAATTATCGAAATCTGGCACTTAAATTTTTTTTGTATTTTGGTTGGCATCTACACACATTAAAGAGTTAATATAGTTAAATATATATATCAGGCATGCCCAGAACTTTCTTATGGAAGTGCAAACACTAATACATATAAAGAAAACAATTTTTTTTCATATTTTTATTCCCAACATGTACACTGAAAAAAAAAAATTATCTAAAATGAAATGTTTTTCAATATGATATTTTGTGTTAATCTGAAAGCATATCAAACATTCTGCTTCAGCCTTAAAGTTATAAGTGAAAAAAATCACTCTCCCATTTCTCGTCTGAATATATGTAGCTCATTTTGTAAAACAATAATTTGAATTTTAAGCTTAAGATTCACACTGATTTTTCCAAATACTTTTTAATTCACAGCTCCTATTTTTTCAACAGAATCATATGTTAGACAACAACAAAATCTACATTGAATATCTCGATCGTTAATGCGTTTGTGCTTTGGCGTAACCAAGAAAAAACAACAAAAAACGAAAAAGACAAAATTGGTGCTGAGTGCTGTGTATGCGTATTACCCCCCAATCTCACATCACATTGAAATTGCAAAATCGTTTTGTACGTATTATCAACGAAAAATTGTTCGAATTAGTCGAATCCATCACCATTAAATTTTATGCTCACACATCTGACTGCAATCTCATTTTTAAAATGTTGTCGAAGCGTAAACTTGAAAAAATTTGTATACTTCTCTCTCTTATTTTATTTTAAGTAGAGTTACCGAGTTTATTATACAGGCACATGTTTGAGGGAAAATGTTTACATTTATTATTATTAGTATTATTTTAATAATAGTTAATAATATTTATGCTCTATAATTAACAAACTTGCGTTTTTGTATGCGCATTTCAAAAAATAAATCATTATAATAGATTTAACAAGTTAAAATTTTAATTACAATTTTACAGAATCCAGTAAATTTGCATTAAATTTATAACAGGGTAACATTAATCATCGTTAGTGTCTGCCACTACTCGCACGAAAAATTTGGTGCCATTAGTGTGACCACTGCGGAAAATGTGTGTGTATTAGTAAAAAAATGTGAGTGTATTGAGTTTTTCGAACTTGCAGTGTGATGTGAGATTGGTGGGTTAGACTACACTAAATATCCCTAAGTCGGGGGTCACACAAGGCAATATTTATTGCGCAACTTTTTGGCAATTCTCTTTTGAAATTGCTTTTATGTCCACACACGACAATTTCTTCGGCAATTTTACTGTTTTGTTTTGTTTTTATTTTCTTATAATTTGACATTTGTGCTCTAGTCGTAAAGAACAATAATAAAATTAAAAACATACATACATAAATTAATTTAATTGGTTTTGTTGAAAAATGTATTCGATTCCATTTAAAGGCCATTTTAATAAAGTAAACAATAATTACGAATTATTCACACCAAGAAGCGAAACACCGAATGAAAAGAAATGTCAAATATTCAACAAAAAAAAAAAAAAAAAAGCGATTGAGAGAATTGCTTGAAATAGCCGAAAACCGACAATTATTTTTCCCTTTTTATTCCCCTCACCGCAAACATCTACAAACTCAAGAATTGCACAACAAAAGTTGCCTTGTGTAAACTCGGACTAAGTGTTTTTACAAACACAAAAGTGCATTGAATGCATAGGGCTTGGGCACCATTGATTTAAATATATTTTCTCTTGTTAACTAACCACTGATACTAATATTTATAAATTAAAAAATAGTTTAAGATGGTTAATTCAGCAAGTCATTATTGGACCAACTCTGCGTCTACTTAGACGGCGGCTCAAGCGCTAAAGAAAGAATCGTCGGCTGCCACAAGCCGGCTTTAAGCCGCACGACTTGGAAGTGTGAAAAGATGTCAAGGACGTAGTAAAATAAGGTGTACGGTCCTTTAATAACTTTTAATAAAAATCATTATTTTGTGTTTATTTAAAAATCAGAAATCAGTATATTGCATTTGTCAGAAAATGCACGTTATTGCAAAACGTCGTTTTATAAGTTCTTATGATTGATATTATTTGTGAAAATATTGAATAAAAAAATGAAAGGCCATAGGGACAACCAGATCGGTTCGAAACGTTTTTCGACAGCATAAATTGTCAATTTCATTATTTACATTTTGTGTATATTTTTTTTTTATAAGTTATCTTATTTTAATAATTTAAAAAATAAAATTGTCTTCTTTTCTCCTTTTTCATATATATTCGGTCCAAATGAAATTAAATTACTAAAAATTAACATTCTTAATTCTTAACATTTACATAAAAATTAAATTTAAATTTACTGATTATTTTCGAAACAATTTATTTGTTGCAAAATTTCCATATATCGCACTTGTAACTCTAAAGTGAGTCAACTTGAAATTTTTCAATTTTCATTTTTTGCTAGAAAACGATACACAGTGGTCATATCTATCCACTGTAAAAATCTTACATCGATTTTTCTAGTCTTTCGCAGCAAAAAAATACAGTTGTAACCCTTATAAGAGTAGCTTCTTTAGAATCCACTAAAAAGACATATTTTGAGTTCCACCCAAAAAACTTGTTATTTGATAATGATCACTAAAAAAATAGCAAAAACAACTACTGTTGTATACTTATTATTCGCAATTCTTTACAACGAAACAACTGTTTTTAAATTTTGTAGTAAATATTAAAAAAACCGTTTCTTGCCTCTACTGAAAATTTGTAAATTTTGAGTTTACTCACTTTAGAGGTACAGGTGCGATATATCAACTTTTAAGTTTGTTGGAGAGAGGGGAAAGAAGAGTGGTATTTGGTACGGAGTTGCTTGACTCGGAAACTCGTTTTGTTGTACCATTTGTAATTATAAACGCGAAGTGAGCTGCGACTTATAATTTGACATTTCTTTTCATTCTTTGTTTGCTTCGCTGTGAAAAATCATTATTATTATTTAAATTATTTTATCATATTATTTTTTCTTTGACTTCCATATCTTCACACAAATATATTTTTCACTTTGAAACAATAACAAATTCTTTTTACACAAAAATAAATAAAATTTCAAAAAAGAAAGAATTTGGAAGCAAAAGAAAACGAAATTTGCTTGAAATAAATTTCTCTGTGTGAATATTAAGGTAACTTTTAAAAAGAATTGCAAAGAAGTTGAGCAACAAAAATTGCATTGTGTGACCAGGGTCATATGGTGTTGTTTACAAAATTGGTATCCACCGCAGCAATTTTCTAGAAATATGGCAACATTAGAGAGAAAATGGGAGTTGAAATATGAGAACATGAGAAACTACGCAATTAAACTAATATAAATCTAATATTAGTGCGATAACAATTTCTTATACCAGTTTTATATGAATAATACTGCAACGGTCTATTTATTAGAAAAATTAATATTTTTATTTAAAAATTATATGTGTATTTACATACTTTAAGTTATTTGTAATAAAAATTAAAAAAAAAACTTGTTCTCGATGGGGGATTGTCTGATTTTTTTATTGAGTCCACACCGGGCTCCCATAGGGGCTGATAACAAGGAAAAAATTAGAAACCTGTGATATTTTAACAATTTTATATTTGTATATTAATTTTATTATTTATACAATTCGATCTGTAATTACGATGTTATGTTTTTAAAAATAAATCACTGTTTAACAGTGATGTTTGATTAATTGTTAAGTGTTATACTTAGTTTTAGTTTATTTATTTCGTAACAGAATTTTCTAAGGCCGGTACTGTTAAAGTCGTGAGCAAACATTGTCAACATCTGTATTATATAATAACATGTATACAATTCGATACTAGCATGTAGCTTTTACTTTTACGGTATATTAGAACAATACAAATTAATGTTCTCTGAATATTCGTACGATACTGTCGCTTTGTATTTTAACATCTGTTTGTAGAGTTTTTGCTTACTTTACATGTTTTAGGTGCAAGTATTATCATTATTCGAGGGACCCGACTAAAAGTTGTTTGTTTTTCACATACTTTAAGGCGCAAACATCTATACTTATATGAGGCGCCCTATTATGCGAATACAGTGACACAGGGTAATTTCAATATTTTCAGCTGCTTAAAGCTACGTGCGTTCTTCATAATCATTTTTACAAACAAATTATATTGTAAATATAAAAATTAATATGTATAAGATTGCTGTTATATTCTAAACTGCTGGTATTTGACATTTTGTCATTGGATAAATTGAGAACGTGTTTTTTTGAAATGCCAAAAAAAAAAAAAAATCATGTGAGTCCGATCACAGGGTAGATGTGTAAACATCTACAGTCTAATTCATAAACACTTTTTAACAGCTTAATTAGCTGTTAATAAGAAAAAATCGGAAAAACAGTATTCATAAACACAAAATAGCTTATCAAACGTTTAATGAAGGTTTGTTAAATATGAAATTTTTATTGTAGGCATTACCCTACTTTAAACCTTTCATAAAATGGCATTTCTAATGTTTATTTACATTAATTGGTCTAGTTAAAATAAAATTACCATTTTTGTTATTATTTCAATAAAAAATTGATAAATCTGTTTTAAATAAATAAAAAAAATGGATTTGATTAATTTAATTGGACGAATTGGTAAGTATAACAAATTCTACAACTTCTAGTTTTTTATATTGTAGCCAATTAAAATGAAGTCCTCATCTTCTTACAATTAAGGTCTGCCCTTGATAGTTTATTTTCCAGTGCATAAAAAATAAATTCAAATATTGGCAAACATTTTCTGTGACTCCAAATCATTAATAGAAACAATAATAACTTTTCGGTATTGTGGGGTAAATTACTTTTGGCTTAAGTGGAGTTTAGGGGCAACTCCCCAATCGGTTTCAAATTGTCACTAGTTATAAAACATTTTATTGTGGTTCTAGGAAAATATGTTTTTCGGCGGTCGAGCCTATTTCCCTAGTTATGAACTTTTGAAGTTTTGACATGGACTTGTATATAACTGTGTTATTTGGCATCGGATTTCAGCGATGTATATATCATTTGAAAGCTTACTTGAGTGCCTTTTATTTGATAATTTTAAATTTAAAATATATTAACCCATTATGAACCTATTTCAAATTTTGTATTTTTGTAATAGAGTTTTTTTTCTTAAATATGGAATTATCTCGTAAACAGACATATATCATGTGTGCTTTTACGTAAACTTAATAAAAGCTGGGTTCACTAGCTTCATTTTGATATATATTTCGACCTCTTAACCCTTTCAGGACCGGATATACTATCACTTTTTTATGGAAATTAACCCAATAACTACTGTTTTCATTATATTATGAAAATTTTTGATAAAATTTTCCTGCGGCGCTTAAAAAGAACTAAAAAAATATATAGAGGAATTATATAGAGGAAATATATAGAGGAATTATAGAGGAATTTTTGATAAAAAATAGGAATATATATTTCGAAAAAACTAAAAAGTGTAGGTACGTTAAAAATATCCCAATATAAACGTATATAAGTGACACATACATAGATGACGCTTTTAAAAATGTGGCATTAAAAACAATTTTATTTTTTCAATTTTTTCACCAATACAATCATAAGTCACACAGCGTTATGTGTCAGCTCTCACCTATTACGTGTTACACTGTTTTTGTGATTGTATTGTGAAATAGAAATTTACCCCCTGCGCGTATAGATGTTTACACATAAAAAAAAAAACAAATACACGTGGATTGATTTTTATGAAATAAATGTCAAAAAATTATGATTCTTATACCAACCTCACCACTGTGCAGAGGGTATATATCAGTTTGTCATCACGTTTGTAACGCGTCGAAATAACAACTCGAGTCGATATGGAGAAGTCCGTCGGTCCGTCCGTTCGTCTGTCTGTCTGTTGAAACAACGCTGATTCACAAAAAAAAGCATTTACTAGGGTAAACTTATGATAATATTGTTTAAGAAAGCGGAACAGGAACTATGTTGGCGAATTTCCTTTTAGGTAATATGCGTCTGGTTATTAGAGATTTAAGAAGTTATATCTATTAGCAGCCGACAGAGTTAGGTTTTATGGACAGGAAACCTTGAAAGACATTTGATTAACTGATGTAATAGATTAATGTTTAATAGATTTTCGTCAATTTTGATTATAGCAGAACGAAAATTTGACATTTCTATTAAGAAATTTTTGATTTAGATCCTTCAGTTATTACGTTTACGATCAGCTTTCTTTATTACTTGAATTTTTCTTATTTCTTTACACGAACAGCAACATTAGGTAGATTTTTCCTGCCTTCCCTTGGATACAATTGTTCTTATTTTCCTGCGATTAATTTCCTGTAGTTCAGGTGTTTTAAATTTTTTTCATCTAGCATATGCAATGTTGCATTCTTCTATTAACACTTAGCTTCATTTGAAAACCATGGTCTATTTTAAGAGGACATTTTTCTTGTTTTAATTGGAACATATTTATTGCAAAGGAGAAGAATATGGTCTTGTAGAAAGTGACATTGTTAATCAACATTTGACATAAAAAAAAAAATCCCCCGGCTAATCATTTGCCACTCAGACTGTAGGTTTAAATTTGAAATATTAAAATCACGGTACGAAAAAGTGTAGTTTTTAACATTTGGACGTTGTATAGATTATGCTTTGAAAACATAGGTGCTGATGGTTGGTCGTAGTTTAGTATATTTCGGTTGTCATTTACATGGAAAACATCCAACATGCTTCAATCTTATTTGTAAAATGCCAAACGCAAATTTACAGATATCATATTAGTGGATTTCATTGGATCGATAAGGTTGGTCTTCACAAGAATAATATCAGACTATCTAACTGTAAGATTTACAAGTTCCTCAAACAGTGTGTTCATTCTTATTTCTTTTTTAGGCTTATAAACAGTTCCTAGCAACATCTCTTACAATGACACGTTATATCCAAGAAAATGTACTACATGTTCAACATTTGATCTGAAAATAACATTTCCATTGATACCTTTGCTGAGGAAAATGGTAACTTTGCCACCACGACCTGTTCTATAAGCACGAGCTACTCTATCAGCACGCAACAACTGATAGCCATTAATATTAAACTAGCAGATTCCAGCGCTCGAAATCCGAGTGCAAGTTCTAAGCAACTTTCAACTTAGCCAATTCACAAACCAACACTTTTTTGGTTTATTATTATTGTTAATGAAGATGAAAAACTTATTAACAAACACATTAACAAATTTAATATACACACACATAGCATATGTACACTTTTATGTATGTGTTAGTAGCAATTTTAAATGCAATTTACTCAAAATAAAAGAAAAAATTTAAAAATCTGTAAATCTGGTGAACAGCTAAAACGAAATACCTTTCAAATTACATACGTTTGGTCAAAAGCGGGATAAAACGGTAGAACAAAAATCGGTAACAAAAAATCGCCTAGCATATTAATATTATAGATATCTTATGATCTACATGTTGATGAACCCACGTTTCAGAAACATATATCTATACCAGAATTTTCAAATATAAAACTAAACTCGTTTCGTTTGTTACACAGACTTTGGGCATCATGATATTTTGCAAAGACACGAACCATACTACTCAAAGAGACTCTGAAGCCCAAAAGTTCATTACGTTGTCGATTTATAACCATATTGATTTAATGCAGCGCAACAAAATTTGTACAAATTGTTTAAAATTTTTATTTTTATGCAACTGGTAAAACAGATTAAATTTAAGAAAGTTTTTATAAAATTATCAAATATTTTGTTAAATTTTTATATAAGTTTGTTTTTACCTTAAGCCTAATAGTTACCACATAATTGAGATATTGAGCTGGCAACTCTATATAATCAATGGTAAGACCATTATTGAGCAATATCCGATTCACGAAAAAAAACCATTTAGTTATTCGGGGTCGCCTATACAAACTGGTTCATCGCTGTTAAGCTCGTTCATATGAACGATTCTTTGAATTGTATAAGTGGTTTTTATAGCAGTTTTAAAAATATTATAGTTTGAAGGCGTTGCATTTTCGTTGATAAAAAATATTTGATAATTTTCATAACCAACGTGCCTGCCGTAGGCAAAACCTAGCTTTGTGTAAGCGTCTGAATTCTGCACATTTCCTCAGGAAGTACTACAAATAAAATTTGTGTTAAGAATAATTTAGCGGTTATAACAAAAGAGACTCAAACTTTTCTCCTGTTTTGGCATTTCTAACCGAAAAAAAATTCTTTGAATCAACTTCTGTTGTAAAAACCATAAAAAGAAAAAAATAATGTCAACCTAACCGAATTTTCAATTTTTTTTGTCATTAAAAAAAACATAAATAAATAAATAAATAAAAAATTTAACATAAATAATTTGTGAAAATTTAAAAAATTGTTAATGACTATATAGAGAGTTTCCGTTGAGCTTTTGAAGCAAGCAGTCCGATTTTAATCAAAAATATAAAATAATTTTCAAAAATTTTCAAATTAATTTCAAAAAAGAAAAAACCTCTTGGATATAAATCCATTTTGGATCTTGTTTTTTTGAAATTCAATTCGTTAAGTAATTTAAAGTTTCCTTTGGTTTCTTCAATGGAGTACGAAAAACAAATTATATTATGAAAAAAGAAGAAACGTTTAAATACTCCTTCCCAATAACAATAACCGATCTGTTCTTTTGGGAGAGTTAGAAATGAAAACAAATGATGCTGGTAATAAAAGAATCAATAAAAATATGAGTCGGAAACTTAAAATGAAACCAAAACTGAATATTATTTTCCATTAGAATCCAATTCATTCACACCAAAAGAACTAAAAAAGAAATATTGGGCTTAAAGGATTATTTCAACAAATCATAATAAGTCAAGTACATATCTTCAGAAACTGTTAAGTTCAGAAACTCTTAAGTTCCTTTATAATCTGCCTGTAAAGAAGGGTCATGGGTTAATAGGGCAACATTTTCCGAGCGATATTTTATATTCGTTTTTTCTTATTTTAAGATTCCACATAACTTTATGATTAGTGTATTATAGTATAGTAACTACCAATAACTTGCCTAGTCCCAATTATTATTAAAGCGTTCTCAAATATAAAAAAGATAAATTATCAGTACACAAATAAACAAGAGGAAACATTTTTAGTCAAATTACATCCCGATATTTTATTTAAATTTCACAAAATTTGTTTGAAAGGCTTAAAGTTACCAGCCTAAATATGCCGTTATCGGACTAGTTTTGGATGTATTCCCTATATATTCCTGGAAAAAAATACGTTACAATCTCACCGAAATTTAAATTTTTGATCCATTTTAAATTTCCGTTAGTGACCTCATATAGTACGGTTGGAGCTAAGAACCTTTTCGAAAGCTCTTGATAGGGTATCTTATAGTTAAGTATACTAGCAGATTCCAGCCCTCGAAATTCGAGCGCAAATTCTAGGAAATTTTATTTTTTCATTAAATAAAGACCCTAAAAGTATGCTAATTAATTGTAGCCAATTCACAAATCAACACAAAAAACAAACTCATTTTTATTACAAACACATTAACAAATTTAATAAACACACACATAGCATTGTATAATTTTATGTATGGGTTAGTAGCAACTTTAAATGCAATTTACTCAAAATAAAGGAAATAAAGGAAAAAATTTCAAAATCTGTAAATCTGCAAAACGGGAAATACCTTTCAAATAATATACGTTTGGTCAAAATTGGGATAAAACGGTAGAACAAAGAATCAGTCACAAGATATCGCTTAGCTTATAAATATTATAGATTATGTTCTTAGATAGTTTTAAGTCAATATCGGGAGGTGGCTTTATATGGGACTATTTTTAAAATTAATCCTTCTCTATTTGTTATTGGAGACGTAATTTAGGGATAAAATAAACACACACATACCAAATTTTATCAATAAATTAAAAATAACCTAGATCTCAGGGCAATTTAAGTTTATTTCATATGGCATATTGTATGGGATCTACATAGGTCAGAACATGATCCAATTTTTACAAAATTCTGTAGCGATTGTTCTTTGGCTGATAGAAGCTTGTATACCAAATATGTGTGTATACTCAAAATATATTTACATTTACGGCCTGTACTTTCGGCACAACGCTAACAAGGGCTCACAGACGATTGGACAGACAAAATATCATTTTTAAATCGACTCACAATTAGTTAAGCTTATGGATATAATAAAAAGTACCTACAGATCAATTTTTTTTTGAATTTACAAGCATCAGTATAAAATCATTGTACCCCACCACATAAATGTATAGGACATAAAAGGAATGAATGTAGTACTCATCAAATATATTTAGTGTATGTGATTATTTCCCCGTAAAATAAAACTATTAAATAATCGCATAGTATTGAGTTTTGTATGTTTGTTCGTACGTTTGTGGTTTATAGGAGACTACACCACAGGACCGATCGCCTTGAAATTTTTCAGTGGGTAATTGCCTATCCGGAGGGAAAATAAAGCTATACTTTTTGGATTTTTCAAGTGTGCATGGCACCTCCCATATATAGTGCAAAATGCAAAATTTTAACATATAGTATCCGGAGTAATACGACAGTAAGAGTTCTGAAACTATGTAAATGTACATATTAAACTAATTAGAAGTGTTGAGGAAAAAATACAAAGTATTTAATCGATAATGTCTTGGGACTTTGTGTGAGTTTATAAGTTATCAACGTTACTACTCGGAAAAAATGGGCGGAATAAGATCAGTGGGCATGGCACCCCTATACAAATTTGATATATAATGTCATACATCTGGAGTACTGTAATAGTGAAAGCCTTGCAACTTTGTCTGAGTTCATGAGTTATTAATCTGAGTAGTCCGGTAAAAAATGAGCGGGATAAGACCAGTGGTAGTGGCATCCCCCATACAAAATAAGTATTTAAGATAACTGGAGTACTATAATAGTGAAAGCCTTGGGACTTTGTGTTAGTTCATAAGTTATCAATGTTAGTACTATAAAAAAATGGGCAGGATCAGTTCAGGGGGCGTGGTACCCCATAAAATATTTAAAATATGAATATTAAAGATAATATAACTGGGGTACTGTTGTTACAAACGCCTTGGGACTGCGTGTGAGTTCATAATTTATCAAAGTTAGTACTAGACAAGTAAGAAAATTATAGTCGGTCTAGACCGACTATACGATACCCTATACCATGCGTTTAGAGACCCTATCTCTCAGGCCCAACTAACTGGATATAGAAAATAAGTATAAACCAAATTTGAGTGGGATTTTTATTAATTTTTTTGGCTGTAGATATGAAAAAGTTCATATCGGATGCTATATCTATATGGGGACTAGGCCCAAAAATGGATCGATCCTGACCATGTTTGGTAAAGTCTCTTGTATTTTGCAAAAATATATACAAACAAAATTTGAAAAGAATACGTGTTTTTTGATAGACTTAAGTGAAGATCGGGAAGCAGCTCTATATGGGGCCTATGACTAAGAGTTGTCCCATAGGGATCATTTTTGGACTGCTGATTAATGGATGTAATAAACACATACAAACCCAATTTGACTAAGATTTATACGATAATTTGGATCTTATGGCAATTTATGTCGATTTCATAGGGGTCATTTGTATGGGGGCTAGGTCTTTACGTGGACCGATTCTCACCAATTTTAATAGCGTTAAAAGCTTATATACCAAATTTCATCAAAATATATTCATATTTGCGACCTGCAGTTTGATTACAAGCTTTACATGGACACACAGACGGACGGACGGACGGACATCGTTAAATTGAATCAGATAGTGATTCTGATTCGATCGTTATAATAAAAGATGGGTATGGGTCAAAAATTTTTGTTAGTTACAAACAGCAGCGCAAAGTCATTATACCCAAACCACATAGTGGTATAGGGTATAAAAATGGGCGGGATCAGATCAGTTGTCGTGGCACCCCTATACAAAGTGAATATTAAGTGTCATATATCTGGAGAATTGTAATAGTGAATGCTTTGGAACTTTGGTTGAGTTCATGAGTTACTAATGTGAGTAGTCTGACAAAAAATGGGCGAAAAATTGAGTGTGGCATTCCCCTTCAAAGCAAATATAAAATCTTACGTCTGTTTGAGTTCATGAGTTATTTATGTGATAAAAAATAGGCGGGATTGAACCAGTGAGCGTGACACCCCCATACAAAGTAAATATTTATGTCTTACAACTGGAGTAGTATAATAGCTAAAGCCTTGAAACTTTGTCAGAGTTCATGAGTTATTAATGTGTGTAGTCGGAAAAAAATGGGCGACATCGGACCAATTGGCAAGGCACCTACCATACACAAAAATATGAAGTGCTATGAAAATGATAGTCTTGAACTTTTGACATGTACATGGAATCTCCAAAATCAAAAATCGTCAAAACCGAAAATCGCGAATAAAAAAATCGCAAAAAACAAAAATCGCCAAAATAAAAAATCACCAAAACCGAAAATCACGAATTACATAAATTGCCAAAATAAAGAGTTGCCAAAATCAAAAATCACAGAAGACGAAAAACGCTAAAGCCAAAAGTCGATAGAATACAAAAATCGCTAAAATCAAAAATCGTCAAAATAAAAAATCGCCAAAATCGAGAATCGCGATAAACAAAAGTCTTCAAACTCAAAAATTTCGAAAACCGGAAATCGCAAAAACAAAAATCGACAAAATCAAATATTGCCAAAAATAATTAAAATGGTTTCCTAAGAAATGTATTCCCAGTTTGTTTATTTCGGTTACGACGAGTGTAGCGAAGGGCATCGGGTTACTGCTAGTATATTATAAATTGCATAAGCAATTGCTATATCTATATTAAGGAGATTCACCGAAAACGGGTTTTTGTACCTACCACAACACTATGCAGAGGGTATATATCGGTTTCTCATTCAGAAAACTGCATTTGCGACTCCATAATGCATATATATTCTTGATCCTTTAACAATTCGATTAGCGATGTCCGTCTGTCCGTCCGTCTGTCTGTCTGTCTGTTGAAACTACGCTCATTCAGAAAATAATCCATTTACCTGGGTACACTTAGGATAATATTATTTGTCATTATTTCGAACACGTTGGTATTTAAAATGGGCTTAGTCGGCCATCATTGCGCCAAAATATGACCTAAAATATGGAGATGCCTCCAAAAACTTGTTAAAAATGCAGTGTTTGTTGTCATAATCTAATATTAAGTTTATCAAATTGTCTTCTTTTCAAATATTTTGTGTATAAATAATAAATCGGGATATTAATGTAAACGTCAAACCTTGGTAGATCATAGTCGAATTAAACAGTCTTACTTGTTCTAAAATAATTTATTTTTATTTTTTTTATAGAAAGCATCTTGTACTCTTTCTGTAAAGTAAAACTCACCATATATTTGATACTCTCTATTTCCTTAATTATTAAAAAAAATTCGAGTTTTTCAATTTTTTTATGTTTTCATGTATTTGAAAAAAATTATTTAGTTTTTTACTGCAGTTTTTTTCGGTTTTTTTTTTATAATTATCCATAATTTTATAATTTATTTATAACAATAATAACTAAATTGTTTTAATTTTTGGTTGTCATTTTTTTTTAATAATTATTTTTTATTCGTAGTCTGTGGTGTGGACAAAAAAATTTTTTTTTGCTATATTAAATAGTTTTTATTAAAAAATAAAGAATTTATATGGTTATAATGAATAAAATGCAAAGTTATTTGACACTGAACCAAAAAAAAAAAAAAAAAATAAAAAAACATAAAAAGAGCTTGAAATAATCAAATTGATGTGAGATATTCAAGGAATATTCTGTAAAAACTGTTATCTTAGATAAATTGAAGATACAGCCAATGTAGGATCTGTGACACAGGCTGAGTATTACATTTCGAGAAAATTCTAAAGTTGTAATTTTTTTAACATTCAAAAATTGTCCTAATTTATTAAATAATATTTTATAGCATATGTGATAAAGTGAAGACAAAAATATTTTCCTCAAGATCATAATGGATTTTCTTTTAAGAAATATGCTTTAAAATCTAAAGATTCGAAATGTGCAGCAAAGATTGTTTTAATCAAATAATTTTGCTATAGAAAAAGAAAATTGTATAAAACTTGTAATAGCTTTTTACAAGGAAAATCTCATTGGCAACATTTAAATTTTTCCTAAATGCAACTTGTTTATTAAAATTAAAAAGCAATAAATTTTAATGGATATTTTTATTATTATAATGTATATTTAATAATGAAAATATGAAAAAGTTTATGAAAAATTATAAACCAAAGTAAATAATAATTATAAAATTTTAAGGTTCAGTTCTGAAAAATATTTTACAAAATAAACAAAATTATGATTGGTATTCTTTAGTTTTTTTTTTTTAAATAACTTTAAGATTTTTTTTATTTTTTTGTTTTAGTTTTAAGAAATTTTAGCGTTATTTTGTAAATGGGGTTTTTTGTTTTTTTTTTTTATATTTTTGGTAAAAAATCGTTTGGTTTTTATTTAATAGAAATAAATTATTATTATTTTTTTTCTTTATAAATTGTTTAACTACTTGTTTTTTGTTTCTTTTTGTATTAATACGTATTTACAAATCTTAGCTTCAACAAAGAAATAAAATTTACGCGTTTTTTTCAGTTAAATTCAAAAAATGTTTTCTTTTTTTTTTTTGGTTTTGTTATTTAAGCGGATTTATTTTATAAGATTGATGTTTGGTTGGTAATAAAAATTTTTTGGTTTTAAGTTTTAAATGTATATATATATATATATATATAGTATATATATATTTGTTTTTATTTATATTGAATTTTTTTGTTTTGTTTTATTATTAAATGCCAAATAATAGATTTATTCGTATTTGTATGTATTTTTCTATATTGAAGGGGAATTAATTTTCAATGGTTAAAAAAAAAAAAAATAAAAACGCAAACAAAAAAACAAAAACGATTAATTTACATATTGTAAAAGTTGGCTGTTTATTTTGTCAATATTTTTTTATAATAGCGTGTTGTTTTTTATTTTTTACTTAATATTTAAATTCATTTATTGTTAAGAAGTAATGAATAATTTGGTTTTTCTTTAAGGTATAATAATTTTTTTTTGTTTGAAGGCAGGTGTTAATATTGTTATTTTTTATAAATACAGTTCAATTTTTATATATATATTTTTTTTTTTGGGTTTTTAATAATTTTAGTTTAATAATTTTATTATTTCATAATATTTCCTATTTTTATATTCTCTAAAGTACGTTTTTTTTAATAAAACTAATTTTTTAAGAATTTTTTTTTGGGATTTTTTTCGCTTTTTTTTTAAATAAGTTTTGTTTATAGAAAACATTGTTTGTATAAACCGGCTAGTTTAGTTTACTTTAAGATACAATTTACAAATGATTTATTTATTTAATATTAATTAAATTAAGAGGCATTATAAAGTATAATTGTTTTTATTTGTTTGTTTTTTCTCTGGTTGTTTGAATAATATACAATATTAAATGTTATAATTTGAAATTGCTATAAAAATCTGTAGATCTCTTTTGAATGAAAATTAAAAAAAAAAAAAAAATGAATAAAAAAATAAATAAAAATTGTTTAACATGTGTAAATGTGTAAATGGAACAATTTATAATAATAGTTTTTTTTTTTTAGCAAGATCTATAAATTTTAATTTATAATCTCAAATGCTAGCATTTAATTCAATTTATTTTTAATATCTAAACGTTTTGAAGTATTTATTTTTTAAGTTAGGATAATTGTTTTTTTTTTTTTTATAAAATTTATTTTATAAATATTTTACATAATTTTTATATTTTAGTTTAATTACTAAATTTCCTATTTTATTAATATTATTATTTTAATTATTTAAGAATAAATATTTATAACTCGTTATCCAAGGAACAGATCAAGCTTTTAGGGAAATTTTTCATGGTTATGGGCAAAAATTTTAGAAAATTTGGAAAAACAGATGCCGTAAAATTATTAAATAACTATATTTTGGATTTAGTATGTAAGTGTGTGTGTATGTGTGTTTTTATTTTTTTTTTGTTTTTATGTATTTTATATCAAAATATTTTTTTTTTTTTAATGTCAACATTCAATGAACAACATCTTAGGTATAGATGATAAAATAAAACAAATGTGATTATTTGCATATGCCTCGAGATTTTATTTATTAAAATTTTTTTTTTTTTTGGCAGTAATAACTATTAAAAACGTATTTTTATCCGATGATGTTTTTTTATATTACAATTTATTACAATGCTATTCAAATAAATGATAACAAAACTTCAAGTACCGACTGAATAAAACTAAAATTAAAAAAAAAAATATATTTTTTCTAAAAAAAAAAATAATTTATAGAAAAGCTATAATTGAACTAAATTATTTTAGGCTGTGTTTTAAAACAAATTTAGAAATTTTTTTTAACAATCTTGGAAGCTTTCGTAAATTTTTGCTATAAAAATTTGGCCTTAAGCTTTAACCTCAATCGAAATTATTTATAGCGGGAGAAACATTATAAAATAGCTTTGAAAATCGTTTCAAGGACTTTAGAGCAGTATAATTAATTTTAGGTACCTCCGGCAATAATGCGACTTTATATTTTAATTAAACTAAATTTAAAAAACATATATATATCCCTTCAGTTATATTGCCTTTTACTTCTTCTAAATGTAATAAAATCATTTCAAAACTCATTTAAAAACCCATGTGGCGGATAGGGGAATGCCTCCCAGATATGGGTGGTAAGACGGAAATGAAATACGTCTCGCTCGGGGACAAACAGGTTGCTGCGTCTGTCCTACATTAAGCGGCAGCAAACAGCGCATATACTCCAAAAAGGAGGAGCTGATTACATAGATGGAAAACTATAAACCCTTCAGAAGGCAACGGGAAACCACTGAAGTAATATCCCTTGAAAACCTTTATGAATTACAACAATGATACAAGGCCCTCATTCTCCGGAAATGCGAGGGTGCTAAGAAAAACCATCTCAATATCGGAACGTACGAAGTCTATATGAAGCTGGAAATAAGCTAATACCACAGCTGAAATGAATATGCTCAAAATTGATAACTTGATCTATGTGAAACGTGGTGGCCAGGTAGTGGAGAAATTGACCCCCAAAATCCAAAGATATTTTACTCAGGCAATCTAACCAGAAACCACAGATATGGCGTTGGAATAATAGTGAAAAGCAGTATAGCGAAATGTTTAAAAGGATTCGTTCCAAGATCGGACAGGACCATGCTAATAAAGCTGGAAGCTAAACCACTCAATATAAATATTATTAAAATCAAGGAGATTTTAACGTAAAAATATGTAATAATAAAGTTTCAGGCATAAAGGACCATATGGATTGGCAAACGAAACGAAAGCGGTGACAGACTGATCCAATTTTGACAAGAATTTAAAATGAAAATAACGAATACACTCTTCTGTCTGCATGCAAGAGGATTGTATACCTGAAAATCCCCCAGGATAGATTGGGAAACATAGTACGAAATCAAATCGACTATATTTTGATAAACCAGCGCTTTTGCTCATCCATAAAGAAAACATCATCTTACCCAAGAGCAGACTTACCGTCGGACCTTAAACTCCTAATGGCAAACACGCGAACAAAACTCTCCGCTGTCATTAAGAGAAAGTTGCATAAGAAATTAAATACGGAAAGGCTCAATAATCCAGCTATCAGAACAAATATAAAGGAAAGCATGAATGTATATAGAAGGGGCTTTTAACAATGTCACACCGGACGCGATATTAGCGGCACTATCTAGTCTAGGGGTGAACTCCGTGATCATCTCACTGATTGTAAATCTGCTTGCCAACAGGCGGATAAAGTCTAAATTGGATACGACTCTAATATCCCGATTTGTGAACAGGGGAACGCCACAAGGAGGCGTTCTGTCACTACTTCTATGGAACTTACCGCTGAACTCAATGCTAGTTTCGTTGGAGAGACAAGGCTGCAACGTTGTCGCCTATGCTGATGACGTGGCCATAGCCGTAAATGGGAAGTTTCTATCCACACTTAGAGATATTCTACAGATAGCTCTCACTAGGCCATCTAGCTTGGCAAGTAGCAGCGACCGACCAAAACGGAACTTGTTATTTTCAAGAGGAAGTATAAGATACCTTCGACCCTATTCTCTTGACGGTACTGAAATCGCCTTCTCTGATGGAGCCATGTATCTTGGCATATTCCTGGACAGGAAGCTGAACTTCAGACGGAACTTGGAGGAAAGGGCGAAGAAGGCGACTATAGCTCTATACTCCTGCAAAGAGGCCATTGGTAAGCGATGGGGCTTCAGCCCGAAAATTGCTCACTGGATCTACACATCGGTGGTTCGCCCAATACTGCTGTACGGGGTCATCGTTTGGTGGCCTGCTCTAGAGAAGGCCTCCCATACCAAACTTCTTGCAATGGTACAGAGAATGGCTTCCATGTGTATCACTGGTACGGATGCTTTGAACATCCTCTTACACCTAATACCATTGGACATATTAGGAAAGCAGTCAGCGGCCACATCGGCCATTCGACTAAGAAGCACACTACAATGGCGTGGTCATAATTGTGGCCAATGAGTGATCCTGACTGACAGGAACTTACCATTGAGCGTGAATTATACTACTCCAAGGAGTATATTCGAACGACACTACATCACTCCAGTACCGACCAGGGAATCTTGGTCAGAGAGGATTCCAGGTAGCAGGCCTTCCATAAATTTCTACACTGACGGATCGAAATTGTGTGATCAAGTTGGTTTCGGAGTCTATTCAAAGGAGCTTGGACTAAATCTGGCTCTCAGGTTGCCACACCACGGCAGTGTATATCAGGCGGCGGTACTGGCAATAAAGGAAGTTGCTGACATGTTGGGTCGGAATATTCTGTCTACAACCGCAGTCAACATCTTCTCTGATAGTCAGGCTGCGGTAAAATCCTTGGAATCAATGTTCCTGAAAACAAGAACCATCCTTAACTGCCGAACGTTTTTAAATGAGATGGCCAATCAGTTCGATATCAAACTCATGGGTCCCAGGGCACAGGAATATACCGGAAAACTGTAAAGCTGATGAGCTGACAAGACAGAGCACTACCTCACGGGTTCCAGCGGACTTGGAATGTGTTGGTACATCCCTGGAATCGTGCAAGCTAGAACTTCGGCTTCACAACGCTGGCATAACGGACAACAGATGGGCTAATGGATCAACGTGCAGGATAACGCGACAAATCTGGCCGACTCTTAATCAGAAGCGACTAGTGCGCCACTATCACTCCCCGTGGGGAGATTTCAACGGTAGTTGCTGTTATCACTGGGCACTGCCTCATAGGGAGACACGCTGAACGCCTCTAGGTCTCGCCAAATGACTTCTGCCGTAGCTGCGTGGATATGGAGGAGGTGGAGAGCATAGAACACTTCGTTTACTATTGCCCGGCGCTCTCCAGAACGAGACTTGGAACATTGGGATCGCCATTTATTCACGATCTCTCTGATTTCTCAAATGAGGAAATTTCACACATCAGGGGCTTCATCAGGAGCTCAAAGTGGTGCTACGGTGGGGACTGTGGGAAACCCTATTCGTCCCGTGGTATCGCAACGGACCCCAGTGTCTAAGTGTGCTTTTCCTTTGGAATAGTAGCCACTTCTAACCTAACCTAACCTAACGCATAAATGTAGAACTAAACAAGGTTGATAGAGAAGATGTAGAGAAGGTATGGGGTAAATTTAAGCATACGTGTAAGTCAATTGCGGAAAATACTCTAGGAATCAACAAAAAGCCACAAAATACTACAACTAATGGAAGAACGCCGAAAACATAAAAATTTAAATCATGAGCTACATCTTGAAATAACAGGGAGATTAAAATGGCAACACGTTTAGCTAAGAATGAACTCCTTAACGGATAATGTCAGGAAATCGAAAAACTACAAAATTTACATGACAATTATAATCTACAAAAAAAAAAAAAAAAAAAAAATAAAAGAAGCCGCAGGAATATACAGAAAGAAAACATCTAGCATTGTATATAAGAATAACAATAAAGCTATATTTGATATTAAGGAAAAAAAGAATATTTGGAAAGAGTATATAGAACAAGTTTTTTCGAATAGCGGTCGCACAGTTTTTGATGCAGAAATAGATTTGCCACTTACAGGAACTTCAATAACGAAACACGATATCGAATCCGCTATAATATCACTAAAAGAGGAAAAATCCACTGCCCCTGACAAGATTCCTTCTGAAGTACTAAAACTGATAGATACGGATAATATAGACCTACTAACAAAGTTGTTTAACCACATTTATGATGTAGGAAAATGTTCGCAAGAATGGCTAAAATCCACATTTATAACAATATTCAAGAAAAACTGAGCATAATCTTGTAATGACTGCAGACTTATAAGTCTAATGAGCCATGCCCTGAAAATATTCCTAAAAGTAATTCACTCGAGAATATTCTCAAAATACGAAAAGGAAATGGGGGAGTTCCAGTTTGGGTTTTAAAAAGAAATGCGTACCCGTGAAGCGTTATTCTCTTTACAGATATTAGTCCAAAAATGTAGAGATGTACAAAGGGATGTTTTTTATGCTTCGTGGACTACAAAAAAGCGTTTGACAGAGTGCAACACGACAAATTAATGGATACCTTATGTCAATCGGTATAGATGACAAGGAAATCCGATGCATCAAAAGTCTTTACTGGTACCAATCCGCACAAATTGAGGTTAACGGAGAGCTGTCTGAAAGCAATTCAATATCGAGATGCTTTCGGCAAGGTTACCACTATTGTTTAATATATATTCCGAGAGGATCTTCCAGGAACCCACAACATATCTAGGGGTATTTTTATAGGCGGAATATATACAAATAATATTAGATATGCCGATGATACTACAATATTGGCTGAGAGTATTACTGGCCTCCACAATTTAATGAATAGACTGGTTACATATAGTCAAATATATGGTTTGAAAGTAAATATTCGGAAAACCAAATATGTATATGGTTGTGAGCAGAAAAAATAACTACGGCACAGCGAACTTAAAAAAAACAAAACTTTTCCATTGAAAGGGTTCATAACTTTCAATATCTTGGAGTAATGATCAATGGACAGATCAAAAGAAATACGACGAAGGATAGAAATGACAAGAAATTCATTTTTTTAATACAAAAAAGTTCTAACGAGTCATGATATAAACCTAGATACATAAAATACGGTTTATCAAACCATATGTATGGTCAGTACTTCTGTACGTAATGGAGGTATAGACCATTAAAACTACAGATGTGAAAAAGCTAGAATCCTTCGAAATGTGGATTTATCGACGGATACTAAAAATTACCATGGACCGATTTTATATGAAATAACGAGGTGCTGAGAAGAATGCATCGAAATAGGGAGCTCACAACAACTATAAAAAAAAACGGAAAACAGTCTACCTTGGACATATTATGAGAAATCCAAAATACGGATTATTACAAACCATTACGAAGTCTAGAATAGACGGAAAGCCTTCTAAGGGAAGAAAAGAAATGGCTTGGATTTAAAATATTCAGGAGAGGACTGGATTCCAAGATGTAGGATGTCTTCTGAGTGCGGCAAGAGATTGAGGAGTGTTTGCCGAAATCCTGGAAAACTTATGAACTTTTTAGTTTCATGACATGTAATTAAATGCAATTGTATTGGTCGGCAACATTCATATGACGAATAGGCTAATAAAGAAGAAGAAACAATAAAAAACAAGTTAGAAAATTATAGTCGGTCTAGACCGACTATATGATACCCTATACCATGCGTTTAGAGACCCAATCTCTCAGGCCCAACTAACTGGGTATAGAAAATAAGCATAAACCAAATTTGAGTGGGATTTTTTATTAATTTTTTCGGCTGCAGATATGAAAAAGTTTATATCGGATGCTATATCTATATGCGGACTAGGCCCAAAAATGGACCGATCCTGACCATGTTTGGTAAGGTCTCTTGTATTTTGTAAAAATATATACAAACAAAATTTGAGAAGAATCAGTGCAATATTTTTGTTTTTTGATAGATTTAAGTGAAGATCGGGAAGCAGCTCTATATGGGGCCTATGACTAAGAGTTGTACAATAGGGATCATTTTTGGACTACTGATTAATGGATGTAATATATACATACAAACCCAATTTGACTAAGATTTGTATGATAATTTGGATCTTATGGCAATATATGTTGATTTCATAGGGGTCATTTGTATGGGGGCTAGGTCTCAACATGGACCGATTCTCACCAATTTCAATACCGTTCATCCCATGGCCGATAAAAGATCAAATACCAAATTTCGTCAAAATATATTCATATTTGCGACCTGCAGTTTGATTACAAGCTTTACATGGACACACAGACGGACGGACGGACATCGTTAAATCGAATCAGGTAGTGATTCTGATTCGATCGGTATAATTAAAGATGGGTTTAGGTCAAATATTTTTGGTTGTTACAAACAGCAGCACAAAGTCATTATACCCAAACCACATAGTGGTATAGGGTATAATAAACCAGCAGATTTCAGCGCTCGAAATTCGAGTGCAATTTCTAGGCAGCTTTATTTTGCAACTTAGCGAATTAACAAACCAACACTTTTATGGTTTATTATAATTGTGAATGAAGATAACAAACTGATAAACAAACACATTAACAAATTTAATAAACCACACAGCATATGTATAATTTTATGTAATGGTTTAAATGCAATTTACTCAAAATATAGGAAATAATATAAAAATCTGTAAATCTGCAAAACGGCTAAAAAGAAATACCTTTCGAATAATATACGTTTAGTCAAAATCGGGATAATTGGTAATCCGCCAAATTGGACCCGATTTTTTGAATTTAAAAAATCTGACTTTCAATTCATAATCACCGACAGCAAAATAGTTTGAGTAACGATTTTAAAACAAATCAGGTCAAAAAAAAAAAAACAATCCGCCATATTGGATCCGCCATTTTGGATTTTTAAATCTAATACCAGATTCGTGATCAGCGACACGGAAAACCCCTGAGTGACGACTTCCAAGTAAATTAGACCAATTGCAGAAAAGTTTGTCACATCGGATTCTTTTTTACTTCTCTTTTTTTATCAAAAGTGTCTACTTTGAAGCTAATTTATGACAACACCAATGCAGTTAGAAAGCTGCGGTTTGCTGCATTAGAAAGAGCGTGCTATAAGAATTGCCAAAAAAGTAAAAATCGATTTTTTTCGATCCATAGGTCCCTTTTAACTTTCCCTGCCACATATAGTAGTTCAAAGTAAGAAAACTAGAACGGGCTTGAAAGGTTAAATACTAATTAAAAGACATTGCTATGAAGTTTTTCATTACCAAAAAATATTTATAGCCCGGTTTTCTATAATAAAAAAATATATATTCTATATTAAAACCAAATATTTGTATAAAGTGGTTTCTAAGTTTAAATTTAGCAAAAATATAAAACTAATCTTTAAGTTTAGCGATCCATGATATTAATAAAGAGACTATAAAACATTTAAATTTCCATAAAAAAACATACATATATTCTATTTTCAAACTAGATATTTATATAAAGGAGTTTCTAAATTTAATTTTTTTTTATGTCGAAAAAGAAAATTCTTATTTATAAAACATTATAAAATATCTTAATTTCATAAAGAAATATTAGATTTTTTGAGACTTCTATTAAAATTTTGAAGAGGATCTCATTCAATTTAAAATCTCAAATGCTAAATAACGTAATTTTTAATATCTTAAATCAACAGAATTTATACAAATATTGACTCAATAACATTTTAGTTAATTAAACAGATTTAATGAAAATGAAATTAAATAGAAAAAAAACTAAATTAATTAAAAAATTATACAAATGCTGTTGATGAATAATTTAATTGATAGAACGAAGAAGGTTAACACACATAATAAAGAATGAAAGCTTCAACTTAATATCAGTTTAAATTTGAACTACTTAATGTTAGTTCTACTCAATTTTTGCTTCAATGCAAAAACATTTCTTGATTTATATAGATAACTTATTTAAAAGTACTTTATTTATTTTATCCTACCATTAGGTCTACCGAGGTCTTTATACCTAATAAGGAAGTGGGAGGGCGAGGGGGTATTAACGGGTTCGTATGTATTTTATGTTTGTGCGCTCTCGTCATTAAGAATTTATTATATATATATATATTTATATGAAAATTTGTTATTTTTTATAAGAAAATGTTTAATTTTATATGTTAATATTTACGGTTTAAGTTATGTACATACAATTTCAATTACAAAATAATCCAACAAAAAAAATAATGTATTCGTATTGATTTCTAAAGGGTCTAATGTGTGGTTTTACGATTAAACAGTACTTTGAGACATTTCCTAAATTATTTTTTTGTTTTTTTTTTTTTACATATTTGTTAATTTATTTTATATCTATTTATTTTTGGTTTAACTGTTTTGCGATCGCTTTGAATTTTTTCTTTTCTTTTCCGGTCTATAGTTTAATAGTTATTTTTTTTGTTTAATAAAAAACAATCTTGCTTACCAACGCTGGCAATGATTTTGGGGTAAGCTGAAGTATGATTTAATAAAAAAAAAACTTTCTTTTCACTTACCAACGCTAGTAGACCACTTTTGTGAATTGGCCTTATGTTATGTATGCATGTATATGTTTGTATTATAGTTTGATATATATTTTTAAAATATATATATATAAGTTCTCTAACTACTCTGTGTTGTCATTTGTTTAATATGATGAGTATAAATTTTTTGTATTGTATGGTTCTTTCCTTTTTTTTGGGTTGATTATTTTTTATATATAAGTATATATTTTTTTATTTTAATGATATTCAATCTAATATATGATGTTGAATTTATTGTAAATTTTTCTAACTAATATTTTTGTCTAAAGAAATTATAATTGAAACCAAATTATAAGCAAATACCAAACTAAGCACTTGAGTTTATAACATTTAGTAAAATAATTAATTTAATTACATGTAATAACGGGTTCCTTATAGCAGCAAACATTTTTTTAAAAAAGGCAAACACTAGTTTGACATAAAATTTATTACTTCAAAATGCTTTCTCACTCAAAGAAATATTTTTTAACAATAATTTTCTCAGTTTTTTTAGGTTAATTCTTTTTAATTTTGGTTCCTAAATACGTTTTATTTTCTCTATGTATGGCAGCGACTTGAAGCTTTTAATTGTTGTTAAATTCCCTCAATTTATTTTCTAAGTTATTCAATATTTTACACAAAAAAAACTTCCAAACAGAACTGAGTTAAGACATTCATCATTCTGCGCTCATATGAGGGCAGTCCCAGAACAACCGGACCTGACGTACAGATGGCGGCAGTAGTTTGAATAAATTACTTTGGTGAAAAGTTTAAGGCAACACGTTGATTTTTTCTAACACAGCGTAACATGTGAGCCGTAAGACAAGACACCGATGACTTATGATTGTATTTGGTTAAAAAATTATGATATGTAATAACCTGGTTGAAAATGAAAAATGAAAAATAAAAATTGAAAAATTAAAAATTAAAAATTAAAAATTAAAAATTAAAAATTAAAAATTAAAAATTAAAAATTAAAAATTAAAAATTAAAAATTAAAAATTAAAAATTAAAAATTAAAAATTAAAAATTAAAAATTAAAAATTAAAAATTAAAAATTAAAAATTAAAAATTAAAAATTAAAAATTAAAAATTAAAAATTAAAAATTAAAAATTAAAAATTAAAAATTAAAAATTAAAAATTAAAAATTAAAAATTAAAAATTAAAAATTAAAAATTAAAAATTAAAAATTAAAAATTAAAAATTAAAAATTAAAAATTAAAAATTAAAAATTAAAAATTAAAAATTAAAAATTAAAAATTAAAAATTAAAAATTGAAAATTAAAAATTAAAAATTAAAAATTAAAAATTAAAAATTAAAAATTAAAAATTAAAAATTAAAAATTAAAAATAAAAAATAAAAAATGAAAAATGAAGAACGATTAGCGCAATATGAAAAATAAAAATGAAAAATAAGAATGAAAAATCAAAAATAAAAAAATGAAAAATGAAATTTAAAAATTAAAAAAAAAAATGAAAATGAAAAAAATAAAAATGAAAAATAAAAAAATGGAAAACAAAAAATGAAAAATAAAAAATTAAAAATAAAAATGAAAAATAAAAAATGAAAAATTAAAAATAAAAAATAAAAATGAAAATTCAAAACTAAAAAATGAAAAATAAAAATTAAAAAAAATTAAAACGAAAAAAAATTGAAAAATAAAAAATTAAAACTAAAATTAAAAAATGGAAAAATAAAAAATGAAAAATAAAAAATGAAAAATAAGAAATAAAAAATAAAACTAAAAAATGAAGAATAAAAATGAAAAATTAAAAAAAGGAAAAAGGAAAATGTGAAACGAAAAATGAAAACTGAAAAATAAAAAATGAAGAATGAAAAATGAAAAATGGAAAATGAATAGCAACAAATTTTAAATAAAAACCAAGTAAGAAAATTATAGTCGGCCGAGACCGACTATACGATACCCTATACCATGCGTTTAAAGACCCTATCTCTTAGGCCCAACTAACTGGATATAGAAAATAAGCATAAACCAAATTTGAGTGGGATTTTTATTAATTTTTTTGGCTGCAGATATGAAAAAGTTTATATCGGATGCTATATCTATATGCGGACTAGGCCCAAAAATGGACCGATCCTGACCATGTTTGGTAAGGTCTCTTGTATTTTGTAAAAATATATGCAAACAAAATATGAGAAGAATCAGTGCAATATTTTTGTTTATTGATACATTTAAGTGAAGATCGAAAAGCAGCTCTATATGGGGCTTATGACTAAGAGTTGTCCCATAGGGAGCATTTTTGGATTACTGATTATTGGATGTAATAAACACATACAAACCCAATTTGACTAAGATTTATATGATAATTTGGATCTTATGGCAATTTATGTTGTTTTCATAGGGGTCATTTGTTTGGGGGCTATGTCTGAACATGAACCGATTCTCACCAATTTAAACAAAGTTCATCCTGTGGCAGATAGAAGCTCACAAACCAAATTTCATTAAAATATGTTCATATTTGCGACCTGCAGTTTGATTAAAAGCTTTACATGGTCACACAAACGGACGGACATCGTTAAATCGAATCAGATGGTTATTCTGATTCGATCGGTATAATAAAAGATGGGTCTAGGTCAAATATTTTTGGTAGTTAAAAACAGCAGCACAAAGTCATTATACCCAAACCACGTAGTGGTATAGGGTATAATGAAAAATTAAAAATGTTAAATGAAAAATAAAAACGAAAAATGAAAAATGAAAAACGAAAAATTAAAACTAAAAAATGAAAAATAAAAAGTAAAAATAAAAAAATAAAAAACGAAAAATAAAAAATGAAAAATAAAAAATAAAAAATTAAAAATGAGATATAAAATCTGTAAAATAAAAAGTGAAAAATGAAAAATATAAGATGAAAAATAAAAAATAAAAAATCAAAAATAAAAATAAAAAAATTAAAAATGAAAAATGAAAAACGAAAAATTAAAAATAATATATGAAAATAAAAAATTAAAAAATAAAAAATTAAAAATGAAAAATGAGTTATAAAAACTGTAAAATAAAAAATGAAAAATGCAAAAGAAAAATGAAAAATATAAGATGAAAAATAAAAAATCAAAAATGAAAAATTAAAAATCAAAAATCAAAAATGAAAAACGAAAAATTAAAAATGAAAAATTAAAACTAAAAAATTTAAAATAAAAAATGAAAAATGAAAAATGAGAAATAAAAACTGTAAAATAAAAAATGAAAACAGAAAGTTAAAAAATGTAAAATGCAAAATGGAAAACAAAAATGAAAAATGAAAAATGAAAAATGAAAAATGAAAAATGAAAAAAGAAAAATGAAAAATAAAAAACAAAAAATTAACGGGTTATTGCTATAAGTGATACATAGATGACGCTTTCTCTTTGATTTTAAAACAGTGTCATAAAAAATCTTTAATTACTAGATGTTTGCACATTTCCCTTGTGATCGGACTCACATGATTTTTTCATTTGAAAGGTTTCAGTTCAACCAATGTTAAAGCCGATCTAGATTCTACTCTGGGGCCGTCTGCTGCTTTAATCGAGGCCATACCGGTAGTCGGCTATTTGAGGTTGGAACGCCAGCAACGGTTAAGAAAATCCACAAAATTAAATTGGATCTTCGGCTGAAGGTGCGTGTGCTAGCTGAAATGATAGGCTTGTCATAAAGTGCTATAAATCGCTAATTGACCAAAAATTTGGAGATGGGAAAGCTGTTAACAAGATGAGAGCAACGTTGAAGTTGTTACAATGGAGTGTTTGACGATGTTTTGCTTCGATGCGTAACCGTGGATGGGGCATGGGTCCATCGCTTAACACCTGAGATAAACGAACACTCAATACAATGGACTGCATTGGGAGAATCGTATCCAAGGAAGAGGAACACAATCACATCTGGCAGCCAAAATTACGCCGTCTGTTTTTTGAGAGGCGCTTGGGATAATTTTTTTATTGGTTAACTTCAAAAATGAAAAACAATCAACGGCGAGAATTATTGCTGAGTTTAAGTGATGAAATTATATATAAATATGTACCAGTTCACATATCCACTATTGCAATGGCCAAACCCTTAAATTAAAGTTTGAATTGTTTCATCACGCACCTTATTCGACAGATAAAGCTACCTCGAATTATTTTCTATTTCCACATTTGAAAAAATGGCTCGCTGGTAAAATATTTGCCAACAATGAAGAGGTGGAGTCTGCGGTTGATGATTCTTTTAAGGAGCTAAACAATTCTTACTATAAAAAGAGCACCGAAGCTATTGAATATCGACAGGAGATTATGTTGAGAAGTAAAGAAAATGTTTCCTAAATTTGTTCTGTCAGGTCGGGTTGCTCTGGGACAGTCGACGTACATAAATACTAATTTCACAGCGTAGTTGATTATATCCCATTGAAGATGTAAAAATAATTCCAGATAGATAATATGACCAGCTCTGCTGTATATGGAGGAATCATGCCTGTCATTCTACTTTTATTTTTGTTATCTTAAATTGATTTTGTGATAAATTTATTCAAGGTTTGTATCCAAAATTCTGATTATGATATATCGAAAGTATGCTTTACTCTTCTAGTTCCACGACAAATGTTCTTTGTATCGTTGAAAAGACACCGAATTGTTTAGTTTCAGTAACCGAATGATTCAATTGGCACAACAGATTATGAATACTAGTTGTAATAACCGAATATTGAATGTCACAATCGCATATTGGTTGTTACAACCGAATATTTGTTATCACATCCGATTTTTGATTGTTATCATAATCATAATCGAATATTAGTTATTACAACCGAATGTTTGTTATCATATCCGTATATTGATTGTTAGAATCGAATATTTGTTACCACATCCGTATATTGATTGTTACAACCGAATATTTGTTATTACATTCGTATATTGATTGTTAAAACCAAATATGTATTATAATAATCGAAAATTGGTTATTACATCAATATATTTGTTATCATAATTGAATATTGGTTGTTGCAAACGAATAGTGATTGTTATAACCGAATCAAACGATTCCTATGGAACTAATTGGGTCGAAGCAACCGAATTTATTTTATGAGTGTATAGCAAAAACTATTTCCAGTTTTTATGACATAACAACAAATAAATTTTGATTGTTTCGTTAGTCCTATTTCTAATCGCTTTTGTAAAACTAGCCATACATTTTGTTTTTGTTTTTTTTTTTTTGAAAATTTAAAAGTAAACTATTAAAACTATTTTCTGTGTTTGCCTTTTTTCCTAACCACTTCAATTGAGATCATTTTTCTTAAGTTTATAAAGCAATAACTGCGGAAATCTAAATGTTCCATAACAGTCGAAAGGGCTAGAGAGAGATAATTTATTAATGTTTTAATTTCATACAGAAACTATTTTACAATTGTCCTTAAAAGGAAAAGTAAACAAAAACAGAACGAGATCCATAAGTTTCTTGAGTTGTCAATAACTGATCATAACTACTGATCGTATACTTGAGAATATTTTTATGTAAGTATGTAGATTTTAATATATTTATGTAAGTAATATTTGAGTGCTTAATTTGGTTAGCACAAAATATTGGGATTATAATTTTGCTTAATCATTTCATATGTGTTGTCCGAAGCTAAAATTGTTAGTTGTTTTGTAATATTTTAAAAAAGAATAATTAAAAAAATACGCTTAAATGTATAACAAATAAAAACAATTCTTTGGCTTTGTTTTTTTTTTTTTCTTTTGGTAGTCCCATATGGAGGGGGTAAAAAATTCTTTTAACGATTAAAAACTTGTAATAAATTTCTTTCATAACATTGCATTTGGTTGATTTTCTGTTTCAAGGTACTTACTTAAAAATGTTTAAAGCTTGGTTTACAATATTATTTAAAAACTAAAATGAAGCTAAGTTTTTCTTCGTTTGCGGTTTCTTATAGATTTGCTCAACAAAAATTATACGTACGATAAAAATTAGTTAAAAAATCTTTGGTTGATTATTATTAGTTAAATATTTTGTTGATGTCTCTTTTCATACGGATGAATATATATTTTTTGTTGTTGTTTGGAATCATTTGTTTAGTTTCTGTTTATAGAGTATGATAAAGATGTTGTTCGGTTCTTTGTTGTTGTTCGTGGTCTGGCATTGTTGCTGGACTTGTAATACCAATAATTGTATTTCTAATTGGTTCTGCAAAACATTCCGGTGAATCAGTTGTTGTGGAAATAGGGGTCGTTAAAGTGCTGTTGTTGATAATGTTGTTGTCAATTATGACTGTTGGTGTTGTTGCTAATATTGTTGGTGTTGTGTTGTTGTTGTTGTTGCTGTTGCTGTTGTTGGTCTCATGACATCTACTGGGATAATAATTTATTTCATGATCGGAATAAACTTTAGTTGTTGCTATATTTGGTTGCATGAATGAAGTCTCTGCTAGTATACGTTCAATATCACCATCATCATCATCGTTATGATAAGTATCCCTCAAGACGCTAGTTGGTAGTTGTTGAAGTTGTAGTGTTGTTGGTAATGACATCATAAGTCTTTGGTTACTTTGTAAAGTTAATAAATCATTGTGAGACATGGCGGCTGGTATTGCTCTTTCTGTTGCTGATATTCTATTAAAGTGTTGCATTGGTATTGTATCAAAATTATGATCTAAATCTGGTGCGGATAGTGTGGTTTGTAAAATGGCCTGATGCTATACCCAGATCTGTTCCCTTCGATCACGCGATCGCAATCAAAGCCTTTGCTAGCACCAATCCTCTTCATCTGAATCGGAATGGCGTGCATGAAGGCCACCCTTTGGCTTATAGCCATTCATAACGGGTGAGGGTAAAACTCTCCCCGTTCTGCCCATAGCTAACGCTTGCTCAAAGGACAAGGGTGCTACGTATTCCAGTCTGTAACAAAGATAAAAGTGCATTTATTAAATTTAAATCAGTTTTTTTTAATTTTCAAATAATTTTTTAATTATTTGTTTTTTTTTTTTTTGTTTTCTTTCTTTTTGTCTGCGATATGTTTACCTTTCTCTTTCATACTCCAACTCACGATCTCGTTCTCGTTCATACAACTCACGCTCTCGATCCCGATATTCATATCGTGGATCTTCGCATAAGCGGTCCCTATAACGAGCGCGATCACGCTCACGTTCTCTACTACTATAATACATATCTAGAGGGTCCCGCAATAGTTCGCGGTGGTGTGGCAACGAGTGAACACTATGAGGTGTTGAATGATGTGTCTGCAACAAAGTATAAAACAAAAATGCAAGTTTATAAAATAATATTCAAAACAATTCATGCTTGGTTATGATAATGATTCAAGCAAATATGAAAATTTTCATTTGCAGTTCGTTCGATAGAAATGTTCCAATTATTCCTGATTCCTTTTCTCTTTAATATATATATGATACCGACATGCAGTGATATTGTTTCTGGCTGCAGCATAAGATTATTTTATTTTTTTTTATAACATGATTGTGTTGCCGTATAGAGGTGTTTTTTTGAATGGAATGATGAAGTTCGTATGTCTTTGTGTAAAAATAACCAATCCCGTAAAAAGCCGCATTTGACTTGCGTTTATTAAAGGCATTTTATTAAGCCACATATGAGAAGCCTTCATCAGGTGGAATATATTATTGGCATGCACTCAGATATTTGCTCTTTGCTTTTCTTTCATAGCTTTATTATAGTCCAATATGTGTTTAATCAAAAATAATTTTTGCCTAAAATCTTTATACGCTATAATAGGTAAAAATTCTAAGTTCCTAAAGCTATTTTTTCTTTAAAGCAAATAACCATTTTGGTAAAAGGAACAGAAAATTTTGTTTGTATTATATTTCACAAAATAAAGAAAGGAATTGATCTCAAGCATCACTTTTTGGGTCAACTTTTAATAATGTTGAATTCAACATAAAAAAATCTTCGGAAAATCCAAATTTACTCTCTAGTATATCCAGCCTTTAAGGAGCCGCAAAGACATAACGTACATCAAAAAGATGCTTTTACCGCTTTTTGGTAACTGCCTACATTAAATACGTTATTTTTGGAGATAATGCCACGTTTTCAAAAAAAAAAAAAAAAAATTTATATACTAAAAAATCAATAGTTTCATAACGGGTTAATGGATTTCGATTTTGCAAATATCAGATAAAAGACACTCAAGTAATAAGTAACAAAGTTATACACAAATCAAAGCAAGGCCTTGTCGGTCCATAACTCCGAAAACATGCTCTCCTAAATCACCCCAAAAGCCCCTAACCCCTCCAAAAAAATTTTAAAATATCGAGCTGTAGCCACTAAAAGTTAACGCGTAAAAACATAAATTTTTCGACAAAAACTCGTCCAAAGCCTCAAGGAAAACTTTTTTTTTTGGAAAAACTGCTATCGCCATCGTTTTTAGCGTACAATTTCACAATGGAAAGGTAATATTTATAAAAAAATTAAATAAGCCGATTTTCTTTTAATAACCTACTAAAAAAACCTTAAAAACAAAATTGAGAAATTGTCAAAAAATTTCAATTTGGACGCCTCTAACATGATTTTTTTTTGATCTGTCGTAGTGGAACTTTTTTTCCTCATGCCAAAAGCTATCGAAAAATCGATGGCAAAATATCGAAAATTTTTGTCCTTATAAATGTATATGCATCAGAGATCTGCAATCAGTACTTAAAAAGTAAGTAGAGTTGAATTATGATTCATAATTTCTTGTAGCTATATGCATTCAACTTTATTAAAATGCTGTCGAAACTCATATCCACTCTAAAGTTTTAGGTAATCATTATACTCATATCAACATTTATGATGTTGTTCGTTTAGACTCTCTTTCACACAATGTATATAAACGATGCAAAATAAGTATAATTCGAATACGAACATTTAAGTACTCATTGTGCGGTTGTGCATTTGCTCTGTTGAGTTAGTATGTAAATATACATGTATACATGTATCAATACACATGTATTTGAACTTGGATGTGTTGAATGAGTTTAATCAATTGTAAGTATTATAGGTATTTTCCTAAAATTATAAATCAAAGATATCTATAATATTAATAGGCTAGGCGATTTCTTGTGACCGATGTTTTGTTCTACCGTTTAATCCCGATTTCGACCAAACGTATATTATTTGAAAGGTATTTCTTTTTAGCCGTTTTGTAGATTTACAGATTTTAAAATTTATTCGTTTATTTTGAGTAAATTGCATTTAAAGTTGCTACTAACACATACATAAAATTATACATATGCTATGTGTGTTTTATTAAATTTGTTAATGTGTTTCTTATGAGTTTGTTGTTTTCATTCACAATAATAATAAACCATAAAAGTGTTGGTTTGTGAATTGGCTAAGTTGAAAAATAAAGCTACCTAGGAATTGCGCTGGAATCTGCTAGTATGATTTATTTACCAAACAGATTTGGGATGGTATGAGTAGGATGTCGACGTCGGATTCATATTTATTGTCACTTATACTTATAAATCAGCACTATGTGAGTATGAGTACATTAGAGTAGCTGAATTTCAATGATATGTACTCACTGATACTCAAAATTTCATTAGTAACTACGAGTATCGAAAAACGATTTATTTTTGATCTCTGATAATGCATCGGTGATACATATTTGTACGAACATGTTCTATTACGCATATACGTTTTTAACTATTTTAAGTTTTTTATATGAAATTACATTTCATAACGTCGTCCCTGGGCTAAAGAGCCTAGAGACTCCAAATTCAATACAAATCTGTTCGAAATAATGATAAACAATATTATCCTAACCCTAACAAGGTAAATGCTTTGTTTTATGAATGAGCGTGACTTTATCAGACGGAAACACAGAAGGTCTGATGGACACCACTATAAGGATCAAGAACATAAATACTTTCTTTGGTAGTAGATATTTTTTTCGATGCGTTACAAACGGAACGGCCCTCTGCACAGTGGTGTGGAAACTATAAAACATAAAAAAACAAGTAAGAAAATTATAGTCGGTCGAGGCCGACTATATGATACCCTATACCATGCGTTTAGAGACCCTATCTCTTAGGCCCAACTAACTGGATATAGAAAATAAGCATAAACCAAATTTGAGTGGGATTTTTATTAATTTTTTTGGCTGCAGATATGACAAATTTCATATCGGATGCTATATCTATATGGGGACTAGGCCCAAAAATGGAACGATCCTGACTATGTTTGGTAAAGTCTCTTGTATTTTGCAAAAATATATAAAACAAAATTTGAGAAGAATCAGTGCAATATTTTTGTTTTTTTGATAGATTTAAGTGAAAATCGGTAAGCAGCTCTATATGGGGCCTATGACTAAGAGTTATCCCAGGGATCATTTTTAGACTACTCATTAATGGATGTAATAAACGCATACAAACCCAATTTGAGTAAGATCTATATGACAATTTGGATCTTATGGCAATTTATGTCGATTTCATAGGGGTCATTTGTATGGGGGCTAGGTCTGAACCTGGACCGATTCTCACCAATTTCAACAGCATTCAGCCAATGAAAGCTTACATACCAAATTTCATCAAAATATATTCAGATATGCGACCTGCAGTTTGATTAAAAGGTTTACATGGACACACAGACGGACGGACACACGGACGGACATCGTTAAATCGAATCAGTTAGTGATTCTGATTCGATCGGTATAATTAAAGATGGGTCTAGGTCAAATATATTTGGTAGTTACAAACAGCAGCACAAAGTCATTATAACCAAGCCACATAGTGGTATAGGGTATAATTATAGTGGGTCTATTTCTTTATTGGGTGTTTTTATACCTTTACCACTATGTGGTTTGGGTATAATGACTTTGTGCTGCTGTTTATAACTACGAAAAATAGTTATAGTTATAGTTAGTTAGTTTATAACTACGAAAAATAGTTATAAACAGACCCATCTTTTATTATATCGATCGATTAGCGATGTCCGCCCGTCCGTCTGTCCGTCCGTCTGTGTGTCATGTAAACCTTTTAATCAAACTACTGGTCGCAAATATGAATATATTTTAATGAAATTTGGTGTATAAGCTTTTATCGACCATAGTATGAACGCTGTGAAATTCGGCCAATGTTCAGACCTAGTCGCCATACAACTGACCCCTATGAAATCTACTTAAATTGCCATAAGATCCAAATTATCATATAGATCTCGGTATGATATCTATATCCATTATCAGTTGCCCAAAAATAAACCCCATATGACAATTCTTTGTCATAGGCCCCATATAAAGCTGCTTCCCGATTTTCACTTAAATCTAGACCGACTATAATTTTCTTACTTTTTTTTTTAATCTCAGGTCTATATGAAAAAACCACAAATAATTCGTGAGCTCAAGTCTGAGATCCAACGAGTCATCGGTGCAATAAAAATATCATCACTCTCAAAATAAGCGTTTAATTTTTAAATTAAATTGTGCATTCTTATTGGGTCACCCTTTAGAAACAGGGTATAGTGTCTATTGAATATGGCTGCGATTAGTGTGTTACGAGCTAAAACAAGGCAATTTTCAGAGACAAATATATTTTTCCTCAAATTTTTAGTAATTGCTTTGATAGTTGAGCTGGTTCTGGGACCAGCCTCAATTTCGATTGAAACTCAAACTCGACATAACATAATTTTCAATAGAATTAAACTAATAAAAATACTTACATGTGTTGGACTTGCATTCAATTTTGGAAAATTTATATTTGTTGGCTTTAGCTGCAGCGTCGATGGTTTACTTGGTGTCGGTGGTAGACGTCTACCGCCACCACCGCGACGATGGTTTAAATTTGGGTAACTATGTTGGCCATGGGGTCCACCTAGTTAGTCCATGGAATATTTACAAAAACAAAAATAAACACATAAATTATTATTTAAATCTTCATTCTATAAGAACATGAAATATTACTTATACGAAAATAATAAATGCATTGATAAATGTATTGTTTGCAATGAAATCTGCGATTAAACAATTTAGACATCAATTAGAGAGACATAGTGCTCTTTACATATAATGATATTACATGCATGACAGTTAATAATGAAGTACAAATAACAAATAAAGAAAAAAAAAATAAGACTTGTATAATGGAAAACCAAACCATAAACTAAAAATCAGCCAAAATGTTGGCTTTAAAAAAGCCATAGAACTCAAAATAATTTAAATTATAAAAATAAAATAATTTAGTTTAAGAAAAAAAAAATATTTTTTTTAACGCATAACCCACTTAAAAAGAAATGACATGTTATGACATGAAGGCGCACATGGACATTGATATACGATTAATATGGTTATTTGCATGTTTTGACAATCTGGATGACATTTAACACATAACAAGACGGTGTTGTTGTTGTTGTTGTTGTTGTTTTTTTTTAAATTTATGATTTAAGCTATTTATTAAATGATTCTTATGAGACCTTACAAAATGCATGAAGTGAGACGTTCAACTATTTTCCAAAATTAACAATTGCTCTAAGAAAAGACAACAATGACTGACTGGCTGACTGATTGACTGAACGACTGTTACAAATGAATGCTCGCTCTAATGTGTTCTAGTGTTTTTTTGTAATCTAATGTTATGTTCTTTAATGATGACCACTTTAGGCCGGATTTGTTTTTTTTTTTTTATTTATTCTAAGTGTTTTTCAAAGTTACGTTTAAACCAATTTTGACAAATTTTCAACAACTGATTGAAGCTAAATGAGTTTGTTTTATGATGATTGAATCTAACAAAGTGTAGGTGAGAAAGAGTTTTGAGTAATACATATGTAGTAGTAGTAGTAGTAGAGAGAGAGAAAGAGAGTATAACAGTGAAAATTAATAGAGAGTGTGTATAGAGAGTACCCATATCAATCCCATAGCCAAGTCTATCTCTTTCACGCATCTCCTGTAGTCTGGCAGGACTTGGCGATCGTGATCTTTGACATAGACTTGTTGTCCCATATGTGGGATAAGGCAGTTCAGGGCGTCTGGTGCGCGGTAAATGGCCACCATAACGTGAAGGTGAAGGCGAACGGGCCGGACTTGTCGATGCTGACCATGAACCTGTTATTTGGTATACATTAATAAAAAAAAATAAATAAAAATAAACAAACAACAACAAATAGGCAATAAATAATAGAGAAGGGGAAATTTAATATTTTTTTTTCAAATTTAGTAAAGTATTTGTTCTTCTTTGTAAAAATTTTCTAAATATGAGAAGTCATTTTCAAGTTCTTTTTACGCAAAATAAATTGTAAATAAATTAAATAAAGGAAACTTAAATGAAATAAAGCGAATCAAGTTATAATGGAGTCAAAATTTATCTTAAAAATAATTCAAAGTTTCTAAAACATTTATAATAAAATATTCATTTATGTAAAATAATTTAAAAAGTAAAAAATAATTTAGAAAAAACATATTAAAGCTATAAAGTAATGAGTGTATCCATAAAATATGCACATTACTAGCACAAAGTCTTTTTAGGAGACGCTTCGAATTTTCATAATTAACAGTATCATCTTTGGCTTTATCATTTATTTATTTTTTCTTAACCATATCATGCCCAATGTGGCGTAAAAGTTTTTATACCCTATACCACTATGTGGTTTGGGTATAATGACTTTGTGCTGCTGTTTGTAACAACCAAAAATATTTGACCTAGACCCATCTTTAATTATACCGATCGAATCAGAATCATTTTCTGAGTTGATTTAACAATGTCCGTCCGTCCGTCCGTCCGTCTGTGTGTCCATGTAAAGCTTGTAATCAAACTGCAGGTCGCAAATATATAGATATATAGATATATATAGATTTTGATGAAATTTGGTATATAAGCTTTTATCGGCCATGGGATGAACGCTATTGAAATTAGTGAGAATCGGTCCATGTTCAGACCTAGCCCCCATACAAATGACTCCTATGAAACCGGCATGAAGTGCCATAAGATCCAAATTATAATATATATCTCAGTCAAATTGGGTTTGTATGTGGTTATTATATCCATTAATCAGTAGTCCAAAAATAATCCCTATAGGACAATTCTCAGTCATAGGTCCCATATAACCTGCTTCCCGATCTTTACTTAAATCTATCAAAAAACAAATATATTGCACAGATTTTTCTCAAATTTGGTTTGTATATATTTTTTGAACATATAAGTGACTTTACCAAATATGGTCAAGATCGGTCCATTTTCCGACCTAGTCCCCATATAAATATAGCACCCGATATGAACTTTTTCATATTTGCAGCAAAAAAATTAATAACAATGCCACTCACATTTGGTTTATTCTTATTTTCGATATCGAATTAGTTGGACCGAAGATATAGGGTCTCTAAACCATGGTATAGGGTATCATATGGTCGTCTAGGCCGACTATAATTTTCTTACTTGTTAATTTTGTGTGATTTACTTCAGTTTAATAAAGCTTTCAATCTGAGTAACTTAGGTGTTTATTTTATTTTGAAGCTCACAGACTATTTTAAAAATTATGATGGAAAATTTGTTCCTTGTAGTTTAATTTTTTAATTCTTTTTTTGTTACCAATATGTCAAAAAATGCAGCGACAAAACTTAAGGGCAGGGTAAGGATTTAAAGGCGAAGAAAGGCGTGTCTTCCTGCTTTTTTTTTGCAGATATGAATAACGTTGGATTATTTATTTCATATACACGTTATAGTATAACACTTGCAGTATCTTTGATCTTTGATTTTCAACTAAAGATGTTAATAAATAAGTTCGTGATCGGTACCGGATCATGTGAAACAAAAAAATCAAAATGTGTTTAAAAGGCGATATGTTTTCCTAGGTAAATAGGTGGAGTTTTTTAATTTTATTACGGTGAAAGTGTTACTAAAAAATGGAAAAATATTAAAAAAAATCCCTCTGATTACTTGTTGATTTATGTGTAGAAATAGTATACAATAGTATACAATTTCAAATGGATCGGTCTAGTGGATTTTGAGTTATGATGTTCACGAACTTCACAAATCGATTTAAAGTTGTTAACATATAAGTTATACCGTATGAGAGCCGCACTGTGGACCATATTTTGAGAAGGCGGCCAAAAATCATTTTTTTTATGGTTACCGATTTTAAAGTTATGTAATTCTTTTGAAAGTAAATACCAGTGAACCTCGGGAGCCAAAAATTGCGACTCTGTTTCAACTATATTACAGCGAACGGGGTCTTCGAAAATGGACTTTCTCAGTATTTTGCTAAAATTAAAAATTTCTTTGTAAATTTTAATTTTTAAATGACTGTAACTTTTTTAATGACTTTGTGCTGCTGTTTGACCTAGACCCATCTTTTATTATACCGATCGAATCAGAATCACTAACTGATTCGATTTAACGATATCCGTCCGTCCGTCCGTACGTCTGTGTGTCCATGTAAACCTTGTAATCAAAGTGCAGGTCGGAAATATGAATATATTTTGATGAAATTTGGTATATGAGCTTTTATCGGCCATAGGATGAACGCTGTTGAAATTGGCGAGAATCGGTCCATGTTCAGACCTAGCCCCCATACAAATGACCCCTATGAAATCGACATAAATTGCCATAAGATCCAAATTGTCACAAGAGATCTTACTCAAATGGGTTGGTATGCGTTTATTACATCCATTTATGAGTAGTCCAAAAATGATCCCTATGGGACAACCCTTAGTCGTAGGCCCCATATAGAGCTGCTTCCCGATCTTCACTTAAATCTACCAAAAAACAAAAATATTGCACGATATGAACTTTTTCATATCTGCAGCCAAAAAAATTAATAAAAATCCCACTCAAATTTGGTTATGCTTATTTTCTATGTCCAGTTCGTTGGGCCTATGAGATATGGTCTCTAAACGCATGGTATAGGGTATCATATAGTTGGTCTAGACCGACTATAATTTTCTTACCTTGTTTGTTTTAAAAGGTTTTAAAATAAAATAAATTTTGTACATATTGTATAAAAAAGGTCCAAATTTCCCGAAAATCTCCTACTTAATAGAGCATAACTCCTACCCATTAAAAGCCATAAAAAAAGTCTTGATATTTTGTGCAATATTTATGAATACAAAAGCTTTCCACTATTTGGTTGCCCTGATGTTTGTAACTGCCAAAAATATTGGACCTAACCGATCTTTTATTATAAGGATCGATTCAAACTCACTTTTTGAGTCGACTTAACGATGTCCGTCCGTCCGTCTGTGTGTTATGAAAACAAAAGTTGGTCGTACCGGTGTATTTTTTTTCGTAAGTTTATTACTTTTTTATACTGACAGAAAAAGGAAACGGTAGAGTTGATATGCTATATACTTATCTAAAAGGGTTGAGACATAATGCGCTTAATTGCTAAATTAACAAAAATTTATAGCGGCTTAGAGCCGTCAACTAGTAGAGCAACAGAAATTGATGCATGGAAAAATGAAATTTCTTCTTCAACAAAGTATTGCAGACCAATAAAATTTGAATTCAAAAAGGAAACCAAAGATGTCATAACTGAAGAAGTTCAAAAAATAAAAGATCAAATTAAAGAAATTCAACCAGTAATATTTAAATTTGATGACCAACACATTGAAGTAAATTTTAAAATGTGTCTCACAATGATTGATGGAAAAGTTGCGCAAGCTTTAACCGAAACAAAGTCATCGCCTAGCTGCATTATATGTCAAAAGACATCAAGTCAATTAAGCTAACTCCCACCACAAGACGACAGTTTGAAGGAGCCTACGAATGCTAGAATACGTCTTGGGAATTTGGTCCGTTAGGCGAAACAGTGAGAAAAAACAAAGAAAATTAAGAAAAAAGAAAGCAACAAAAAAACTAATACAAGAAAAATATCTACAGCTAGGCCTCTTAATCGACCAACCAAAAAAGGAGAAGGAAACTCAAATGATGGAAATACTGCAAGAAGATTTTTTTTCCGATACAAAAACTTCAGCACCTATGTACATTATGAATTAATAAGACGATTCAAAATCATATGACAAGTTCTAGCATGCAGCAGAAAGATAAATGCAAAAAATTTGGAGACTACGCCAATACAACAGCTATACTTTATAACGAAAAATACTCTGGGAGATATATGACATCGATAGTTCATAAAATTTTGTACCATGGGGAACAAATAATTTAAAACAATATGCTACCAATAGCAGATCCATCTGAAGAAGCGCAGAAAAAAGGAACAAAGACCACAGATTCCTTCACGAGCACAACACAAGAAAAATGTACTACTAGATTTTGTACTAATGAAGACTTTATCACTAATTTGTTGTGCGCTTCAGATCCATATATGTCCAACATTCGACAAAAATGGAAAACTACCTCTATTGAATTAGAGGAAGAAGCTAAACAACATCTAGAAGATCAAGGCTATTTAGAAGAAATATTTACTAAAATTGTTTGATTTAAAGTAGTTTTTCAGTACACTAACAATAAGTTTACTCTTTTTTATATAGTTAACAATTTTTCTTGATATAAAAATTTATGAATTTTATAAATTTACCATAAAAATTATTACAGAAATATTTAAAAAGACAATAAAAAATTTTTTAACTAAAGTAAAAACATACGACTTTTTCATTGAAACTTCTCCATCTTAAACCAATATCAGGTAACTTTTACATTCGCTGCTTAATAAATTATATATTAACTCGGGCTCTTTCAAAAAAGCCAACTTTTGGCCCTTGTGAACATTAGGACTAAAAAGTTTACGGGGCCACAGTTTGGCATTTTCTGACAAAATTTAACTTACAAAATTTTTAAAAGGTATTAATTGTAAGATTAACTGGAAAAAGAGGGCATTTTATAAAAAAAAAAATTTTTAACCTTTTAACACGTCACTTTTGTACTAAAATTCAACTAGAAATGAAAATGTATTTTAAACCCTTTTTTATTATCGGTCGATATATACGTTTTATACCAAAAATTAAAGACAAAGTTCCCACCTACCAAACAAAATAAAACCCCCATATCAAAATTCCAATCCAATCAAAAGTTATGGATTTTTGACCGCCTTCTAGTGAAATGGTCCACTGTGGACCGGTCGCTTGAATCGCTGTATCTTCGTTAGTATTGCTCCGATTTACGAAATTTTGACACAACACTCTCGACATGTTGCACATTGGGACAAAAATATAAAAAAAAATGGGAAAAAGGTTTAAAAACCTTACCTCTTTAAGCAAGTAAGCTTGTAAATTTCTGGCTATAATCAATGTTAAAAAAAATTATTGAACACAATTGTCGTTATTTTTTCAAATATCATTTAGAGTGCGTATAGTTTGTCGGGTACTGTATGGCGGCAGTAGTTTGGTGAATAGTGGCAACCGTGTGAAAAATATGTTTTAAGTTTGAAGTTTTTTTTTTGAGTCATCAATAGTAAACGATCTCAGTGAATTTGTAAACATGGAACAAATTGGTCACCGTTTTACAATTCCATATTTATTTTGAATGGTTTCAGTCCAACCAGTTTTAAAGCTGAGCTACATTATGGGAGTCTGCTCGTTTAAACGAGCCCATACGAGCTACTAAGACGAACACCGTAGAAGTCGACCAATTGAGGTGGCCACTCCAGAAACAGTTAATAAAATTCACAAAATGGAACATGTGAGCTAGCTGAAATATATGGCAAAGAAAAGAAAGCTGTCCGCAAGATGGCAGCCACGTTTGTTCGTAATATAAAAAAAACTGCAATTTATAGATGTTTCAATCGAGTGTTTGGCAATTTCTTCTATCGATTCGTAGCCATGAATGAGACATGTATCCACCATTTCACACCTGAGGCAAAGGAATACTCAAAACAATAAACTGAAATGGGTGAACCGTGTCCGCCAGTTCCATCTGCAGGCAAGATTACGGTGTCTTTTTTTTGGATGTTCGTGGGATAATTTTTTATTGATTATCTTCAAAAAACAAAAACAATCAACGGCGAGAATTATTGTGAGTTTAAGGGATGAAATTAATGAAAAAAGGCCGTATTTGGCCAAAAAGAAAGTGCTGTTGGCACATCCACTATTGCGATAGTCAAAATCCCAGAGTTAAAGTTCGAATTGCTTCGCCACACACCTTATTCGCTAGATTTATCTCCCTCAGATTATTTTTAAAATATTTGCCACCAATGAAGAGGATGGTAGAATATTTGCCACCAATGAAGAGGATGATATCTATTTCAAGATATCATATATAAGAGTTTTTACTATAAACTGGGTATCGAAGCTATTGAGTATCGCTGGCAAAAGTGTATCGAGCTAAAAGGAGATTATGTTAAGAAAAAAAGAACATTTTTTCAAAAATTTGCTTTTTTTTCTTTTTCAGGTCGGGTTGTTCTGGGACGTCCCTCGTACTTGTTTTATTGATTCATTCTTGATATCCGACACCATAGCTTTAGTATGTTTTTTTAGTATGAATTTAAATTAAAGCAAATTAAACAAATTACAACGTTAAAAAAGATGTTTAATAAAAAAACGAAAAAAAAAACAAAAAATATATATATTGTGCTGTGTTGTTTGATATACAATTAGAACAACAATTATTGACACTTTATGTATGATCTGTTTGTTGGTTGGATGTTTTCATACAAACAACATTTAACAGTGTCATGCAATTGTTAGTTTTATTTTTCCATAAAATTCCTTATGTATGAATTTTGTTTTTAGTTTTTTAGGGGGAAAAAAATTAAGAGAATATTCAAAGGAAAATCAAAATTACATTTAACATGCCTTTTTCATAAAAAAAAGTAAACATTATTATAATTAAAAAGCTTTTGGAATATGATATTTAGGCAAACGAAACATACCTCTTGGATAACGCGTATGATGACCATAACTTCTAGGATGACGGGTTTCTTTGACCATCTCTACCACATTAGATACAGTATCCGAGAACCCAATATCATGATGTTGATATGGATGGCCACGCCGTCTACTTGGACTAGGTGATCTGTAAATAATAGAAAACAATTTATAGTTAAGGAATTTCATAAATGTTAAAACTAGATGCCAAATATAACCATGAACTATATTTCTGTGTGGACTTAAAGTAAGCATATTTAAGTAGTGACATAAATATTTCTTTATTGGTAGTTAAAACTTATATTTGATAAAACGCACCTGTGCTTCTAAAGTGAGCCAACTCAAAATTTAAAATTTTTCAGTAGAGACAAAAAACGTTTTTTTTAATATTTACTATAAAATTTAAGAACAGTTGTTTCATTGTAAAGAATTGCGAATAATAAGTATACAACAGTAGTTGTTTTTGCGATCTTTTCAGTGATCAGCAAAAATAACAATTCTTTTGGGTGGAACTCAAAATATGTCTTTTTAGTGGATTCTGATAATAAAATTGAATATATATTCGTTGAGGTTAGAGCCGATGATTGTAAATTATTTGTAGGATCTGTCTATAGACCTAACTGTAGAGTCAGTACAAACTTTTTTAACAAAACAATGGAAACTCTTACCCTTAAATATGACGATGTCATAATATGTGGAGACTTTAATTCCAACATCATCACTGAAAGCCATCTTACTAATGACATGAAGTCAATTGGTTTCTCGCCAACAAATACTTAGGTTAGGTTAGGTTAGGTTGAAAGTGGCTGCTAAACCAAAGGAAAAGCACACTTAGACTCTGGGGTCCATTGTGATACCACGGTGTTCCCCTCAGTCCCCACCGTAGAACCAGTTTGAGCTCCTGATGAAGCCCAAGGTATGTGAAATGTCCACATTTGAGAGATCAGAGATATCGTGAAGAAACGACGATCCCAATGTTCGAAGTCTCGTTCTGTAGAGCGCCGGGCAATAGCAAAGGAAGTGTTCTATGCTCTCCACCTCCTACACATCCATGCACTGCTACAGAAGTCATTTGACGAGGACCTGAGGCATTCAGCGTGTCTCCCCATGATGCAGTGCCCAGTGATAACAGCAACTACTGTTGAAATCTCCCCATGGGGAAGTGATAGTAGTGCACTAGCGCGCTTATGATTTAGAATCGGCCAGATCTGTCTCGTGATCCTGCACGTTGATCCATTAGCCCATCTATTGTCGGTTATGCCGGCGGTGTGAAGCCGAAGTTCCAGTGCAAATTCCAGGGATGTCCGCTGGAACCCGTAAGGTAGTGCCCTGTCTTGCCAGCTCGTCAGCTTTACAGTTTCCCGGTATATTCCTGTTCCCTGGGACCCATATGAGTCTGATGTCGAACTGCTTGGCCATCTCATTTAAAGACGTTCGGCAGTTAAGGGTGGTTCTTGTTTTCAGGAACATTGATTCCTGGCTATCAGAGTAGATGTTGACTGCGGTTGTAGACAGAATATTCCTACCCAACCAGTCAGCAACTTCCTTTATTACCAGTACCGCCGCCTGATATACACTGCAGTGGTGTAGCAACCTGAGAGCCAGATTTAGTCCAAGCTTCTTTGAAAAGACTTCGAAACCAACTTGACCACACAATTTCGATCCGTCAGTATAGAAATTTATGGAACGCCTGCAACCTGGAATTCTCCCTGACCAAGATTCCCTGGTCGGTATTAGAGTATTGTAGTGTCATTCGAATACACTCCTCGGAGTAGGATCAGGATCACTCCATAGCCACAATTATGACCACGCCATTGTATTGTGCTTCTTAGTCGAATGGCCGATGAGGCCGCCGACTGCTTTCCTAATATGTCCAACGGTATTAGGTGTAAGAGGATGTTCAAGGCATCCGTACGTGTAGTACGAAGGGCACCAGTGATACACATGGAAGCCATTCTCTGTACCCTTGCAAGAAGGTTGTTATTAGAGGACTTCTATAGAGCAAATGCTTCAATCCCAACACATTTCAGCTCTACAACCAACATGCTATTGTAAATATTTTTTGTCAGCAACATTGATAAAATTCTGTCATATGATCAGCTATCAGCACCTTGCTTCTCCAAACATGATTTAATATTTTTAGCATTTGATTTTCAATTGCAGTATGTTTGTAATGAGGTTACCTTCCATGATTTGAAGAATATTAATTATAAACATTATGTCATCTGAGCTATCAAATATTCATTGGGACTCTGTTTATTACATGCCTTCAGTAGATAGTCAGCTGGATTCAAAATCGTTAAATGAAAAGCTAAGGAAAAGCCATGGTTCGATGTAGCAATTAACTCAGCAATTGATTGTAGAGATTTTGCTTACAAACGTTGGAAAACTTTCAAAATTCCCAATTTAATGCACGAGGAGATGTGAATAGAATGATAAAAAGTGCGAAAGCAGAGTATTATTCTAGTCGTTTTTTTATCAGCTGTTGGATCCAAACAGACTTGGAGAGCTATACGTGAAATTGGTGTTGGAAAATCATCGTGTGTGGCTACCAGTGCCATATATGCAGAGAAAGTAAACGAGTCCTTTACAAATCTCCCCAATGTTCGTCCGAATAAAAGCTTTTATGACCACTGTCCAACTATTTCTGGTAATTGTTTTAACTTTAACTGTGTAAATCAATCGAATGTTCTATGTAGTTGTCACACGATTAAATCAAATATAGTTGGGGCTGACAATAGTCACCCCAAATTTCTGAAAGCTATTATTTCGCTAATGTTACTCTATATCACGTACGTCATCAATAATATTATCACTAAGAGCGTTTATTATTGGAAATATGCGAAAATCATACCGACCCCAAAACCAAACAACGAATATCGACCAATTGCAATACTACCGTATAAGTAATTACGTCAATAATAATGATTTGTTGACAAATAGACAATCAGGATTTCGACCCCAACACAGCTGCATAACATCCCTTATTGATGTATCTGAAGAAATACGTAGTAAAATTGACGATGGAAATATCTCGTTCCTTGTTCTTCCTGACCACTCCAAAGCATTTGATACTGTGGACCATGAAGTTCTCTGCCTGAAGTTGCTTAAATTGTTTAATTTTTCTCCTCTATCTACACGTTTAACGTCATCGTATTTTCAAACAATAAAATTTCAAGTCCATTGCCTGTTCTGAAAGGAGTTCCACAAGGATCGATACTGGGACCACTACTATTTTCAATTTACGTCAACGATTTAGTGCGACATTTACAATACTGTAATTTCCACATGTATGCTGACGATGTACAACTCGATATAAGTAGTGATTTAAGCAACATAAACGATTGTTTGGAAAAACTAAACAGAGATCTGAAACACATTCATGACTGGGCAAATATAAACGGTTTGGTATTAATCCTATAAAGTCTAACAGCCGTATTCATAAAAATTCTAAACAGCATTTCAAATCCATTTTAAGCAAAAATCGATAAAATTATATTCATAAACGAATTTTAGCTTAAAATACCTATTTTAAACCTTGTGTAAATAAAAGAATTTTAAAATTGGTTCGTCCCTATTTTAAACCTATTTTAAAATGACATTTTGCTTTGTGTTTGTTTTCATTTTGAACACAGTAGCGAAAAATTGTCATTCAATCGAAAGAAGTTAGTTTATTTTTTAATGAGAAGTAGACAATTTATATTTGATTAATAGAATTGGTAAGAATTATTTTTATAGACCAAAATTACGTTTTAATTACATATATTTTATTTACAATAGAAATTATTGCCCAAATCTCAAATAATCGTCAAAAGAAAATTTACAAAAAAAAGAAGCGACCCATTTGCTATTCCGGAAAGGAGCTCTTGCGCTCGAAGTATTTATACATTTTATTAAAATAATTTAATTAAATCAACTACATTAAAAGGAATATTTTTAATTTGTAATAATAATAGAACAAAGAAAACTAGTGATGTGTAAACAATCAAAACAATTATAACTGGTTATTTGAGTACTTTTTTAATCTGCAATAAAATCACCACATAAATTACATATCTATGTACCTATCATTTTGTTTTGAATGTTTTTCTTTATTTAATTAATAGACAAGTTTATCATTAACTTTTTTTCTATAAAAACCATATTTTCTTCAAACATAGCAAAAAAAAAATTATAGATACGAATACCGTATGAATTAATAACCATGATTTTGCATCATTACAACTCAAGTGACAAATAAAAAATGTAGTGTTGCCATTATAGAGTTTAATAAAACGTTAAAACGTTTATTACTTAAAATACTGATTATGAATACGAATTTTTAACAAACCTTTTTTAGGCTTAAAATGTGTTTTAACTAATTTGTATTTGAAACCTGATTTAAGATTTTTTTATGAATACGGCTGTAATGTTTAATAATAGCTAAGAAAACTTTGAAGTTAGCTTTTGAACCGATTGTAATGCTTAATGATCAAAAATAGAAATTGTATCAACAGCCAAGAATCTTGGTATCACTTTTAATTCCACTCTCACATGGTGCGACCATATAAATGCTGCTACAGGGAAAACTTATGCAATACTACGGACACTGTTGAATACCCAATATATTACACCACTTAAGATTAAAATTTTACTAGCAAAAACCTACTTAATACCAACTCTACTATATGGATGTGAAATATATGCAAGTTGCGATTTTTCATGCTACCCTCCATTCAATTTATAAGCAACGCACAGCAATTTAAGAAAGAACTATTTCAATTTTACTCATAATTAATTATATGTAATTGATTTCAGCTCTCATTTGTATTTATATTTTGTTTCTTAAAAAAAAAAAAATTATTTCTTTCATATTTTTATTTATTTACTAGCTGTTTTTACCCGGTCTTGCCCGGGATCCAAAGGCCTTTGACTTGAAAAAAGGTTCACTATGCTTACCAGGCGCTGAGTACTTAGTCCCCGATGAACCATTCATCAAAAAAATTAACTTACTCCCAAAAAATTTGTATGGGATTGGGTAATTTGTTCATGGTGAAAAAATTCCCTATGTTCACGGTTTTTGGGGGAACAAATTTATGTTTAATTTCAATTTAAAATTTTGTGCTTTTTTAATTTAGAACTTTTTTATAAGACGCTACAGCAAAAATACTTCAAAAATAAGCTGCGAAACCGCCTCAAGTTTTTTTTTTTTGAATTTTATTTATTTTGTAAACATCAAATATAACGGAATCGTTTGCAAATCAAAGGAATCAGAACTTTTACAAATTGAATTACTTTATTCAATAAGTGATCATCATTGAGCAGAGATGTCAAAGAAAACCGGAAAATGAATGCGACGTTTAAAATTGTGCCAAAAGGTTGCTTTAAGCAACTGCTTATAGTATATGTATATAGTAATTATTGCACATACGTAGATAACATTTATCACACCAGTACTGCCGCGCAGTTGTTGTCAACCTATTTAATTGCCAAATTATATTTTTCAAATCATCCGATATTTGAGCGCATCTGTGCTCCGCGAGCGCATCGCGTCGTGTCCGCGCGCCGCGCTCCGAAATTATGCTATCGAATAGAATACAGATTTTAAATACGTTTATTGAGAGCAGTATGGAGAATTTGTTCATTTTTTTGGGGACCATTGGGGCTAAGTGCTGAGCGCCTGCTTACTGTTAAAACTTAAAATGTATTATTTTGAGTGTATTATGTCTAAAAGTTACGAATTTTAGTTATTCTACAGCTTGGGGATATACAGCAATTCTGGTTTTTCCTTCTGGTGCATACACGAAAATTTGTGCTGGCTCCCAACTCTAGAGCAGGCGAGAAATAATTGTCTATGAGAAAAACAGGGAGATTCTAAGTTGATACCTGCAACCGTAAGTGATTGTCCTCTTATGTATGTTATGTTAGGAACAACTTTTTGTACCATCTCTTGCAATGAAAAACCAACTTACAAAAGTCTTCTGGTAGGGATATTACAGTCGTTTCAAGAGTTTCACATTCCCTGGAGTTAGCTTGTCTTATCCGTTGGGCCTAAAAGTATTGTTGAGTCGTTTCCGGAGTTTCACATTCCCTCGCCTAAGCTTGTCTTAGCTGTTGGATTTCTAAACTCACTGGAGTAGATTCAGGCATTTCCGCTTCTCTTACAAAGTTTGTCTTGATCTTTGGGCTTCAAGACGTTATTGGGTTTGCTAGGGTGTTTCAGCATGTCTCGACTCAGATTGTCTAACTCGTTGAGACTCGATACGAATTTGGGTCTAATCAGGTTCTCTAGAGTTCTGTTTTGTTTAAGCCTTTGAGGTAGTAAGGCCTATATGCTATGCTTTCATGTGCAAGGCACAATTGTAAATAGTTATTTTTCCACCTTGACAACTCATTTGTGTAGTGAAAAAGATGAAATGGAAATATTTGTAATAGGTTGCTTTCTAATGTAGCCAAAAGGCAAGATGGAAATAAATGTAATGTTTTGTTTTCCATTGTAGTTAAAAAGGCGAGATGCAAATATTTATAATCGGAGTAATCCTGCAGCAGTAGTCAACCTGTATCTGTTCACCCATGAAATAAATCTGCACTAATTTTAGGGTTTTGCAACTCATATAGTAAAAGATATAAGACGGGAAAATTTGTAATAGGTTGATTTCAAATCTTTATTTCATAATTGTGTAAGCTCAAGAGTAGTAAGTAAAGAGATTTATGCACAAAATTTTTGGGAAGTCCATTGAAAAATTAAAATATGTTAGCAAACACTAAAGGCGTATATAGAAAATTAAAAAAAAGTGGGCGTCGCCGATAAAAGTATATGACGGCCTTAACTGGGATTTGAGAATAAAGTGCAGTAAATTCGAGCGAAATCCATAGAAAATTAAAAAAGTGGTCGCAAAAGTAGGCATGGCCGATAAGAAGCCTGTGGTACAGAGATCGTGTGTACCAAATCTCAAAGAAATCCGTTAACAAATAAAAATTTGTACAGCGAACAAATATACCAAAAAGCAGAAAATGAATTGTATACAAAAAGTGGGCGTAAAATTAGGCGTGGTCGATAAGAATTATGTGCGACTTTTCCTGGGATATAGAGATCGTGTGTACAAAATTTCAGGAAAATCCGTTGAAAAATAAAAATTTGTATAGCGGTCAAACAAACAAACAGAAAATGAATTTTTAATATATAGATTAGGAGAGCCCCTGCAGCTGATTGCTATAAGTGATACATAGAAGACACTTTCTGTTTGATTTTAAAAAGGTGCCATAAAAAATCTTTAATTACTAGCTGTTTACACATCTCCCCTGTGATCGGACTCACATGACTTTTCTTATCGTAGTGTTCCCTATACCACTCTGTGGTGAGAATTAGTTTGTGTTGATGTTTGCAGCTACCAAAAATAATTGATTAAGACTTATCTGATTTATACGGATTGACTCAGAATCACTTTCTAAGTCGGTCCGTCCGTCTGTCTGTTATAAATATATTTTGATGAACTTTGGCATATAAGCTTTTGTTGACCATAGGATGATCCAGCTCACATACAAATAAACCCTATGAGATATAGATAAAACATATAAAGCTGCTTCCCGACATTCACTTAAATCTATCAAAATCAAAATATTACAAAGATCTTTTTTCTTTTTGGTCAATATATGTTTTTGAGTAACATAAGTGACTTTATTAAATATGGTAATGATCGATGTATTTTTCACCTAGTCCCCACTCAAACTTGATGTATTCTTATTTTCTGTTTCCAATTATGACCTCAGTAAAGTTGGATGTAACATCGTTTCTCGAAACTCGTGGTACAGAGTATTGCATAATCGGTCAGACCGACTGTAATTTTCTTACTTCTTTTATTATACTGAAGAAAGCACTTATTTTATAAATGTTTATTAAGATTTTCTCTGTTTTATAAGTACTAAAAGGTATGTTAGTACCACTTTGCGTAAATTTATCTAATTTAAAATAAATTTAATAAATGATCTTAAAATATACTAAATTTGAATTTTTCTACAATTTCTTGTTTCTCATGGCAGAAACATTTTCTTATAGACTTTTATGCAAATAATTCAAAATATATATCCGTCCATAATTATGAGATAAGTAGCCATTCCTAAACTTACCTTAAACTAGGTGATCTTCTATGTCCGTTTTGATAAACGTGTCCAGGATGTAAATGACCAGCATCGGCACCGGTTAAAGATTCCTGAGATGGATGCCTTTCTGCATCCCGTAGTTCCAACATCTAAATTATTATTTAGTTTGTAAAAAGCAAGAAATATTATTAGAATCTTATGGAAAAATTTTTATCTTTAAGTAACATTTGCAAAATTTACTTTTATATTTATATATAATTATATATGTATATAATTAATAAAAACAAGTTACAAAACTCAGGGGTCTATAGTAAATAATTAATGTTGGATGGGGATACAATGCAGAAGGATTTTATTTATGTAATTATTTCTTTATAGATATGTATATAATCAAATAAATAACATTGAAACATTTTGATAAAACACTATATATGTAATTATATATACGAGTAGTAATATAAAAACCTACACGGAAAATTCATATCAAATTTGTTTAATTTTTTACTTTGACTATTGAATTTTCGCTCTCTAATTTTGTTATAATTGGGTTTGTTTTTTTTTTTTGTTTTGTTATAATTTTTGTTCAATTTGTCCTATATTTAGAATATATAAACTATATTTTTATAAAAAAAAAAACATAAATAAACTAAATTATCTAAATTATAAATAAAAAAAACTATAAATAATAACATAAACAAAAAATTTTTAAATGTGCTAATGTAATTGAAAACAACTTTTCTACTCTGGTTATGTACAACATAAAAACATAAAACATGTTTATGCATGCTAATATATTAATTTAAGTTTCTGTTAATAAAAAGATAAAGCTAAATTTAAAGCGAGTACTTACCCCTTATAAAATTATAAATAAATAAAAAATGAATTAAAAATTTAACCCAAAATATATACATTTGATGATCGTTATTTTTTAGAGTGTTTTATGTACAGTGTGGTGATATAGTGAATGTACGAATGTATAGTTAGTGTTGATACAACAATTTATAATATCTTAATATTTTATCTAAATTAAATACATGATTGTTAATTATCGATAATATGCTGAATATAAAATCACATTTTATTTGAAATCGTAATCAGTTTCGGATTAAAACGCGCTGAAGAATATTAGGAAAGTATGATCTGGTCTCAGAAATTAATTACTATTTTTTTTATTGGGGAAATATTAAAACCAGAACGCCCTACTAAGTAATTTCATCATAAAATTTGTCCGCAAATTTATAAAATATTTTATAAAATCAAAGAATTATATTGTAAGGAAAGAATTTACTTTCAGAGTAGTTCTTCGGATGAGGGCTAAAAAAGTACAGTTTTGTCTTCGGGTATCGAGTTTTATAGAATTCTAATATATCTTGAAACGAACATATTTACTATTAATTTGAACGAAGATTTTGATTGAGAAGAAATAAAATGGTTAGCTTAACTGGCGGTTCACCGTCTATGAAATTAACAAGGAATATTTCAATCTGTGACATTACGATAGCGGATAAGATCAGTCAGTTCTAAGTTCGACATCTCAGTTAGGTGGGGCCACCAGTCCCACCCTGTTTGGGGGTAACTGGTAGGAAACGGGCAGTCACCAGGCTTGGTAACGAAGCCCCACCAAAGGCGCTAAATTAGTACCACGGATAAACCATATGCCCTACGAGGAGGATTCACGGAATTGACCATATCAGAAGCTGAACGAATAAGTACATACAAACTGGAGGTGTCAAAACCTATCAGACAAATGGTTGTCACATCCCATAATTGTGCGGTGTTAACGATGGTCAAGGTGTCACAAAGTGGTACAGATGTAACATGAGTTAAAAACGAAGTGTGGAATGTTGTCGATATTGTAGCTGGTATGATATCGTACCAGGAAGAATGGGTGAAGTAGGCGAGAGTGATGTAAGTTGGATAACGAAGTTCGATGGTTTTTGTGTCAGCTGCCATTATATTGTATTGTATTGTACAAGGAGGTGTCGAAAGTACTGCGACCAAATGTTCTATTGTACTGCCCTCTGCTAATAGTTTATCCCTATAAAATCTCACCCAACCCTGAAGCCCTCAGAAATTCGAGAATGTTGGTTGGTTCCAGTGGTTTTATTTCCCTCCCTGGTATTTGGAAAGAATCAAGGTGCTTTTCCCTTCCATGAATTAAAGTTCCACAATCCCCCAGTATGTGTTCTGGTGATTCTGCCTTCTCATCGCAGAATCTTCACATGGGGTTCGCTTCAATTCCTAACTTGCTCAGATGCTCCCTAAGCCTACAGTGACCAGTTAAAATCCCGGTTAGTATTCTCAGTCCGTTCTTTGATAATCCGATACATGACTCAAATCTCTTACTGTTGTAATTACCTAACAAGAGTTTGGATTTCCTTACGCCTAAGTGGCTCGAGAAAAGCTTCTGTCTGATTCTCATATTCTCTGAAGACGCCTTCCCATACTACTTTTCATATTCCACAAAACGGTTCCAGCCCCATTAGCTTTGTGGAAGCTCCCCTTCGTGCAAGCTCATCCGCTTGTTCATTTCCTTCGATTCCAATATGCTCCGGGATCCAATAAAGGCTGACTTTATTGTGTCTGCCTAGTTCATTCAATCTCTGCAGACAGCCCCATACTAACTTCGAATTTACTACCTAGGAGCCTAGTGCTCGAATAACAGCTTGACTGTTTGATAACATGGTTATGTCCCGTCTTTTGTACTTTCTATTTAAGTTAATCTGTGCACATCTATCGACGGCATAAATTTCTGCCTGGAAAATACTCGTTTGCAATCCCATTGATGGTTCTAGGCCCAAAGACTCTTGCCCCTGTTCCATTTCCAGTCTTTGACCCGTCCGTGTACCATTTGATTGTATCCTCCTTTAGAGAATATGCTGTAGTCAGACTACTCCATTCCTTCTTATTACTCAGCTTTTTAACAAAGTTTTTCTTAAAATCGTATTTCTTTACAGTCCTGTCCATTGAACAATCTAGGACGGAGTAATCTTTAACTTGACTTATTCGGTTCTATTGGCCTTCTTAATGCCTGGTTTTAGGTTTATCCCCCTTTATTCTGATTGCCATTGCCAGGGCTTTATTTTGCACCACTATATGTAGTGGGCTTTGGTCTAAGAGTACTTCAAGTGATGCCGTTGGGCACGTCCTCATTGCACCCGTTATCCCAATACACGCTAGTCTTTGCATCCTGCTTAGCTCAATTTGAGTTAATTTTAACTGACATACTCAAAAGATTACTGTCAATTAGTTGAAGACTTAGTTGATGGAATATGAGTGGAAAACGAGGCCGGGAATGGCTGACTCAGCTACAACTGACTACATACCATTACTGAGAAGTTAGAAGCAAGAGTGTTTTGTTAAAGACGATCAAAGGCGCTTGAGGTAGCGATGATGCCAATAGAGCGTCCAAGTCGGAGCCTAATTGAAGAAGTTGAAAAGCGAGTTTTGAACTTTGTCGATAGCATCACCCCTGCGTGATAGTGACAATGAGTAGGAATGAGCATAGTAGACGGAAGATGAAAAACGAGTTCGGAAAGCTGTCGATGTCATCTCGAATTTTCAGCCATAGGGATGACAGAGGTAGCAGGAAGAAGGAGTGAAGTAGACGAGAGCATTGAAGAGATGGACCAGTAGTTGAAATACGAGTTGGGAAAGCTACCAATATCATCTCGCATGTGCAGCCATAGGGATGACAGAGGTAGCAGGAAGAAGGAGTTCAGTAGACGAGAGTGTTATACAGAAGTGTCAAGAGATACCAGAAGAGATAAGTGTCTTCTTGCAAGTTCTGCTAATGATGGACAAGGAAGTGTTGAACCCTTAATTGGCTTTTTTGGGAACGGACCCTCGGGGAGTTTCGAAGGAAGAACACAGTTCGATGTAGAGTTGCATTCAACCGGGTGTTGCGACCCATAGAGCAACAGGGTTTTAGATGGGCCCGATCCTTCGGCAAATGATGTAGATATGCCAAACACATTTCTCCCAGTTTGCAAAGTGTCTTATGGCAGGGCATTGGGCGGACGCATAGTATCTGTCTAGCGTGTAATCACAGTGAGATAAGTGCTCAAGAGAGGAGCCCAAGTTAAGCTAAAGAGACTTATCTCAGACAGGTCTTCCAGTATGTGTATGCCTACTGTTCTCAATTTAAAACTATACAAAGTTTCACAAAAGAGATGATATACCGTCTCCTTTTTGTGTATTTACTTATCAGCCGTAAGCCTTGATATGTTCTCTCTACTTCTACTGAGAAGAGATTTAGTCCATCTTAAGTTATAGTCAAAGATGTCTACATTATGTGAGTATAAAGTCCTGCAAGCTTCTTCGCTTGAAGGACACTACCATCGTCCGATAGATCATAGGAGAACGCCTCCACCGATAACACAACTCCTCTTTGAGCTATCAGTGGAGAAGCACGTATCGTACCCTGCCGTTGGAAAACCTCTATCTCAGTCCCCTTTGAAGGGCACTTAGCGATAATTTATTCACGGTGTAGCAAAAACCAAATTCTTCGAATAGCTGATTTTCTAAAAACCTTTTTAAACTTTCATCAGGTTCCAGGGTATTAGAAACGTCGACCAGTAAAATTAGGAGAGAAATCTTTGCAAAGAAAGAGTTGTATTGAAATAGAATTTCATACTCTAGATAGACATTACCTGAAAAATTTAATGATAACAGCGCAAACAGCAGTTGAGTAGAATAGCGGGCATCTAAGTAATCAGCATAAAGTTTGCAAGAGTTTTTGACGTAAAGTTCAATGCAATTCACTATCTGATTGAGAATAGTGAAAATAAATATAATTTATATATATAATTGCTTTGACACAAAGATCAATCCAAATTAGGATCATATACCATCTTCGAGATATTTTCAGGGAGTCCATATGAATCAATAAAATAGAAGAAAATTTAAATAATATCTGTAGTCACAAGCATTAAAAATGTAATGGGGCTTCATTACGACTTAGGTCAGTATGTTTTTATTAATATCTTTATAAAAACCATTGTTAGAGAAATGGTGATTTCACGTAAATATAAAGTTTTTTATAGTGGAATATGATAGCATACATAATTCAAATCATTCTTAAGTCGACTTAGGCGGTTATCGATTGTGACCACAGATTTCTTCATTTTAATAAATCATTCACACAGAAAACAGATTAATTGGGGCTATGAAATTTATTGTCAAACAAATTGCGAATTGAAAGTAATAACATAGTTTCAGGTTGCTTGCGATAAAAATTCTGTTGTTTAAATAATAAATATTTTATCAAATTTTTGTTGATACATTGCTGATATTTCCTATAATTGCTAGCTAAAATCTTTCTTCTAAAACTATTATAAAAAAAATTTTGCTATATAAACTTAAAAAACATAACCTATTAAAATTGTAACAACTACGTGTAGTACTAATTATTATTACTGAATATGATTTCCAATTTCTTCTTCTGGTCATCCATTGATCTATCTAAACTTCTGATAAAACTAATAAAAGTATTTATGTACAAAAAATCTACATCTCTGGCTCTTTACTACACTGATTAAACAATTCAGTTGTCTTGGAGAAATTTGCTCCATTGCCATAAAATACAATCGCTACCGATCTATGATGGTAAAAATTTAATATTAACGAAAAGGAAAAGTAATCCACTGTGGACAACTGAGTGGAAAACCGGCACTGAAAATTTTAACTTTTTAGTAACTATGTAAATAGTTTGAAGTAATTAAATTTCTATTGCGACAAATTAATTTTTTGCAAATATTTAAATTTTATTTATTTATCGACCAATTTATTATAAAATGAGAGTGGGTATTTTTGAGATATTTTAATTGAATTTTTTTTTGATACAAATTCAATTGTGAAAACTGAATTATCCAATCAGTGTTTTTATAAGAAACACAAATTAAATTAAAGCAACATCAAATAATTTCATTGAATGAATATTACAACACAAAATTTTTAGGACACATATAGTACGAATAGAGTATAATTTTAACCACATCGAGTACACACACACACACTTATTAATTTAATAAATATACGAATATATTTTTAGTAGTTTTAATTTTTAGGACTGTTAATTTGTTCTTATCATTGATTGTTTGTGTTACCATTTGATGTTTAATACAATTATTCACCTTTTTGTTTCTGAAATTTGAAAAAATAATATTGAAATTAAGTAAAAATGTAAAATGTTGTTGCGTAAAGTCACATAATGATGATTGTTCTATATTGTTTAGAATTAAGATGATAGTTTTAATATGAAAATGTGATTTGCTTTGTGTTGATCTAACTACGTAGATTATGAAGTATTAAATTATGGCGATTTGTATGAATGCAGACGATGATAACAGTGTAGTGATATTAAGTGTAGTGATTGTACAACCTATTTTTATTTTAAAATTAAATTTCGCTCGCCTATGGATTTGCAAATTGCAAACAGTCAAGTATTTTTTCCATTAATGAAAACATCTTTTCGGTTTAGCAAAAATATCGGATCGTAGTAACCTAAGTGAACCATATTTCAAGTGTCTTGAGAATACTTTTAAGAATATTCGAATAAAGAGGAGTTACATAGACATACTTTGTATATAAGTGCTGTATGATTAGTGCCTGGCCTTGGGAAGAGATGATGTTATCATAGCTAATGAATAAGATCACTTTGGCAGAAATGTTCGAAAAAACAGCAAATACATGATATATTACACAGTGCGCAAATATGATTTAAGAGCACTTTTTACAGTGATTTATTCATTAATGGAATGGCCTGTAAAGTACGCGTCGAAGCTTCTAGTACGGTCGAAATATTCTCAAAATAACACCTTTTCAACTTCATTAAGAAGAAGTCACAAGGTACTAAATCGGCAGAATACGGTGGATAATTTAACACACAGACAATACGGGAGGTGTGACTACGTGCATTGTAGTGTAACAAACAAATTAACCAAGGTTCAGAAATACACACATGAAACACACAATGTTCTGTTCAAAAGCAGCCAACACATATCTTTATTTTCATATCAATTATGTGCGTTTCTAAATTTTCTACGGTGCCCAACACAACCATGACTGTGTTCATTTTAATATTTCGTTATTTACACGAACATTTTTGTATCGCGTACTTTTTGATTCAATCACACATAAAGCACACACTTTTGAGTGTTGCTTTATTTGAAGTTCATGTTCTGGTACGTGTACTGAAAAAAAAACAGAACATGTACAATAAACAGGTTCGAGTTCAGTTATATTTTAAGTCGTGTTGTGGCTCGTGTACTAAGAAAAAACAGAACATTACTTAAAATATATCTGAATCTTCCTCTACACCGATCATCTTCTGCCATATGTCAAAAAATGAGTTGTGTAACACAAACATATTTGGTGTGTTTCAGAAACATTTTGCTCTCTCTTAAAAATCAACATGAAAAACGTTCGCTTCTAAAATAAAGGCGCATAATTTGTTGGCAGAGTGCAAGCAGACGATGAACGTTATGCCAGTAAAACTTGCGCTGATAGGTTTCTAATTTGGAGTATCTCAGACCGACTTTTATTAATAACCCCCTTTCTTGGACCACAGAAAATAAAACACACTTTTTGTGTCAAATATGTCCTGAGAATGATGAGATAACAACACATACACACCTAAGATGAATGCGATGCATTTTAAAAACTTGAAAATAAATATACGAGGCGGCTCAGTAAGTCCGTAACTTTTAGCATGAAACATAGCTTTTTTTTTGCAAAAAAAATTTTTTTCAACATAATCTTCTTTTAGCTCAATACACTTAGTCCAACGTTTCTCCAATTTTTGTATCCGTTCCAAAAAATACGCTTTTTCGAGGTCCATCAAACAGCCATTTGTTTGATCAATAAATTCATCGTTGGAGCTAAATCTCTTTCCACCGAGCCATTTCTTTAGATTTGGAAATAGGAAATAGTCACTGGGGGCTAAATTCGGAGAATATGGCTGATGAGGTACCAATTCGTAGTCCAATTCATGGAATTTTGCCATTGAGACTGCACACATGTGCACTCGTGCATTATCATGATGAAAAAGAACTTTTTTCTAGGCCATATGGGGTCGTTTTTTTAAATCCTCGTTAAATCGGTATAATATTCGCCGTTTATTGTTTCTCCCTTTTGAAGGTAATCGATGTGGATTATCCCGCGTGCATCCCAAAAAAGCTGTTGCCATCACCTTATTGGCTAACAAACTTACCTTGGCCTTCTTCGGAGTCGGTTAACCCGGAGAAACCTATTGGTTAGATTGCTTATTGGTCACCGGAGTATTGCAATGGATCCATGTTTCATCCACAGTTACAAAACGCCACAAAAACTCATTCGAATTGCCGCTAAACAACTGCAAACAATCCTTTGAAGTTGTCACACGATTACGTTTATGGTCAATTGAGAGCAAACGCGGCACCCATCTTGCAGACAGCTTTCTTAAATCCAACTGATCATTTAAAATCGGAACCACACTGCCATATGAAATGCCTCTGGTATCAACAATCTCACGCACCTTTAGCCTTCGATTGGCCAACACCATATCGTGGATTTTTTCCACATTTTCGAAATTGGCCGTCCAGAACGTCAGCGTCATTTATATTTGTGCGACCACAGAGAAAGTCAGTAAAACACTTTTTTACAATTGAAATTGATGGTGCTGAGTCCCCATAGTATTTATGATTGACGGGATTTTTTTTCGTATATAAGCAAATGACCACTCGAAATTCACTTTTTTCCATTAAAAAAAAACATGAGGTTGTATGTTTTGAACAGCTGTTAAACGCAAAGTAAATGACGGAACTTGCTCAAAATTTTACAGTAGTCTATTTACAGGTGGTACTTGATGGGTGCAGTATCACGGACTTATTGATCCGCCCTCGTAGAACCAGAAGATAAAAAATTTTCTTCTCCGTCTTCTATACTTACGTTGCTAAGGAACGTTTTTAATATATATCGAGGGTTTATATTCAAAAAGTGCTATGTGCTGTAACAAAATTTTTGAGGAGAGCGATGAACACCAATTTATTCATTAGATATAAAAGTATTCATCGATCGGTTTAGTACAATATCTATATAGAATTAATCCTACCATTGATGTTGAACATTAAAATCACTATTATAGATAACAGTTATATTAGAGAATAGTTTAAAACCAAACATAAATTATATTTTATATTGCAGATATCGCTTTTTGAATATAAATCCTCGATACATAATATATATAATTTAAGACCTATATAACAAAAGATTTAAATGGGTAACAGTGCCGGCCACTGGATGGACTAGATTTAAATATTAAAAAAAATTATATTGCTAACTCATTAGGACATTAGGCAAGTTGTCAAGAATTTGGAGAAGTTAAAGTACAATTTAAAGGCAATTTCGCCAATATTTATAAATAAGGACAAAACCTGAATTCATTGTTTTACCCCAGGGATCAAAGAAGAGCCAACGTTTTTCAATTGCTTTGAACGTTATTCATATTGATTACCTTGCTTAGTTTTATAAGTTACTGGAACTTCATTCATCCGAGAGCATGTATGCAATTGCTTCATCATCTATCATTCTCACTACAGATATAGCCTTTAGGCTTTGAGAAAACGGATCGGTGGAAGAAACTTCGTTCATGATGAAGTATGAAATAAATATCTATTTTGAAGAATTCGAGAAATTTTTTTCAAAATTATGGGAACCTTCGATTTATTTTTAAATCAAAAATTGGGCAATTACTTTGAAAGAACGGCAACTTGCCAATACTTTTTCCTGTATTTCTGATAGATTATGGATACCGCGACGCGACACATTCCTCTACGCGTCGGACAAGGGCTTCTTCTTTTGAGACTTTCTACCAATAGACATGATTTTTGACTTCTTTATATGCTGAGAAGTCTGCTGAGACAGTGGAAATCCGAAGGAGAAATATGAGATAAATCCGGAGGGTGGGGTAAAACTTCTCATTGAGTATTTTAAAATAGGGTTTGACCGACGCCTCACCGTATGTATGAATATTATCATGCAGGTGCATAATTTTCTCGAGTACACACAAAAAACAGATTCTTATTGCCAATAGAATTGCGATGAAGTTAATAACTGAATTTTGAGTTGATTGCAATTATTTATATATTACAATAGAAAATGGTTAATTGATACAAAATTTCTGTCGATACAATCGAATTGGTTGGGGACGCTTTTCTTTGATTGTTGGAATCAATCTTATAAATTGTATTCGGCAATGGTTTTGATCATTTTGAGCAACTCATATACACGGTTCCAAGCTCTGAAAAATACAAATACAAAACAAATTTTTTTCCCATATATATTTGGCTTAGTATTGGAAGGTCGCCAAGATATTTTCTTTTTTATGCCTGGCAAGCAGCATTTCAAATGCGGAAAATTAGCGTTCAAAGTTTCTGGTCATCAATTAATATTTAACCCAATATCCTGGTTTTTCAATCATTCTCAATGATTTTAAATGATGTAAAATTGCTTGTTGAGTCACTACTAATGTAAGTGTTAGTTCTTCTTGCATTTGGCATTCATCTTGATCGAATAATGCAATTTTGCGTCTTCGTAGGATATCGGTCTTACGCTAACTACATGTCTTCGATGTCAATTTCACCATTCTTATACTTATGAAACCACTCAAATTTAAGAAGTAAATCAAAAGTTCAAACGAAAATAAATAAGAAAATTATATTAGATCTAGACCGAATATACGACCCTATTCGATGCGTTTTGCGAACGGATCTTAGTTCCAACTAATTTGGTATAGAAAATAGGCATAAACCAAATTTGAATGGCATTATTGTTATTTTTTTTTTTGGCTAGAGATATGAAACAGTTTATATAGGATGCTATATTTAGATCGGGTGTAGGTTCAAAAATGGACCGATCATGACCATATTTAGCAGTCACTTATTTTTTTTTTGCAAGTTGAGCAAATTCTGTGCAATATTTTTGTTTTTTGATAAATTTAAGTGAAGATTGGGAAGAAGCTTCATTGGCCGGCTATGTCTAAAAATTGTCCTACAGAGTTTATTTTTGGATCAGCGATTATTAGGTGTAATAAACAAAAACACAAACCAAACTTGACCGGAACCTATATGATAATTTGGATCTTATACTAATTTAAGTCGATCTCAGAGATGTCATTTGTATAGCAACTACGCTGAACATGAACCGAATTTCATAAAGTTCAACAGCCTTCGTCCACTGGCCGATAGAAGCTTACATACCAAATTTCATAGAAATTTATTCATATTTGTAACCTGTAGTTAAAAAAAGAAATCATGTGAGTGCGATCACAGGGGAGATGTGTAAACATTTAGTAATTAAAGAGTTTTTATGGCACTTTTTTAAAATCAAACAGAAAGCGTCATCTAGGTATCACTTATAGCAATCAACTGCAGGGGCTCTGCAAATATAAAAATATTTATTATTATATATTATTTAAACTGTTTTATTTTTAATTTTTCGTTTTTCATTTTTTATTTTTCATTTTTTATTTTTCATATAACATTTTTCATTTTTTATTTTTAATTTTTGATTTTTAATTTTTAATTTTTAATTTTTATATTTTATTTTTCATTTTTCGTTTTTCATTTTTAAAATTTTATTTTTCATTTTTTATTTTTTATTTTAAAATTTTCCATTTTTTATTTTTCATTTTTTTTGACTTTTTAATTTTTCATTTTTTAATTGTATTTTTAATTTTTTGTTTTTAATTTTTTATTTTCCATTTTTCATTTTTTTTTTTTATTAATTTTTTTTTATTTTTTTATTTTTCAAATTTAATTTTTTATTTTTAATTTTTTATTTTCATTTTTTATTTTCATCTTTTATTAATTTTTCACATTTTATTTTTCATTTTTCATTTTCAAAAAGGTTATTACATATCATATTTTTTTCACCAATACAATCATAAGTCACACCGACTTTGTCTTACGTCTTACTCTGTTTTTGTGATTATATTGTGAAATAGATTTTTACCCCCCTGCGCATATTGATGTTTACACATCAATAAAAGTTATATATGAACACACCGAAAGATAGACAGACAGACGGATGGACCGATCGAATCACTTTCTGAGTCGATCGGTATAATAGAAGATGCGTCTAAGTCAAATATATTTCGTAGTTACAACCATTTGCATAACCGCTTATACCTTCATTGGCTAATATTGGCTAATAATATTTATGTTGTTGAAAGATGTCTAAACTGACGATACTGACGTTTTGCATCTGAAAATTCTAACATAAGTAACTGGTAGCTTTATTTTTTTTTCAAACCGGCGAAGCCTATTTACACATACGATACTTTTAACTCGAAACTGATACTTTTTTGCCCAAGGTCAGACACTAGCCAATTTCGAAAAAAAATTTATAAATTTAAAATTTTTATCCTCTTATCCAAAAATTGTTTGTATGATATGTAAGTAATTTCTAAAAAAATTTTGACTCTCATGGCTACTTATAATAGGAAAGTTTCAAGACGGTGAAAGGTTCAACCATAGAGCTTCAAAACCATTTTTTTACCAGAAGCAGTTTTATTTCCAGCTTTTTAACTTGTGAAAACTAGGAAGACAAACATTTGCCATATGAATAGAACTTTTAATGCAACTTTCTAATAAGCTTACATGAAATTTGATACTGATTATGGTGGTTCGGTGCTACATAAAATCTTTTTCAAAGGAACACTGACTTATCTTCGTAATCAAAAAAATAAGTTGTACATCACATTACAAATTTGTATTTTTTTTTTCTTTTGAAATGATACTGAAACAAAAGAAAAACAAAAAAATATTACCTAACAGAACGTTTTCTCATTGTACTCCGACGAGCCAGTGTTGCCAAACTACCCTGTTCAGCATCACCATTAGTCTGATGACCATTTGCTAGTAAATGCGTTTGTGAGTTGGCAGCATCAGTACCATTTGGCTCATAACTGATGGAACCCTGACGTGATCCTCCTTTGTCAAGGGCAGCCATATCAAGTAAACAATCGAAAAATGACTGTTTCTATAGATTTGTTTTTGTTTTTTTTTTTAATTTTGGTTTTTATGATGTTTTTGTTGGTTGTTGTGATTGGTTTTAATTTACAATGTTTTTTTTTTCAAGTTTTTGACAAAGTGTTTAAAGATATTTTGAGTTTTTTTTGTACAGTGCACAGTAATTAGTTTGTTATTGTATATTTGATTGTTTTTGTTTTTTTATTTATATTTTTTTGGGTAGGGGGGGAGTGATGCATATTATTCCAGGTGATAAAAATTTTGCAATATTTGATTTTATGAATTTGAGACGCAGATATATATATTTATTGTTTATTATACAAAGAAGTTTGATAGACATGTTTGTTGTTTTTTTAATTGGTTTTGATAATTTTTCGCGTTCGTACCAAAAAAAATTTCATTTGAATGAAGAAAAATAAAGATGATTGAAATGAGTTAAGTTTTTGTTAAAAAATTTTGGAAAAAAATTATGCTTAAAGATAAGAAATAAAATTTTTATAAGAAAAAAAGTAGCAGTATTTGTTTTAAAATTTACACAATTTTACAAAAATTTCTATTTATATAATAATAATTATGGACTAAAATTAAATTGAATATTTTTGATTTAAATTACAAGCAATATTATATGTATTTCTTTAAATGTTTTATTATATTTTTTTTTAAATTGACATGAAAACACAATATAGTATATCTCATTTATATTCTTTTTTTGGGTCCTAATCAGGTTGGCGCTAGCTCCAGCTGGTCATAATGCCAGGTTATTCCGACGTATTGATTCCTACACAACCTATGCATTCGCAAGTGAGGTTAGTGAGAGCAATTTGATTTCAGTCCTTAAAACTATCAAACAGAATTGTTATATAATATAACCGAAAGCATGCACTTAAGTACATAACCTAAATTCATCCTGCTCAGCAACCACGTGGATTAAAAAATAACCACCGAAACGTGTTATCCCTCACCCGGAAATAATAGAAGCAGTGGAAACGACATCTATTCGTTGAAATGTTAGTTACTGAAGTTAGCAAAAACTAGGTACATAACCCAACTTCTTGCCAAGCAGTAACCACGAGGATCAAAAACAAAAAAAGCGCAATGCTTCTTCTTATACCCAAAATAATGACGCTACGAAAACGATGTTTATTCATTGGAGAGTAAATTACTAATGAATGTCATTTATATAGTGGTAATCAAGAATGATAAAAGAAAGATTACGCCATCACACAGACAAAATTGAAATCTTCTGCGCATGTTGGATCTATGAAGTCACGCAAATGGTGTTCCTATTGGCTAATAATTTTCAGCTGTCAAACTGTTATGTTTATTTGTATTTTCGAACATAAACATAATTACAGTGGCACAATTTATCATTTTGCTCTTCAAATTATTTGTTAGTAAAGAAATTTTAATTTTTAAAATTTTTTAATTTATTTATTTTATATTCACTAAATAGAAATGGTCTAACAATATTTGAACAAGTTTTTAAAAGCCAGTTTTATGTATTTTAGAATAACGTTACTAAATATTTGTATACGACGTTGTTATTTTATTCAAATTCCTCTTTCGTTTATTGATATTTCGGCATTTAGTAAACTTATTCTAAAACACATTCTACATCAGAAGAAGGCTTTTTCACTACTTAATTTGCTTCAATGTCTTTTGCTACCAATATAAGCTTTTTTTAAATATCCGCTTGTGAGCACCAATTTTTAACCATTTAAATAGAAATATATTGCATCATTTGATTTCAGCGGTTCCATTAAGGGCGGGGTAACGTTTTAAAAGCGTTAAGATTTTAATATTAAATTGAATTTATGTTGTTTATATATTTTGTCATTAGAAATAAATAAAGTTCACACTCCAGAAGAAGTTGAAATACCGCCAACGAAACGTCGAGTGAAAAGGATGTAATAATTTGAATTTTTTTTATTATCATCTTAATATTTAATTGACCAGAATTAGCCCGAAAAAAGAGGCGTATTTTAATGATTTTTCTTTAAGATACGAATAATGTTGGATTATGTATTTCATAATTTCATAGCATAACATTTGAAGTATCTTTAAAAAAATTCTCAACAAATATATTAATAAATAAGTCCGTGACAGCAAATCATAACATCATAACTCGTTACGTATCATGTGCAAAGGTTTTATGTTTCTGAAGCATGCCCACGTCCTATGCACTCAATGCACATTTGTTTTTGTAAAAGCAGTTAGGTATAGGCAGTAAATTCTAGTACACACACACAGTACTCAACACTAAGCTAGAAAATACACGAACAATTCTGTCTTTTTCGTTTTTTGTTGTTTTTTCTTGCTTATAACAAAGAGCGAAGCAAGAACACTTTCGTATGTTTTGTTGGTATACGTTAGCGACCGAGAAATTCAATGAAGTTTTTGTTGTTGTCTAACGTATGATTCAGTTTAAAAAATAGTTTGCAGCTGTGAATTAAAAGCACTTGGAAAAATCAGTGTAAGTTTTAAGTTTAAAATTCAAATTATTACTTTACAATGGGAAAGTGAATTTTTGCACTTATAACTTTAAGGCTGAAGCTGAATGTTTGATATGCATTCAAATTATTCAGACTAACAATATATACCATACTGAGAAGGATTTTAAGACATATCATTTCAGATATTTTTATTTTTTTATTTTCAGGGAATAAAAATATGAAAAAAATTGTTTTCTTTATATGTATTAGTATTTGCACTTTCATAAGAAACCTGTGGACATTCCCGATTTAAAGGGTTTACCATATACGGTCGCTTGCACCGATGAACTTGAAATTTTGACACAACACTCGCAACATGCTGTAAAAAAATAAATTGAAAAAAGTTTTAAAACCCTACCCTTTAATGGATTTGAATTTTCATTGAAAACACCCAAATTGTTAGTTTTTCTCACAATTTCTCATTTGTTTTTTCACTATTGCTTTGCTTGCATTTGCCCACTGCACACCTCATGTTTACGTTTTTTCTGTTTTGTTTTTAGTTTTTCTTTGTGCTGCAACTTTTGAACACACTTCACTAAATGTTTTTAATAATTTTAATTATTTTAATACTGTTTTTAATGGAATATATAGCGAAATTTGTAGTTTATGACAAGAACTGATTTAATATTTTTTTTATTTCTGTCAAAGTGATTTTAATTGCCAACTAACGCATAAAATATAAATTTTTCGCAAGAAATTATAATTTTCACATATAAAACTGACTTGGTAACCCTTTTTTCATTCTTGAGTAGTAACGGTTTCGAACAGCTCTCTGAGTGAATTTGTTTGGTACGTGTAATTCTGTTTGAATAGAGCATTATTTGGCTCAAAGATATACTCTATTCAATTGAGTAAGAGAGAAATTACTGTTGAGAGACCAACATATTAAGAATCTATTCTTACATAATAATAATAATCAGATGAATTTATTTATGTAAACTAAATGAGAATCAGAGATGTTTCTTTACAATATCTATGCAGACTCAGAGAACTTTTGTTAGTAAAAAGGTCTGCTGGAAAAATTCTTAAGGCTTTCTTTGATCGAAAAAATCACGTTGTGGATCTTTGATATTTTTATTAAATATAAACTTTTATAATCTATAACAGTGCCCATGTTCTATATATTGACCGCGATCCAAATAGCACAATATATATTGAAGGTGTATTTAGCATGCTGTATTGATAGTTCACAATACATTTTAATGGGTTTTAGAATAGGGGGTTATTCTGCGATATGGAGCGCGATCCAAATATCACAATATGTTTGAACTTCTAACAGTGGAGTCTAAAATAAATTTTGCCAGGCAAATTATCAAAAATGTATTAGAAAAGCAATAAGATGCTGCAGTTTCTTTCTGTTTATCTATAATATTAATAGGCTAGGCGATTTCTTGTGACCGATGTTTTGTTCTACCGTTTTATCCCGATTTTGAAAAGGTATTTATTTTTAGCTGTTCACCTGACTTACATATTTTTAAATCTTTACCTTTATTTTGAGTAAAATTGCATGTAAAGTTGCTACTAACACATACATAAAATTATACAATGCTATGTGTGTGTTTATTAAATTCGTTAATGAGTTTGTAAGTTTGTTTCCTAAACTCACAATAATAATAAACAAAAAAAGTGTTGGTTTGTGAATTGGCTAAGTTGAAAAAAGATTTGCCTGGAATTTGCCCTCGAATTTCGAGCGCTGGAATCTGCTGGTACAAATAATTATAAAACAAAATTTTCTTAGAAAATTTTATAAAGATTTATTCTTTTAAATATATTTCAGAAGATATATTGTGTTTTCATTACTAAGCCGCCTATTCATTAAAGCTTATAAAACAATTTCTGTAAGAAATATGTTGTATTAACTTTTTATTTTTTTGTTTTTCATAAAAAAATTTAAAATGTAAATATTTATTATTTTGATTTAATTTATAATTTCCTATAGAAATTATCACTTAAAAAGTCAAGTTTAAGGACAAAACATGCTAGAGTCCAGAATAGTTTATACAGAAGATTCTATAAAAGAGGACAAAGGCTTTTTTTTGAGAAAAGACAAACAAGGTGTTTTTTTAAATTAAAGATATAACTTAAAAAACTAAAAACGGTTAATAAAAGAAATCATGCGGCCTTTTAAAGAAAATTATAAAAAAAAAATATTTACATGCCGTTGAAATACACAAACGAAAAGAATTAATAAAAAAATTAAAATGTTAAAATAATTTAAATTCTTAAAAATCGTATTAAATATAGGACACATTTATTCCCTTTATTAAGTCTAATTTTTGGCATCTCTAATTGAATTTTTTTTATTTTTTTTATATCTGGTAAAAAATTTTTTCTGATCTATATATTCATAAATAAAAAGTAAATACATACATTCAAAAAAGTTTCTAACAGTGAGACCATAGCTTTTAAATAAAAATACATAAATAAATAAATATTTACATACAGTCAATCTTCGATTATGCAAGAGTGGTAGAACACAATTTTTATAGTTTTGTTCAGTTTTAAAACCAATCAAGCTTATTTAGGTATATCGAAAGAATAATTGTGCTGGCCCTTTGATGAAAATTTGATGAAAATTTGATGAAAATTACGTTTTGCATTTAATCGAATTTTCACTGTAATTTATTTATATTATTAATAATAATGTGCTTAAGATAAAATATATGAAATGGTGCATTTTTAGTTAAACATATTCATGAGGTGTTGTTTATTTAGATTTTTAAATATATTTATTTTATGTTTGTTTTTTCGACGCAAATTAAAGACCAATTTTGATGATGATCAATTGTTCCATTTCAGTTTTATTTTACAACTTTTCAGATCAATAATTTATAATTTTAAATAAAATTTAATATAATTTGCGTTGAAATTTTAATTTTTGGGGTTTTACACAATCTATATTTTATACATATTGGGTAATGATTGACGTATAATCTTGAATTCTTGCATGTACACATGTTTATAAGGATGACTAACAGAATAGACATTTGATGGTTCCAATATAATAAACATTGATATATTTTACAAAAATTCCATAAAATCTGGCATTTAGCAATAACCTTGTTGTAAAATCTCTTTATTTGGTTTTTCCAAAACTTTTCTCATTATTATATGTACAACGGCAGTCCCAGAACAACTAGACCTGACGTATAGATGGAGGCAGTAGTTTGAAGAAAATTACTTTTTTGAAAAGTGGCAACCTTGTATAATATTTGTTTTAAGTTTCAAGGCGTCACGTGGTTTAGTATTTATTTTTGGAATCCAAAAGTAAACGATCTCAATGAATTTGTAGACCTAGAAAAAATTGGCCTCCATTTTGTAATTCAATTCATTTATTTAAAAGGCCCCAGTTTAACCAATATTAAGCCGAGCTAGATTCTACTCTGGCGGAGTCTGCTGCTTCGTTTACGACTATAAAATATTGGGTGGTAGAGTTTAAACGAGGCCGTGGCATAATGTTTCTTGATTATCTTCAAAAAGGAAATACAATCAACGGGAAGTATTATGCTAACTTTACCGTTTAAGTGCTGAAATTAAGGAAAAGAGACTTCATTTGGTGATGTTTCATCAAGACAATGCACCAGTTCACAAATACACTATTGCGATGACTAAAATCCATAAATAAAAATTCGAAATTGCTTCATCACGCACCTTATTCACCCGATTTAACACCCTCTGATTATCTTTTATTTCTTTGCGCATGAAAAAATCGCTCGGTGGTAAAATATTTGCCAACAATGAAGAGGTGGAATATGCGGTTGATATCCAGTTTAAGGAGCTAGAGAGTTCTTGCTGTGAACAGGGTATATAAGCTGTTGCATATCGCTGGGAAAAGTATATCGAGTTAAAAGGAGATTACGTTGAGATATAAAGAAAATTTTTACAGAATTTTTCAAGGTCAAGCTGTTCTGGGACCGGCTTCGTATGTATAGCACAGGTCTACAAAATCAAAAAAAATTTTTTGGTGCCTTGAGTTTTGCAGCTGATTTTATTTGTACTTTTAACGCTGATTTCAAAACTTAAAACCATTTTTCCCTAGCAGCTCTAGTTCTCGAGTTACAAAAATATTCAATTTACCCTACTATTTATTTAAAAAATGCATATGCCCTTCTGATATAAACGCAACAAACATATGTAGTATGTTGGTAACATTGTATAGCTTGTTTCTTAGCATGTTGGCAACATTGTATTTATATAAATGTCATTCCTTAGCTTGTTTCTTATTATAATTTTTGAGTCTTGAATTAAAACTCGCTAAATATATATCGATAAGAAACCTACGTCCAGTACGGTTGCAATCATTCAAGGTTTCAATAGAACATCAAGATATAACAGTGATAATTTTAATTGAAAGCTAATTCTCAAAGATGTCATCTAGCCGCAGAATCTGTGTAAATCACCCTGAGCAATTTTGTTATATATGTGGTGAATACACGAGAATTGAAAACAGAAAATCCATTACTGAATTTATAAAGAAAGCATACAATGCTTATTTTGGTAACAGCAAGATAAATCTTGGGCACCACATGTAGTTTGCAAAACATGTACTGAACACCTACGTCAGTGAACTGATGGGAAAAGGAGGAGTCTGAAATTTGGTGTGCCTATGGTTTGGATATAACCAAAAAATCACTATGAAGACTGTTATTTCTGTCTAGTGAATATCAGAGGTATCAATAGTAAAAACCGAAGGAAGTGGACGTATCCTGATTTAGACTCTGCTCGACGGCCCATCCCTCATTCCGATGAAGTTCCCATGCAAACATTTCATCAGCTACCAAATTTTTCGGAGGATGAAATATCCCACTGCTACACAAATGAAGACTGTGAATATGAGGAAAATACATCAAGTCCCCAACGATTTAACCAAAGTAAATTAAGTGATCTCATCAGGGATCTTAACCTCTCAAAACAATCTTCTGAGTTAATGGCATCCCGGCTAAAAGAAAAAAATCTACTTGATAAAGGAATACAAATAGCATTCTATCATAGAAGGCAAGCAGAGTTGTTTACGTTCTATTCTCAGGAAGAAGACCTCGTTTTCTATCACGATGCTAAAGGTCTCCTAACAAAAATCGGCCTTCCCGAGTATGATCCAGATCGTTGGCGTCTGTTTATTGACAGTTCCAAGCGAAGTTTGAAGTGTGTTCTTTTACACAATGGTAACGAATTGGCATCAATACCTATTGCTCACTCTACCCAAATGAAAGAATCGTACAAGAATATAGCCATAGCCTTGGAAAAGATTAAGTATCACGAACATGGATGTGTCATTTGTGTTGACTTGAAATGGTTAACTTCCTCCTTGGACAGCAAGGTGGATACACAAAATATCCTTGCTTCTTGTGCCTTTGGGATAGCAGAGCTAAACAAGATCACTGGGTAAAAAAAAGACTGGCATGAAAGAGAGAACATGGTTGTTTGGAGGAAAAATGTTGTTAATGAGCCTTTGGTTGATCGGAATAAAATAATCCTCAATCCACTTCATATAAAACTTGGCTTAATACTGCAATTTGTTAAGGCTCTAGATAAAGATTCATCATGTTTTAAATTCATATCTACAAAGATGCAAGATTTAAGCAATGAAAAAATAAAAGCTGGCATATTTGATGGCCCTCAAATCAGACAGTTAATGAAAGACACCAATTTTGTTGAATCTATGAATGAAAACGAGCGAAAAGCGTGGACATCATTTGTGTCAGTTGTAGAAAACTTTCTAGGCAACAAGAAGGCTTCAAACTATAAGGATTTAGTTCAGAACATGCTGACTGCTTTTCGTGAGCTTGGATGCAACAACCAACCATTTGGACCGGTTTCCTGCAAACTTGGGAGACTTGAGTGAAGAGCAAGGTGAACGATTTCACCAGGATATAAGGACAATGGAAGAACGATACCAGGGCAAGTGGGATACTCATATGATGGCAGATTACTGTTGGAATCTGCAAAGAGATTGTCCTAAAAAACCACATTGCAGATTAACCAAAAAACGAAGCTTCTTGGGTCCCAGTACATCAAATAAGCAGCGAAAAAAATATTTATTATTTTCACAAATATATTAATTATATATTGTATATTATTATTATAAATATATTAAACTAAATGCTTTTAGACCAACACAGAAGAACAAAATTTTTATTTTTTTTGATAAAATTGTTGTTTTTTTTACAAAACTTTAACGATATATCTGAAACTACTGGGCCAAATTAAAAACAATGTAGGCACGGATTAAAGATAATTTTGTTGACGAATTTCCATTTTTTTTAACTGAATATGGTGAACCATTTTCAAGTTATTCCAATATATGTAGTGGAAGTGCCTTAATTTTGGAAATAACGGTATATCGCGAAAAGTCGAGCTGCTAGGCAAAAACCGATTGCAGATTCGTATTCAGGAGGTCGAATGTACTAAAGATTAGTTCAAAAAGTATCGGCACCAAAATGTGTGTATACCAGTGTAATCAATAGTAAAATATATTCAATTTCCCTAAGGAATATCAAGGTCATGCAATCTTTTAGGTCTAAGCAAGATTATTTGGTGATGGCTGATTCCGATTAGGAGATGGGGGATTTCAGATTCTAAAATTTGAATATTTAGGTCGCTATACCAAACTTAGTTTTTTTATTGGAAACTTTGATGTGTTTCCTTATAGGAATCACCACCATAGGCGAATGCCACAAATCCATGTAGGTTTGAGGAAATCTTTTTAAATGCGAGTCGAATTCAGATTAAGGGGTTTTTGTATAAGAAAAATATTTATGTTAAATAATGTTTCTATAAAATTGGGTTTTCTATAGAAACAATTTTTAAAATTCTGATTTTTTCTACATTCTTTAGTCATGTTTTATAGAACAATTTAACTAAAATATAAAAAAAAGTCATTCTGTACAATACAAAGTTCATGAAATCTAAGGTGTTTTCTTTAGGGAACCTTCAGAATTTGAGGATTTGTTAATTTTAAACTCATAATAATATAATTTTCCCATTTCAATAGAAAAACTACTTAATTAAAGTATAGAAATATCATCAGACTTTTGTGAAATAAAATCTGAAATATTTATGTTATAGGGAAGTTGTAGTTTAACATTTTGAAGATTAGTCGATTGTGCCACACTGAGTCAAAGGCAGCTTTAACGTCAAATAGGAGCATCGCAGTTGATTGTTGAGCATTCAAATTTCGATTTAGTAGGTTCCTTATTCGAATCAGTGGATGTGTAGTATTATGTCGTTGTTTTCGATGAAATCTGTGAGTTTACATTTAATGACCTTTTTAAGGATTTTGCTGAAAGATGACAGCAAGGATATAGGTCGATATGATAACGACCCACCTGAATATTTATTAGTCTTTTTTATTGGAATAACTTTTGACTCCTTAAGGGGGGAAAGGGTTTTAAAAGCGAAAAAAGGCGTATTTTAATAATTTTTTAAGATATGAATAACGTTGGATTATTTATTTCATATACACGTAGTTATAGTATAACATTTGAAGAATCTTAAAAAAATTTTCAATTAAAAATTTCAATAAATAATTCCGTGACAGCGAATCTCCGGAGGCATTGTTGTTTTGCGGTGAACATCACAATTCATTAGAGAATCATGTGAAATAAATAAATCGATATGCGTTTAAAAGCTGATATGTTTCCCGAGGAAATTACGAAGATTTTTTTATTTTTTTTTTTTTTATTTTTGGTATCATTGTGAAGGTAAAACCACGATTTTTGCTATAAAATTTCGTTGTGTATGTTGGTAGCCTGGTAGCCTGAAAATAATCGGTCAAGTAGATTTTGAGTTATGATGTTCAGGGACTTCAAACTTGTTATTTGTGAGAAAATCTATTTAAAGTTTTTTAAAAACTGCTTTATATACGATATACCGTATGAGGGCAGTCGCTCGAAATGCTGTATCTTCTTTATGTTTGCTCCGATTTTCTTGAAATTTTGACACAACACTCTCGACATGTTGTGTATTCAGAAAAAGAAACGCGGAAAAAACGGGTTTAAAACCTTAATTTTAAATTCTAGAGGAAAAGAGCATAGTTTGAGGCAAGCATTAATAAGCACTCTTATGAACTTAATGCTTTTACGAGGCAGTGCTTTTAGATAGTTATTGGTAATGCCATCAATTCCGGGAGATATCTGAGAAATGTCAGTAAGTGTTTCATTTGAATTGTTTACATGTACTGATCTGAATGTTGCAATAGTATCATATACTAGGGAATTTGTAATAGGGTCCCCAAAATTTGTCGAATCCGAATGGTTTAGAGCAAATGTTTGGGCCAAGGTATCGCATTTCTCTCGGTTGATGATATATCGTGTTCCATTGACTTTAAATATTTTTGGTAGGTTCCAAAAAAAGGAAGTAAACGATGCCACGATTTAATTCTAAAATTTTCAGTTCCTCCGTGAGTTCTAAAGTTGAGTATTTTCATTTGGTATAGATCATTTACGTTTCTATATCGTTGCTAGTTTCGTTTCTAAATATTTCTATGTTGGATCATTTGTAACAAGATTTGTGGAAGCGGCTTGCTCACAATAGAGTGGTATCATTTGAGAACACTGCAATCTACTGCACTATTTATAACTTCTTTAAAACTCGTTATCAAGATACCAATATGCTAGCTATATGTTATAACCTCGATATGCGGTACAGTCAGTTGTCTGTTGAAAAATCTAGCGTAGTGGACCCAGTTTGCATTTTTTAAATCATATCTAGTTATTGTTGAAATTTTACAGGAATTTGACAAGGAGATATTCACCGGTAAATGGTCAGAGCTTAGATCGTTTATTACTACCACATGAGACCATATATCTGGTATATGAGTTAAAAATAGATCCAAAGTGAATCCTTGCCTAATGGCGCTTGCAGGGACGTAAGTGTGATCCCTTGGGTAAATGATAAAAATATTATAGGAATATAATTTTTCAAACAAAATATTACCCCAGCAGTTTGCCCTATTACAGCCCCAGGAATGGTGGCTACAATTAAAGTCGCCGCACAGTGGACCATTTGATGAGAAGGCGGTCAAAAATCTATAACTTTTGATTGGATTGGAATTTTTATGTGCGGTTTTTTTTTTGTTTGGTAGGTGAGACTTTAGCCTTTAAGTTTTGCTATAAAACGTAGTTCCCGACCGAAAATAAAAAAAGTTACGGAGGGTTTAAAACACATTTTCATTTGTAGTTGAATTTTAGTACAAAAGTGAAGTGTTAAAAGGTAAAAAAAGGTTTTTTTTTTAATATAATGTCTTATATTTTCAGTTAATTTTACAACTAATGCTTTTTAACAATTTTTTAAGTTAATTTTTTCAGAAAAGCCAAACTTTGGCCCCCGTAAACTTTTTAGTCCTAATGTGCACATGGGCCAAAGATTGTTTCTTTTTTTGAAAGATCCCGAGTAAAATATAATTTATTAAGCAGCGAACGTAAAAGTTACCTTATATTGGTTCAATGAAAAACTCGTTTGTTTTTGCTTTAGTTAAAATTTTTTTTATTGTCTTTTTAAATATTTCTATATCAATTTCATATCAAATATATATATCAAAATATATAAATTTTTAAATCAAGAAAATTTTTTAACTATATAAAAAAAAGTGTAACTTATTGTTAGTGTAATGAAAAAGTACTTCAAATCAACCAATTTTATTAAAAATTTCTTTTTTTTTTTGCTTTCTTTTTTCTTCATTTTCTTTGTTTTTTCTCACTGTTTCGCCTAACGGACCAAATTCCAAATCATAACCCAATTTAAGAATATGCTCCATGAAACGTATTCTAGCATGAAGAGGGGACATTCCAAATTCGTGAGCTTCCTTAAAACTATGGTCTTCTGGTGGGGGTTAGCTTAATTGACTTGATGTCTTTTGGCATATAATGCAGCTTGACGTTGACTTTGTTCCAGTTAAAGCTTGTGCAACTTTTCCATCAATCATTGTGAGACACATTTTAAAATGTACTTCAATGTCTTGGTCAGCAAATTTAAATATTACTGGTTGACGTTCCTTAATTTGATCTTTTATTTTTTGAACTTCTTCAATTATGACATCTTTAGTTTCCTTTTTGAATGCAAATTTTATTGGTCTGCAATACTTTTTTTGAAGAAGAAATTTCATTTTTCCATGCATCAATTTCTGTAGCTCTACTAGTTGACGGCTCTAAGACGCTATACCTTTTTGTTCAGCGCAATGGAACGAAAGATACCATAAATAAATTAGCATCTGATGAATTTTCGGCATTAAATTGCTTGTATGTTTCTGACCAGAGGATCCATCACATCCCCATTTAGAAATTAAAGTAATGCTGCCATTACCATTTTTTTTTTTTAAATGACCAGTACCAAGCGTATTTAGCAATCGTTCTGCAGTATGTTCAAGGAGATCTAGCAATTTTATTTCTGCTGATGTTGGAGTGACACTAATAGCAGATTGTGAAGGTGAGCATTCTTTTTTGGCAGAAACTAAATCTCGATACTCTGGAAAAATCCCACAATTCTTTTCATTGGTTCGCTTCTGCAATTCCTTATATTGATTTTTGGTCAATTTCAAATCCAAAAATAGGGCGAACGCTTCTTCCGGCGTAAATTTCTTATCTTCAGTTGGTGTAGGAAAGCTTTTCAAAATCCTCTTTGTGCGCCTTGGGCTCGCTTCCACTATTTTCTCAATTATTTCCATTTTATTTTTTTTATTTTGGGTTGGTTGAATTTGGTGCAAGAATAATTCTTTGAAAAATTTCTTCATTGATATTCTCCAGCTTGCGCCTTCGAGATCTTTCACTACATCCGTCAATTGGTTTTGCTGGTCGACCCTTTTTTCCACTTTCGTTGGCAGTTGTAGATGCACTCTCAAATATAAATTCCTTTATTAACCAGTTTTGGTAACGTTTGTACATCTTTGCCTTGCTATGAGAGCATTCAATGTACCGTCTTTTCAAATACGATGCAAAATTAGTAATTTTTCCTTTGTGCATTTCAATGTCTTCTAGGTTACAATTCTTAAAGAAGTCGTTGCTCACTATGTGCAAAATAACATCGTCTACATCATTTCGTTGAAAATAAATATCTGCCAGATCTCTGTAACGGTACTTAGCCATTGCACAAATTGTAATGATTAATAATTGTGGAAACATTATTATAAATACTCTTTCTTGCAATTATGTAAAATAAAAATTTTTATCTTTTATTACCACTTTCAGAAGCATAAAAAACCCACACCCTAACCCCTTTTAAAAGGTGAAGCATACCTACTCAAATCTTAAAGGGCTATGTCGCAATAGTTTTTTTTCAACCATTTACCTGTTATTTAAATTGTTTCCCATTTTGTCAGGTATTTAAACTATATAACTCTAATTCAGACTATTAATGTTTTTGGAAGATACCTATGTAAATGTACCTGTAACAATTAAGCGCATTATATCTCAACCCTTTTTTATAAGTATATAACAACTCCTGACAACTCTAGCGACACGCAAAAAAATACACCGCGGTGCACCGGTACGACCAACTTTTGTATTCATAACACTCAGACGGACGGGCGGACATCGTTTAATCGACTCAGAATGTGTTTTTGAGCCGATCCATATAATAAAAGATGGATAAAGGTCCAATATTTTTGGCAGTTACAAACATCACCTCAAACTTAATATATCCTAACCACATAGTGGACAACTTTTGTATTCATAAATTTTGCAGAAAATATCTAACCTTGGGTCAGAAAAATTGTTCTGGTGCACACGGGCGGAAACTGGCGGTTGTATAATCGGGTATACGAGTATAGGGGAGTGTTCGGACTATAGAAGAGTGCCAGATTTTTTCTTGAATTTCGGAATGATACAGTGATTCTACATTTTTAAAATTAATAGTGGGGAAGCTACAAAATTATACAAAATTTATTTCTCTTCAAAATCTTGTAAATCAAAAAAGTTACAGTCATTCAAAAATAAAAATTTACAAAGAAATTTTTAATTTTAGCAAAATACTGAGAAAGCCCATTTTCGACGACTCTGTTCGCTGTGATATAGTTGAGATAGAGTCGCATTTTTTGGTTTACTAGTATTTACTTTCAAATGAATGACATAACTTTAAAATCGGTAACAAAAAAAAAAAAAAATGATTTTTGGCCGTCTTCTGAAAATATGGTCCACTGTGCGCCGCTAAGTTTGTGGATATCGGTAATAGCAAGAGAAAATATGTACGCAGTGAGAATTGGCAAATAATTTAATTTCAACGTTTTCAATAACGTTAGTATTTACACTTGGAAGAAGTTGATGAGTTATACTCTTTCTTATAATGACAGCAACACCACCCTCTCTAGAAGTTTTAAAATAATAAATAATTCATAATAATTTCTCAATGTGGACAAAATCTCAGCGGAATTTGTTTTTGTAGATTATAAGAAAACAATTAATTATGTTAACTAGCGGCAATTCTCTAATTCTTCTGGCTTTTGCATCAAATGTATATCGTTCATATTACTGTCGCCCCTATTATTTTTCAGGTAGGACTGCTGTAACTATTCTAAGTTTTTGAAATAAGCTGCTGGTGGCAAATTTATTTAACAAACTTTAAATTCCGGCCAAAGTTTAACTGTTTTAACTTTTTAAAGCTTCCTAAGAATCATCAATCATTACCCATTCTGTTGTCAGTTTTTTTAAATAAAGAAAATTTAGGTAGAGGATGCATAGTTTTATTTAGTTTTAATATATTTTTTTTTTTTTTTTGTAAAGCATCATTCATTTTATGAACAGTTCATATAAAAGCGCAAAAAATTTAAGAAAAATAAATTTCTTTTAGCATTAAGAAAGGCATTCAAGGTTCTATGCTGAAGGTTTATAGGTTTTCTGACGTAGAATAGTTTAAAAAACGAGCATTTTTAAGGGGGGCAATTATTTTGTGTACATTCTTCTAGCATTTGTTTTATACAATATATTAATTGAAAAAGAAAATTTATTGGTTTTAATTATAAAAAACCATTTGTATACCGGTTCATCATCAGCCGTCGGACTATGCATTTCTTCATCCTCATCATCTTCATGTCTCTTCCTCTATTTGTTTTTGATTTTGTATTACAGTTAATATTTAAGTAATACATAAATAAAAAAGTAATACAATATGAATGAATTTTTATGAAATTTAAACAACGATACTTATTAAAAATGTACAAAAACTGAATATTTAGTATTTTTCCAAAAGGATTTTAGTAAATTTTGTTTTGAAGTAACCTTGGGTGATAAGTAAAGAAATTCAAAATATATATTCAGATGTCCTCCAAAAAGTTCAGCTTTTGACAGATGGAATATCAATCCGAAAACGAGTCAAGTTATATGTATAATATTAAAAGGCTAGGCGATTCTTTGTGACCGATGTTTTGTTCTACCGTTTTATCCCGATTTTGAAAGAGCGTATATTTTTTGAAAGTTATTTCTCTTTAGCTGTTCACTAGACTTACAAATTTTTTAATTTTTTCCTTTATTTTGAGTAAATTGCATTTAAAGTTGCTACTAACACATACATAAAATTACACGTGCTATGTGTGTGTTTATTAAATATGTTAATGTGTTTGTAAGTTTGTTTTCTACATTCACAATAATAATAAACCAAAAAAGTGTTGGTTTGTGAATTGGCTAAGTTGAAAAAAAAGTTGCCTAGAATTTGCAATCGAATTTGGAGCGCTGGAATCTACTAGTTTAAAATTAAAAGCTGATCATTTTAAAATCAAAATTTTTATTAAAAAATTTTCCCGAGGTTTTAGGCTCATTTGAAAGTAAAATTTGGAACTGACAATATAAAAGGAATTTTGTTAATGTATCCAAAAAATATTTTCATTATTTATTTATATTTAAAATATAATTTTTTTTCACTCCAATATAAGTTACTTCAAAATCATTATAAAATCCTTTTAATTTTATTACAAGAAAAAATTCATTAAAAACAATAACCTTTCAATTTACTAATCAATTACAATAATTTCTGAAACATATAAATTCTACAGTAACATATATAATGGCATGCCATAAATCTTTTTATACCATAAAATATATATTAACAAAATAAGTTTGAATTTTTGTTTTAGAGAAATTCTCGCTATGGTCTTATTACAAAATTAACTGAGCAATTTTAAAAACGCAACCTAATTCTAAAGATAAATACTTTTCGAAACTCTAAAATATTTAACAACTGATAAATTATATGTTTAAAAATGACTAACAAAAAGGTTATATTTAAACTCTGGATTATGTCATATAATAAATATTAATTTGCTTTTGTTATTTTTTTTTTGTATTCTGCTGGTTAAGAGAGTAATATGTACCTCTTTCCAATTCTGCTATAATTATGAATTTGATTTTAAATTAGTTTTGTTTTATTTAGTTGTCAATGCAAACAAGTGAAGAAAAATTAAAGTAAAATATTAAATTTGTGTAACATTTTTTAATTACAAAAAATCTTTTTTTTTATCTATTGCAGTTAAATACTTTTAAAATTTTTGTGCAAAATTAATGGGTAAAATCTAATTGTCAAGTGTTTTCTTCAATAAAAAAACAGGGTGTACTTTATATAATTTTAGCTATTTGTAAATAGTGAGAATGCCAATGTTATCTGATTTTGTTTTTCTTTATTATGCTATTAGTGACTACGTAAACATAAAATTTATTTCTTTATAGTTTCCTTAAAAATATGATTATTTCTTTTTTATTATTTTAAATACCTAACAATGGATATTATATTTAATTTCCTTTTTACTTCTGTCTCTTCTGTTTTTTTTTTTATATTAAATCCTATTATTCTTTTAAAATAAAATACTTAATGTTAAGAAAAAGCATACAATAACTTACCCCCATGCCTCCTTGCGGTTGTCCTCCTTCTCGTCTTATTCGAAAAGCTTCATATATTAACAATCCCGCATACACTTTACCCACGGTCAATTTGCCCTTATTCAATTGATCATTGGGTGGCACCAGTAGATATAAAATTTTCTTGGCCTGTAGAGGCCAAATATTTGTTATAGTTTCCCTAAGTTCAGAATCGGCTTGGTCCATTTCTTCCGCTGTATAGGAAAAATCAAAAATATAATTTGTTAGAACAAACCCATGTTAAATTATTATATTACTTTAAAATGGGGTGAAAATAATTGCAATTTCAAAATTCTATAACACGATATAGAGAAATACCCAGTACAAGGTCACTAAGTGATTGCATTTAATGGAAATTTAAGTAAAAAACCTTTAATGACGTCTCAAAAATCAAGAAATTCTTATCGAAAACCCATTCGCAGCCTGAAACTCTTGTCGATAGGGACGGGATTCGGGCGGAATCGATGGAACAGTCCTTAAGAATATTGATGGAAACACACTTTCTTACCGAAGAATATGGGCCGAATAGGGACCCTGAAATTGGTACCAATGTGTCCCGACGAACTGGAACCAACGTGGAACAGCAGACGGGACCCGAAGGGGAACAATATGAAGGGCCTAATGAGGAACAATATCGAGAGGAAAGATATGATAGAATAACCGAAAATATGGTAATTAGGGCAATACAAAGCTTTGCCCCCTTTAAGGCAGCAGGCCCAGATGAAATCTTTCCTGCTCTATTACAAGAGAGCGGGGACTTGATTGGCAGTAGTCTGGCTGGCATATTCTCTGCTTGCCTAAAACTTGCGTATACCCCCAGAGCATGGCAGGAGGCCAAGGTGGTCTTCATACCAAAGCCGGGAAAGGAAAGCTACGCGAACCCTAAGGCCTATCGACCGATAAGTCTTACATCCTTCCTACTGAAAACCATGGAGCGAATAGTCGATAACATGGTTAAATCTCAAATCCCAAATGAGCTGTTGAAGTTCAAACAACACGCTTATTTAAAGGGACGCTCAGTAGAAACTGCGCTTCATGAAGTAGTTCACCACATAGAAAGATCTTTCGATCTAAAAATCTTTACTCTAGCCATATTCATTGATATAGAAGGAGCTTTTAACAATGTATCAACAAATACGCTACTCCACTCCCTAGAACGTTTCGACATCGACCGGGATATCAAAGCCTGGATCAGTCACATGCTAGGGAATAGATGGATAAGTTGCGAGGTTGGTGGCATTAAAATAAGAGACAAGGTTTGCTGTGGGACACCTCAAGGGGGAATTCTATCCCCCCTTCTCTGGGTGACCACTATAAACAGTCTTCTAAGGATTCTAACCGATAAGGGTTTCCAACCTGTCTGCTATGCAGACGATGTAGCGATACTGTTAAGGGGGAAAGATCCTAGAAATTTATGTAGGAGGGCATCGGATGCACTCGAAATAGCATACGATTGGGCACAACCAAGGGGATTAAATGTGAACCCGGAAAAGACTGAAATATGCCTCTTTACTAGGAAGACGAAAATAGTCGAATTCGATGAACCCCGCTTCCAGGGCAAAACGATTAGAATCACACAAACGGTGAAATACCTTGGGGTGATTCTCGACAAAAAGCTCACTTGGAAAGACCATATTGAGAGCAAAGTCGCGAAGGCTCATCGGATATGGGCCATTTGCAGAAGAGCTATAAGTTCAAAATGGGGTTTAAACCCGAGGATGACTCATTGGCTTTACACAAGCGTCGTTAGACCAATTCTAACCTACGCATCCGTAGTCACATGGACATCAATGAACAGGAAATGCTATATTAAACCATTCCAAAAAATACAACGCCTCTGCTGCATAGGAATCAGCGGCGCAATACGGACTACATCTACGAGGGCTTTAGAGACGATTCTATCTATACACCCGATCGAGATTAGAATTAAATATGAGGCAGCTCTGGCCATGTTACGACTAAGAGTAACAGGGGAATACATCACCGACCATATGACCAGACACCAAACAATATTGGACCAGATACCGGAATTCAACACAGTGGATTTTAGCTGTGATAGAATCGCGGAAGTGTCGACAAACATACCTTGCAGTATAAGGATACCTGACAGGGAAAGCTGGTTGAACGAAAATTTTCTACGAAACCTTCCAGGGTCACACTACTACACAGACGGATCTAGTCTGCATGGTAGGACTGGTATAGGTTTCTATGATGAGGACCGTTCCAATGGCATACACCTACGCATTCCGGACCACAACTCTGTCTTTCAGGCCGAAGTGGTCGCGATAACGGAATGCATAAGATCTATTGACGTACGGGCAATCCCAAGCCCCGGAGACGTGAAAATATTTTCGGACAGTCTAGCGGCTATCAGGGCGATATCCTCGGACAAAACTAGATCAAGGACTGTCCTCAGATGTAAGGAAGAAATTGCAAACTTCACTACAAGAGGCAGACTTGAAATCATTTGGATCCCAGGACACAGTGGTATAATGGGAAACGAGATTGCAGATGAACTGGCCAGGAAGGGTTCTTTCCTGGAGGGTGTCAATTTGGAAAACCCAATACCCTTCCAGGCTCTCAAATTGAAACTATCGGAGTGGGCAACTAATTCACATACTTCAATTTGGGAGGAAACTGACGTGGGTAAGGCTACGAAGATACTATGGGGCTCTCCAAACACTTCGAAGACTAAGGAAATCCTTAGTCTAAATAGAAAGGAACTGAGTAGGATTATTGGCATCCTCACTGGACACTCTGAACTGAGGGCTCATCTATACCGTATAGGACGGGCAGAATCGGCCACATGCAGAGCTTGTGGAGAGGATGACGAGACCCTAGAACACTACCTTTGTTATTGTCCTGCATTTGCCGGAACAAGGGTCAGAAATTTATCCAACGAAATCATACCAGGCCTAGCGGCTCTTAGGGGGATACGCTGGAAAGCACTCAGGAGATTTGCTATTGAGACCGAACTCCTAAGTTAAATAAGGAGTAGATTAACGGATGAGCACGAGGATGTAGAGCGCACAACAAGCCGACTTTCTGGCTTAAGTGTATATCCGGGTAAAACGGATATGAGCTATGTGTATACATGGCTCCTCTTTTTCAACCTAACCTAACCTAACCTAAGTAAAAAACCTCTGAAAATATTTCTTATTGAATTATACTTTATTTTTAAAAGCCAGTTAGAGGCATGGCAATTTAGCATCTCTATATTAAGATATTTGCAAATACTCGGAGCAAACGAATCAGCTGTATACATTAGTTGTTAATTTGTTTTTATTTTCAAGGTCAAAGTCTACTGAATTTATGAACTTTTTTAGCCAGCAACCAAAGTGCGGCCTGCTAAACTCGAAAATCGCAATTTCAAAAATTTTTGTGGTCATTCAGGTTGTCATTCCGTTTGCCACCCCAAATAGTATACACTTGATCCTTATAACAAGTCTAGTCCAAATAGTGATGCACGTCTGTCTATATGTTGAACCAACGCTCATTCATAAAATAAGCCATTTACCGGAGCAAAAATAGGATAATATGGTTTGTAACTATTTCAAGCAGGTAGGTATTGAATTTGGGGCTTTTAGACCCAAGCGTAGAGGAATGACCTACGAAAATTTAAAATTTCATATAAAAAAATTAAAAAACTAAGCCATGAAATCCCAATTTTTATTATACTCCCTTTCTTTGTAAATTAAGTTTCAGTCTTACTCAACATTTGCAAATTCTACCGTCAAAAATTTTTTTGCAATATTTTTTTTTCATCATCGCCACGAGTCTGCCGGCAAAGTTTCAGATCGATTGGATCACGGGAAAAGGGTTAAAAATCGATCCAAAGTTTTTTCGGCAGACAAGCAGGCACTACGAGTTAAAATAAAGGGAATAAAAATAGTTGTATTTAGATATGTATCAGCGATACATACATATATTTCTTTGCTGCTTGCTTTTCTTTTTTGCATGTGAAAGAATGGCTTATCAATAAGTATAACAATATCATTAAATGCAGTTGTATGTATTTAAATCAGAGTTCAGAAAAAAACACACACTGAATAAAAAACTCGTACATATATGTAAACAAGCATAGCTCAGACCAACAAGCACATATTTTTATTTTCATATCAATTATGTGTGTTTCTAAATTTTGTACGGTGCCGAACACAATCAGTGTGTTTCGTTTTAATATTTCGTGATCTACATGAACATTTTTCTATCACTTATTTTTTGTTTCGAACACGCATAAACCACACAGATTTGAGTGTAGCTTTATTTGAAGTTCGTGTTCTGGTACATGTACTGCGAAAAACAGAACATGAACAATAAACAGGTTCGAGTTCAGTTATATTTTAAGTTGGTGTTCTGGTTCGTGTACTACGAAAAAGCAGAACATGAACAATAAACAGATTCGAGTTCAGTTATATTTTAAGTTGGTGTTCTGGTTCGTGTACTACGAAAAAGCAGAACATGAACAATAAACAGATTCGGGTTTAGTTATATTTTAAGTTCGTGTTCTGGCTCATGTACTGCAAAAAATTAAAACATTATTTCGCCATTTGATTCACCGCGATACAAACGACGACAATTGTTTCAACCAAATTTATTCAAATTTTGTTGGCCCCTTTTTTATGACTTACGTCGAAATTGTTTTCAATTGTCATATATTTTCAAAATTTATTGATCCTTTTTTATGATTTACGTTGAAATTGTTTGCAGTTGTTTTTATTGACTACTTTTCACTTTAATAAAAGATGGTAATAAAAGACTTAAGACACAAACATTATTCAGCATCATAAAAGTTACACTTGTTGGCTGTTAGGTTGTTTTACATTACCCACCCCTATTTTCGCAACCAATTAATGTCAAAAGAATTACTTGTAAAATTATATTGACCATTTTTTATGATGTACTACACAATTGTATTTTTCCTCTCTTTGTGCTTTAAATTCGTAACAAACGGCTTAAAATGAAAACACAATTTAGCATCATAAAAATTTCACTTTCTTCAGAGGAGAATTTTATGAAGCCTATAACAAAAACATTTACAATCCTTTTCTAAAATCACATACTGCTTTTATTGTTCCGGGTTTTTACGGTGTTTTGCATACATTTGCACAAATCCCCCTCTGTTATTTTGCCAATCAATGAGTGCCAACATAAATAATATTTACAAACCTTTTTTTAAGTTAAGGTTCATGGGCTTTTTTCGAAACTTCATTGATCCTTTTTTATGATTTTCTTTGCAGTTGTTTACAATTGATTTTTCTCGTAATTTTCATTTCATTTCGTAAACGAAAAACCCAATTTTGAGGCATAAAAGACACACTTGTTGGTTGTTAGGATCTTTTCCAAACATTTTTTTTGTAACAAATAACTTTAGACACAAAAACAATTTTGTATCATAAAAAACACTTGTTGGCTGTTAGGATATTTTGCATCCATTAACACAATCACCCACCCTTAATTTGTGAACCAATTAGTGTCAATGCACAAACACGAACATAAAATATAGCTGAACTCAAACCTGTTTATTGTTCATATTCTATTTTTTTCGCAGTACACGAGCCAGAACACGAACTTGAAATATAACTGAACTCGAACCTATTTATTGTCCATGTTCTATTTTTTTTCGCAGTAAACGTACCAGAACACGAACTTAAAATGTAACTGAACTCGAATCTGTTCTTTGTGCATGTTCTGTTTTTTCGCAGTACACGTACCAGCACACGAGCTTAAAATAAAGCTACACTTGAATCTGTGTGGTTTATGTGTGGTAGAAACAAAAAATACGTGATAAAAAAATGTTGGTGTAGATAACGAAATATTAAAACGAAACGCAGTCATGATGTGTTCGGTACCGTACAAAATTTAGAAACACACATAATTGATATGAAAATAAAAATATGTGTTGGCTGCTTTAGAACAGAACATTGTGTGTTTCATGTGTGTATTTTCTGAACCTTGATTTAAATACAAGCCGCGATAAAATCTTAGGAATCAATTTTTCTGAAAACAAGAACCACCCTTAACTGTCGAGTGTCTCAAAATCAAATGGCCAAGCAGTTTGATATCAGACTCATATGGGTCCCAAGGCACAGGAATATACCAGGAATATTGAAAGCTGATGAGCTAGCAAGACAAGGTACTACCTCACGGCCGGCTCTGAATCAAAAGCCCACAAGTGCGCTACTATCACTCCCCCGTGCGGAAATTTCGACGTAGTTGCTGTTATCACTGGGTACTGCCTCAAAGGGAGACACGCTGAACGCCTCAGGATCTCATCAAATGATTTCTGTCATAGCGGCATGCATGTGGAGGAGGTGGAGAGTATAGAAAATTTCCTTTTCAATTGCCCTTCAGAAGAAGACTTCGAACATTGGGATCGTCGTTTCTTCACAATCTCTCTGATCTCTCAGATGTGGAAATTTCACATCTCAGAGGCTTCATCAGGAGCTCAAACTGATTCTAAGTGTGCTTATCCTTGGATTAGCAGCCACTTCCAACTTAAACTAAGATCGAAAAATACGGACACCAAATTCACAAACGAGACATATAACAAAGAGCTAGTTAATTCAGAGTGGCAAACAATTTCAATGGATATCATCAAAAATTTAATTGACACCATGTCTCGTGTTGTGAGGCAGTACAAAAAGTAATTCATATCCCAGAAAATATTGAAACGAAAACAAAAGGGAAAGTTTTCAATTCCTTTATATTGAAGATTTCCAGATTCCCCAGATAACTCTCAAAAGCAAAATCGAAGGAAAACGCTCAAGAGGAAGAAGAGAGATTTCTTGGATGAGAAATATTTAAGACTGGACAGATTACCTAGATGTATGAAGTCTCCTAAATGCTGCCAAGAATAGACAACTCATCATTGCTGAATGAAATATTGAATATATTTGGAAATAGATATGTTAGATTACAATTAAATTGTAATTTTATGATCGATAAGATCCGAATACGGATAGGCAAATAAAAAAGAAGAATAAGATTTCCAATGTGTTATAAACTGATTTTAAAACAGTATATGGATGATTTTTGATGGTTTCTTACATTATACATTAAGTCGGGTCGGACTGTATGGGTGGAAAAAAAAACCAACAAAGCGTCTAGCAAAAACGAAAACTACAGAAAATTCTAAGAAAGTTTTGCCAAGAAGCCATGGTTCTAAAATTAATTCCCAGTTCGCGCACATCCCAGATTTTGAGGTCATACTTATTAAATTATACCAAAAAATCTATAGTTTCATAAGAAGCGATCCGAAAAATAAAGCTTGGTTTCTTCAATTATAACGAAAGTTTGTGCGTCCGTGCTTATATGTATGCAGAATACAAATATTCCGATCTTTTATCAAAAATACTAAAATTGTGGAAAATACGGTGGATCGAAAATAAAATTTTTATTAATTTTTTTTTTAATTATTTTTTTTTGTGACTGGGAATATTCCATAAACAAATGTTAAAAAAAATAAATTTATTTTTTAAAAATTTTTTTTGTTTAATATTTTAAAAGTTTTTTTTAATTTTTTTCTAATAAACGGCAATGGTGCCAGTAAGACTTACTAAAACTTTTGTGATGGAAAAATGCCAGAATGGCAACATTGCCCAATGTCTGGCCTAACTAAAGTGGTAGATTTGTTAGGTTTTAAAGTCTTTTTTGGACTCCATGCGTGGTGTTGTATTACGGCTTTCTAGAGTAACGGTGATGATATCGTCTCTATTCTTTGCGATAGCGCGTCGGGAAACTTTTGTCTGAAGCTGTACACAACGCTCAGTTCCTTGGATATGACATGGAATTCCTGTGCCAGGAAGCGGCGGATTATCAGACTCAATAAACTGCAACAAGTGTTCGTATGGAATGTTTGCTAAGAATGGAGGCTCAGACAAAACACTGTCATCATCTAGGTCAACCAGATCAAAGTAGTCAGAGCATTCAAAATTTATTGCGTGCTTTTTATCATAAACCCTTAGATTAGTTGGATGATTATATCTTCCATTTTCTTCTTCGCTCGTCAGAGAGTTGGTTTTTCTGCCATCAAAGGAGAAAGGTACTAGATCACAGTCATTGCGTTGCTTTGATCGAAGAGAATCCCTACATTTCTTTCTTTCGTGTGAAACTTTAGATTTGTCCATAATTATTGGTTCCCAATTTTCATCTTTAAAGTCAATATCTTTGAAAAGCGATGTGGCCAAAAAATAAGCAACCCTATTCCCGATTACAAACCTATCGCACGCTATAGCGAAATGAGGTGTATCTTAACTTTTGGTATTAAATTTTTTTTAGACGACTTGGCTCTCTTGCAGTTGACATGACAAACATCACTTCATATTCAACACCCATGTTGTTCGCCTCGAATGCGGGAATGGTTAGCTTCCTCCTACTGTGCTGATCAATCATAAACTCTTGGAGTTCAATGGGTATTAAACCACATCAGCAAGGCGATGTTGTTGCGCATTGACATTTTCAATATATGTACATAAATTGTTTCAATTGTTTCCAGAAACGTTGAAGACTTGCTGGGTCTACTTTTAAATTTTATTTCATTTCGATATTTATTTAGCAATGTTTTCAGTTCTTTAGAGACAGTTTTTTCATTGATTAACGGAATATTAAGTTTATTCCAAATTTCCAAAATTTTTTTGCCACTTGTGTGGCAAGAGCACCGTACGATTGCCTTTTTTTTTTGTTATTTTTTACTCAGCCACGCATAAAAATAAATAGTATTTTAATACGTCACGATTGCTTGGTAGATTTAGCTCTCTTAAATCACTTGGCAAGCCACTGTTCAGACTGCGTAGAACACAAGACCCCGAGTTCATTGAAATTGTATCAATTTCTGCATTGGTGGAATCAACTGACATTGCAGACTTTTCCATTAAAATTTATTAATCGTTTATTACATCCATTAATGAGTAGTCCGAAAATGATCCCTATGGGACAACTCTTAGTCATAGGCCCCACATAGAGCTGCTTCCCGATCTACACTTAAATCTATCAAAAAACAAAAATATTGCACTTATTCTTCTCAAATTTTGTTTGTATATATTTTTGCAAAATACAAGAGACTTTCCAAACATAGTCAGGATCGGTCTATTTTGGGCCTAGTCCCCATACAGATATAGCATGCGATATGAAATTTTGTCATATCTGCAGCCAAAAAATTAATAAAAATCCCACTCAAATTTGGTTTATGCTTATTTTCTATGTCCAGTTAGTTGGGCCTATGAGATAGGGTCTCTAAACGCATGGTATAGGGTATCATATAGCCAACTATAATTTTCTTACTTGTTTTTTTTTTTATTTTTTTCTCAGCTATTACTGCATGGCATGCTGCTATTTTTAACAATTATTTGACATTTTTTGGTAAGTCAAGTTTTAGTAAGTCTTACTGACACCATTGCCGTTTAGTAGAAAGAATTGGGAAAAAACGCAGGGGTATTCTTTTTGTAATATTTGTTTATGGAACTAGAAAAGATTCCCAGTCATCAGTATTTGAGTACAATTTAATAAGTATGGACTTCAAAATATAAAGTCGATGTGAGCGAACTGGGAATTTATTTCAGAACCATGGTTTCTTGGCAAAACTTTCTTAGAATTTTCTGTAGATTTCGTTTTTGCTAGACGCTTTGTGTGAAAAAAACTCAACCCGCCCTATTATTATACATACATATATATTCGAGTATATTGGCAGCTTCAGTTACCTGATCGGATATTTCTAATTAGTAAAACTTCTTCCGAAAAACAAAATTTTGTTTTGTTACGATTTTCGAGTTTAGCAGTTTACATAAAGAATAGTAGCAACAGACCTTTTGAATATTTTTTCTCTCTAGTGTTGTATGGCGTTCACACTTAAGTGTTTAGCGAAGTGTTTAGTGTTTATGTGATAAACAAGTCAAATTGAGATGTTTTCCCATACATTTTTTCGTTGGCTAAACATCTCAATTAAGATGTTTAAATCTTAAACGCCTCATAAACCGAAAATATGACAGAGTTGTATTTAACTTTACGCATGTTCAGTGCAATATTACTCATGTTTTCCAAGTTGGCATCCTTGTTTTTTTAACATTACTATTAAAGTGGCATTACAATCAAAAAAAAAAATACAATACAAAATGCAATACAAAAATGAAAATAACGCATCTATATTGATAATTTCATCATTAGTATAATTTAAGTAGTTGGCCGCCAATTTAATGATATTATTTTTTATCAATTTTCAAAATTTTATAACTTTTCAATTGTTTTTTATTTTGGAAACAGCTGTTCAATTTGCTGAAATGTTTAACTTAAACACACTAAATCAAGTGTGAACGACTGTGTTTTGTTTTGCAAAACATGAGCTAAAACACCTCAAAATATCGCAGTGTGAACACCATATTATTATTTGTATGTCAGCATATAGTTTTTTAAGCTTTTTATAGCAAATGAGCTTAAACAAAATGCTTTGGCGATTAACTCCACTTCGTGTTTTCTTTTGAAATTTAGAGCCAAAGCGCTTAATAGTCACCAAACTGGTTTTATACGATATTAACATCATTAACAACACCTTAATATTAGAGGAATTTGTTTGAAATATAAATGGAGTGGTATCAATCAAACGCTTTGCCATTAAAATTATAAGAAAACATGAAATGGAGTTTATCGATTTGGCAAATGAGCTATCGATATAATACGTGAGCAAGTTAACCTCTTTTTTGGCCTCTTATACGAATAAATTACTTATATTTTTCATTAATTAGTACACTTTTTATGACATATATTGTTATCAAGAAAAACAATCAGCCCTGTTCTTGAAACCTTGTTATTTGAATAAGAGTGAATTTAAAATCACATGAAATTGAAATTTTGGGTTTCTTGAAACCACTTTTTTTATTTATTTAATGGAAACATATGTTTGAGTTAAGAACCATATGTTTGATTTAAGAACATATGTTATCTAGAAACCGAGGTGCCATATGGTTCTTTATTCAGCTTCACAAAAAACTTTTAAGTGTTTTGTGCATGTTTTTCTTAAGTTTATAGAAAAAGTATAAAGAAAAATATTTTCTTTTAAAATAACAACTTATTTGTTCATTTAATTGTTTTTGTTCTTCAATTTCATTCAATTAAAAATGACTTTTCTATTTTTAAAAAATTAGGCATCACCATAAAAAATTTCGATATTCAAATAAATTGGATTTGACTGGCATATGCAAAAAATAAAGATATGTGATTTGATGAAAAATTTTTTTTTAATTCCTTCATTTGCAATAATTAGTGCATAAAGAATCTATGTTATAATTGAAAAAATTATAATGGAAAATAGATTGTGTAAATAAAAAGTTTTTATTATAGTTATAGAACAGCATCATCGCAAAAAGTGTGTTTTATTAACATCGACCACTTATTACGAGTTTTTTTTTTTTAAATCAGCGCAAAATGTAGACGTTTTTTAAAATCGTTCTTTTTTTCCATAAAATTAATGACTAATTTTTTAAAAAAATGACAAGGTTCAATAAAAAACATGTTAGAGTTTAAACATCAATTAGTTTTTTTATCTCTTAAGACCTTTTTAGTAGAAAAAAGGGCATTTGTTTTGATTTCACAAAGCCTTTTCTATGTGAATTAAAACGAGAAAAAATATTCTTATTGAAATTAGAGAACAGCAAAAAACTCGTAGATTTAAGAATTTTTTCATTTACGAGTTTTTTTTTTGTGATAGTGGTTTCAAGAACAGGGGTGAATGTTATTTATTACTAAGTAATAAATAATTTTAAATGAAGGAATAAAATAAAATGGGGAAACTCATACGAGTATGTTACTTACATATTATATGTTTCTCGTTTTAAAAGAAAAATAAAAAACAAATAGGTTCGACTTACCCGCTCTCATTTTAATACTAAGATTTTCACGTATCAATGCAAATAGTGTGGTGGTAAATTGTACTCTCATCTCGTCATCTAGGGGCATATTCATACGTATCAGTTTCTTGAAGGCGAGGCGATTGGGACATTTGTTACCGAACCCCAACGGAGGATCCATATTTTTTAACATATCATACATTTCCGTATAATGGATTCGGCCACTACACAGTCAGTATTGTTAACGATGTTTTCATGTGTACGAATTTTGCAGATAAAAGAATATATTGATAGTTTTTTTTTTTTAATTACAGATTATTATAAAACGTTGTGAAAGTGTTTGTGTTATCAAAATCATATGAAACACACATAATGGAATTATAAAACAACATTTACTTGGTACTAAAATACAATATTTATAATAACTTTACAAAAAGATTTTTGTATTGTTAAACAAATTTACAATAAGAAAAGTATTAGTATTATATAGTAAGAGTTTATGTATATATTGTGAAAAAGAGAGAGAGCGAGAGAAAGGAGTGTGTGGAGTTTTAAGCTTTACGGCTTTAGCTTTAGTTATAAAAAAGCATTATTTCGTATTAACAATTATTGAGAAGGATTTTAAGTGAACGGCTTAGTTTTCGTTAGTACTATTATTTTTTAAGCTTTTAAGTTAAGCTAGCTTTACTAAAATAAAAAAAACATATATTTTTAGAAAGATTATTGCGGAGCAAAAGCTTTCTGTTTTACCTTGATTGAGTTTAACATTACGTTAAACTTCTTTTATATGAAACAAATACGATCAAATAATAATCATTTAATATTAAAGCTTGTAGGCTTTGTGCGTTGAGCTTTTTTGTTTGTTATGTTTTTCTTTATATTATTTTTGTTTTTGTGTTGTTCACAATTATTATTAAATGTGTATTCTTAAAAAGCATAATAATTTTTAGCAGCAATTTTAACTACTGATATAAGGAAATTAAAATAAATAAGAAATGTTAAAAGTTCAAACACATTTACAAAACAACTACTACATTAATTAGAACCAATTATATTACATAAAAATGGCATTCTTGTCCAGATGTTGCTGATGTTGAAAGCTCTGTTTTCTTTAACACAAAGCAGTTAAAAAATTTGGGGTTTGGATAAAGTTTTAAATATAAATCTACAATATTAATAGGCTAGGCGATTTTTTGTGACCGATATTTTGTTCTACCGTTTTATCCCGATTTTGACCAAACATATATTATTTCAAAGGTGCTTCTTTTCAGCCGTTTTGCAGATTTACAGATTTTTAAATTTTTTCTTTTGTTTTGAGTAAATTGCATTTAAAGTTACTACTAACACATACATAAAATTATACAATGCTATGTGTGTGTTTATTAAATTTGTTAATAGTTTGTAATTAAACTGAGTTTGTTTTTTTGTGTTGATTTGTGACTTGGGTATAATTGATTAGCAATCCTTAGGGTCTTTATTTAATGAAAAAATAAAATTTCCTAGAATTTGCACTCGAATTTCGAGGGCTGGAATCAGCTAGTTTAATACTAATTTATTAAACACCTGAAAAGCACCGCAACTTACAAGTATAAATAACCTTATATGGTATATCGACTAGCCATAATTCATGGCAATGTTCAATTCAATGGCTAGTTGAGGCCGCTAATGTTCATGTCATGTCTAAAAAATCCAACTTTTTGCCATGACAGAAAATCTGACAAAAACTTAGTAATTAATTTGAAGTTTCATTCGATTTTGACGTTTAAGTATAGTAAAACTGCGCAACTTAAAATAAATAAAAGCGAAATTATTAAATTCATTCTAAAAAAGGATTCACCCAAAATCTATTGCTTCTTCTTTAATTTTGTTCTTCTTCAATCTGTATTTTTAGTTTTTTAACTCTTTTAAAGCATTGAGTACAAGAACGCATTTTTGTTGTTTACGGTTCAAAAACATTTTAGAAATGAAATGTCTAAACATAATTTGCCCACTTCGCGTTTAATCTCATCTTTGTTCTCTAACTTGAACATGAACATTGCCATAAATTATAGCTAGTCGAGACACCGTGTTATAAGTCAAGCGGAGGTATGAGCCCTTGATTTTGAAATTGGTATAAGTCAAAAATTTTTAAAATCAAGTTTTTCAGCTATTTCATAACAAATCCTAAAAAAATAACATAATCTGAAGTAATTCGCAGTATGTCATGAAAATTAACTCGATAAGTTGAGTTTATTTTTTGGTTTGTAAACAAAATACAGTCATTGTTTTTTTTTTTTTTTTGATAGTGTTTAGAAAGTTTGTTGAGAAAGTTTGACAAAATAATTAGTAATTTTGTCATGTCTTCAGATAGCGGTTCAGGTATGATCAAGTAATCCTATTAAACACACTATTTATAGTTAATTGTAGACATTATACGGCGAAGAAGTATAAGTAATGCTCCCAAGAAATGGAAACGTATAAGACTAATATCGTCTTCCGATGAATTAGTTCATAATTTTAAAGTAAATTCGGAACCTTTACAAATGGAAGAAAGCAACATGAAATCAAGAAAGAGGACACGAAATCAACGTAATTATGCACAAAATATAAGAAAAATTAAGAGAAATAGTGGAGAAGAATATGAAACAAAGGAGCCTAAGCATGTGAGTGGTAAAGTTTGCGAAAATAAAGATTGCCTTTGTTCAAAAAAAATGTATAAATGGATTCGGATATGAAGACAGGAAAGGTAATTTTGATTCTTTTTGGAAATTAGCAAATTTCGAAAAATAGAATTTGTTTCTGTATGGATTGGTTCGAAAACAATCAATAAAACAAAGACGACCCAGAAATTATGGAGGATATATGAGAAAATGTAGTTTTGAGTTTCATCTAAATGTACGGAATTCAGAAGTTTCTGTTTGCAAAAGTTTTTTTTGGATACTTTCAAAATATCTAAAGGAAGATTAAGCCATGTCTGAAATGCTTAAACACATGGAACGGATGGTCGTGGAAAAATGGCTGCTACACCTAGAAAAACAGATGAAGATAATATTAAAGTTGTACGACAATATATTCTGAGTTTCCTAGCATGTGAGAGCCATTACACGAGATCACATCACACTTCAGGTCGTAACTTAGATATTCGAACAATTTATGAGCTGTATGTGAAAAAATGTGTGAAGGAGTGGACTGATAGGAAAATATTCAATACAGAGTTCAACTTAAATTTTCATACTCCTCGTAAAGACACGTGCCGAAAGTGTGATTCTCTAAAACTAAAAATTGAAGCATCCAGTAATGAAGACGAGAAGTTGTATCTTATGCAAATTCATGATTCACATCTCAACAAGGCTAGAAAAAGTTTAACAGATGACATACAAAAAGCAAAAGATAACCCGAGTGAATTTTACGGATTCACATTTGATCTTATCCAAAACTTTCTTTTTCGGTAGCTTATTATAAGCGCAACATGTATGTATACAATTTAGGGTTTCATAATTTCCACAATGAAAATACTAAAATATATGCATGGGATGAAACAATCGCCTCAAGAGGACCACAGGAAATTCCATCCTGCATCTTAAAGCACATTCGGGACATTACCACTCAAAATCATGTCGTAGCTTACAGTGTTGCCTGCTCAGGACAGAATCCTAACATTAACATAGCGTTAATATGGTTAAAAATTGTTCAGTCATCTGATAATATTGTTGAAACAGTTGATCATAAATTTATGGTATCCGGCCATTCTTTTTTGCCAAATGATCGCGATTTTGGTTTGATAAAACTAAAATTAAAAAATCGAATTATTTATACATCCCTGAGCATTATTATAATTTAATAGAATTATGTAAAAAGAGAAACCCATTCTTGATAGAAGAAATGGCTCAGAAAGATTTAATTTCGACGAAACAACTGAGAGAATCAATGACTAATAGAAAGAGAAAGCTATGTCTTGGCTAAAAATACAATGGATCAGATTTCTAAAGAATGCTCCTTATGAGATGTTTCATAAAACTTCTTTGGATGATAATTCCGAATTCGAAGTGTTAGACCTTTCGCCTAAAACAGGAAGGCCAAGAATATACGAAAATATTGATTTGCTTCCATTATACACAACCATTAGACCAATAACAGAAGAAAAACGAAAAGATATGATGGATTTACTACCCTATATCCCATCAATTTTTCAAAAATACTTTATATCCCTGAATACTAAAAAATAAATTACTTAGTTACAATGGAATGAGTTTGAATAAAATGTTAATTTCTAAGTCATTTATAAAGCCATGAAGTTAATTTTGAAAATGGTATAAGTCATTTCAACCTTTCAAAACCACATTTCCTTTTAAAAATGGTTATAAATTTCACAATTATAATAAATACTTATTTGTTGGCACTACTTAATTGTCGATATATCTTATTCCATAATACAAAAATATTTTTTAATGCTTTAACAGGTTTCCTGTCCAATGTATCACATATGATACAAAATGATTTTCTTGTGCCTAGTTTACAGAGTCCATGTATCATATGCGATACAAATTTATAGATGACTTAGAAACAGTTTTGTAAAAGGAGTAAATGAGCAGTTTGAAATTTTAGTATATGGATCTGCTGAGTGTATTGTCTAGTTTGTAAAATAAAAAACCCACGGTAATTTATTTTTATTTTTAAAATTTTTTTATTTATGAATTCATGTTTTTTCTTGGTGTAATAGTAACAAAAGTGAAAATGAAGTAAGCAAATAAATAAAATCGTTTATTCTTTCTTCTCATGTTTGAAAGTGAATTGCATTGTAACATGGCAAACAATAACCTTTTCCACATTCCAGGCACTCTGTGGGTATCTGTTTGGCTTTTGTAGGGTTTCCTTCCTCCCTATTTTTGGCATAGCAGGTGACACAGCGACGTCGTATAAGTTTACCATTTCGCCGCGGTATTTCAGTAAGCTTATGTTTAGTAACTGTTGGAAAGTCTAATGGTTTTGTTTTTTCCTTTTTCTGTACAACCTCGCCAAGCCAGTGACGAATCATAGCCTCTTGTATTACCAAAATATTAATGGAAGTTCCAGTGACCTCATGGAAAATAACTCTGCTGTTAACAAGGGTTGCTTGAAAAAGTAAATCTATTGCAATTTTCTTGTACCACGTCAGACTTTTCCTTAGTGGCGAGTAATAGCTACTCATCTGGTCTGCGACGTCAATCCCTTTTTTAGCATCATTGTAATCAATAACCATATTTGGTTTTGACGATTTTCCTATACATGAAGAAGTATCTGTCATTCTCTCGTCGTGGCACGTTGATATCATCAATACATCACGCTTAGCATGCCACTTCAAAACAGTTGCAAAGCTATCCATCTGCCTTGCCACAACATCCCCACGTTTAAGCTTTTTTTTGGTGACTACTTCAGGGAGATGTTTTATATTTTCTCGCAAAGTGCCACATAAATCCGTATTTCTATCTTTCAGATACTTTGCCAGACCTATTCCAGTGTAGTAATTATCTGCTACAATAAGTCTGCCTTCATTTAGAAGTGGAGAACACAGCTGCACCATAACAGTTCCAGGTTTATCAAGACCCCCTATAACATTTCCAGATACCGCTTGTATCGCATAGGACCATATATATGAATTACTGGAACACATTTTATAAATTTTTATTCCGTATTTATGGGTTTTTGATGGAATAAAAGTTTTTATATGCAATCGACCTTGTTGATTTATTTGCGATTCGTCTACGACAATTGTATCACCAGGCACATATAGTTTACGAAACTTTGTAATCATATGGTTTACTAGAGGTTGAATTCTGTATAAAACATCAGCGTTGTCGGGTTGAATGTCTACAAAATGCCAGCACCGCAGTATATTACAGAATCGACTATATTAAATACCTATTTTATGAATAAATGAGGTAAAATATAGTGGATCCTTTTTCCAATAATGTTCTATAGTGGGTTTCTTATCTACTCCCATATAGAGTATGAGGGCAAAAAATTTTTTCAATTCTTCTCTATTGATATCGACCCAACGTGACGCTCTCGAAAATCGTTTTGTACGTACCACCTTCATCTATGAAGTACTCAACTATCTTTGCAATAGTCACAGCGCCTTCTTCATTAGAAACAAGTAAGAAAATTATAGTCGGTCGAGACCGACTATATGATACCCTATACCATGCGTTTAGAGACCCTATCTCTTAGGCCAAACTAACTGGATATAGAAAATAAGCATAAACCAAATTTGAGTGGTATTTTTATTAATTTTTTTGGCTGCAGATATGAAAAAGTTCATATCGGATGCTACATCTATATGGGGACTAGGCCCAAAAATGGACCGATCCTGACCATGTTTGGTAAAGTCTCTTGTATTTTGCAAAAATATATACAAACAAAATTTGAGAAGAATCAGTGCAATATTTTTGTATTTGATAGATTTAAGTGAAGATCGGGAAGCAGCTCTATATGGGGCCTATGATTAAGAGTTATCCAATAGGGATCATTTTTGGACTACTGATTAATGGATGTAATATATACATACAAACCCAATTTGACTAAGATTTGTATAATAATTTGGACCTTATGGCAATATATGTTTATTTCATAAGGTTCATTTGTATGGGGGCTAGGTCTGGACATAGACCGATTCTCACCAATTTCAATAGCGTTCATTCCATGGCCAATAAAAGATTAAATACCAAATTTCATAAAAATATATTCATATTTGCGACCTGCAGTTTGATTACAAGCTTTACATGGACACACAGACGGACGGACGGCCGGACGGACATCGTTAAATCGAATCAGAAAGTGATTCTGATTCGATCGGTATAATTAAAGATGGGTGTAGGTCAAATATTTTTGGTTGATACAAACAGCAGCACAAAGTCATTATACCCAAACCACATAGTGGTATAGGGTATAATAAACTGGACGGAATTGCCTGTAAAAGTTTCTCTGCCAATTGGAAGAATATCTGCTACCCATTTTCCATTTTCGGTATTTATCGGATTATCATCATGGCATGATTCAATATATAGTAGATCATGTTCATTTCCTGGCAATTCCATATCAACGTCACTTGGAGTTTGATATTGGTCCTCTTCTTCAGTTTCGTCATTGGTATCCTCACCAGATTGATATATATATATTCACTTCCATCACTGAAATCACTCTCATCTTCACTTATTTGTAAGATTCGCTTTATCTCTTCATCCGTAAACTTTGCACGAGAAGCCATCTTATTTTACACACTACTAATTCAACCAAATAAATAGGAATACACGTATTACACGTACAACACTCCAACTATTTATATTATATTATAACGTATTTGTATATTATAAATGTATTTGTAATGAATTATAAAAGGGGACTAACACTACTAGATTTTGTAGTAATACTGCTCCGATCTAAACACAAAATCAAGTTGTGTAAAACCCCTTTTAGTGATACATATCATATATGATACATGAAACGTATGGAATCGATTTTGTAACGACTTGTTCATGTATCATACCTGATACATGTGCCATATACAGAAAGTTTATATGGGACGTGTAGCGTCAAAAATGGATTTTTTTATGGGGCCAGGGAACCTGTTAAAATGTAAACCTCTTAATATTCGAAACAAGGAACATATGACTTATACCACTATCAAAATCAAGGTTTCATATTTGGATGAAAACGTTTAAAATTTTTAAAATTTTGAAACATCTGATAGTATAACACAATTAAGAAATATTAATAGCTCTGTGATTGAAACTAAGATATATTGATGAATAATTTTTTAAATATTTTGTTAATCATAATTTCCCAGCAAAAAATGGCATTACCAAAATTCTGTGAAATAACCATAATTCTGAGCCAGTAGAAGTTATAATTTGGGAACATTATCAATGGATTGGGGACGTATGCCCCTCGTAGCAGTAAAGGGGACAGAAAACTATATGAAGAAAGCTATCTACCAATAAATTTTTTTACTATTCATCACTTGTATTTTATGCCAGAAATCTTCCTATAAGAACTTCCAGTTTTTGCTGGGTTTATGATCATTTCATAAACAGTTTTTGATAGTGGAAAATGATTCGAAAGCTTGTGTTTATTGAAAAAGTTTACTTAAGAATAATGTTGTTAATTTGAAGCACATTTTTCTACAAGAGGACAAGTTTGCCTTTAAAAAAAAAAATGAATATTTAAATATAAATTTTTTTTTTGTAAATCCAATAATACAAAACATTAACATTTGCAACAAAACAATAAATTAAACAATAAACACAAAAATTATAAACGAAATGAAAACACACATTTAAATAGAAAAATATTGAATATTAGTGATATATTAAATTGATAATTACGTCGCATTTGGATCATATTCAGCCCATATCCGAACAAATTCATCTAAATGATGCGCCCCCAATATACTGGAATCTCTTGTTAAATAATCGAAATTGTCCATAATAACAGCCACGAATAAATTCAACATTAGAAATGAACAAAAGAATATAAATGATACAAAATAGGCGTAGGCCAATGTTGAGCCACACAGTTCGTCGCCTTTTTGGGCTTCTTCATCGCATGGCCTCCCCTTAAGGCACGCCAGCATAATGTTCGGCCACGCCTCGCCCGTTGCACATCTAAAATTACAGTTTATTAGTAAGAACTTTTTAAATGGTCAAAAAATAAAAACAAATTTTAAAGAAAAACTAAATAATTACGAAAATAAATATTCAACTTCTATATTAATTATCGTTTTTTTTTTTATATATGTATATATATTTTGTAATAAGAAAAATTTTGAATATTACCATTTACTTTATTTTTTTTATTTAAATGAAAAATTTAATTTTTCTCTAAAAATTTTAAATAATTTATACTACACAATTTTTTTATTTTTCTATATACTATAAATTGTTATATTTAATATTTTATTTATTAACATATTGAAAGCTCAAATTATCTACTTGAAAAATATTTAGTTATTTACACTATACATAAAAATTTTACAAATTTTTTATTTTTATGGAAATCAAAAAAATGTTTAGCCTAATTGTGAAAACCTAAATTTATGTTAACGAATTTGGAAAACTTTAGAAATTTTTTATATACTTTTTTGCACTTTGCCAATTGAGTTTGTTTTTAAAACTGAGTAATGTTGCAGTAAAATATTTTTATAACTAAATACAAAACTAAGAACTAAGTAAAAGAAATTATAAAATAAATTAAAATAAATAATACATGCATGGATGGGTTTCTACAAGAATTACATTTTATTCAACCGTTAATATTTTTTTATAGTTTTTTAAAATTACAAAATTTGTAATTTAATTATTTTTTATGAAAATAAAAAATCTCATTTTCGATCTTTATCAATTTAATGAAAATTTGTATTATTATACTTTTTTTTTTGTAAGATTATAGTTTTTGTTTACAAACTTATGATGTGACTTTCTCGTACATGAGAAGCAATAATTATATTATAAAATTTTACATATAACAGTGCGATCTCGTTTAACGGCACCATCGATAAATATTTTAATAATTGATTTTGTATTTATATAAATTTAACATTTAAATGTACAAGTTATTTTTTTTTTTATCTATTTTAACATCTGCTTCATTTAACTACGTTAATAGAGGTCACCCTTTAATATAATTAAAGGATTACATTTTATTTAAGTGGCTTTTCTTTATTGTTGACAGATGGATTTTCTGGTGATTGATAGCATTAAATGTCGCTTATTACAAATTACCTTCTAATCACTTTACTTATTTTCACTAACATTCGGCTGTAATTTTTAAAAGGTTTAAAAATAAGTTTTTAATGCTGCAAGAGTTAGCACTACTTAAGACTTGATAAGCAGTGCAACACCCACTCTGGGGAATGAGCAATTCTAAGCCAGGGTAAAAGTCCTAGACCAGTATACTAAATCCTCTGTCGGTTCAGAACATTCTTTAATAAGGCGAGAAAACACAAGAAAAATGAGGATTGGGATAATTAAAGTCTCAGTTTTAATGCTTTCAAAGAGACGACACTCAGGGCTAAGAGAGAATCATGGGCCAGTTTCTCTGAGGAACTTAAGGGAACTAGCGAAGCGGCAAGGCTTCGTAAAGTCCCGAGCACACCTGCTTTTCTTATGAAACCTGACGGCAGTTTCGCGGAAAGCAGCAAGGACACTAATGAACTTCTAATGGTCACTCACTTCCCGGGTTGCATAAATGAGTTGATGGAAGACAGCTCCATGAGCGCTCTCACATCAGCTGCCATTCCTGAATATGGGCCAATTAGATAATTTAAGCCTTACAAGTCAGCAGGGCCAGATGATATATTCCCGGCTCTTTTGCAGGAGTCCTTAGAGGCAATTATGCCATGGCTACTAATGATCTTTTCAGGCATACTGGCATCAGGGTACATACCAAAGGAGTGGAGAGAGGTTTGAGTGGTCTTTATCCCCAAAGTGGGAAAGAGAAATCATAACACCGCAAATGACTACAGACCTATCAGTCTGTAATCGTTTTTACCGAAAACATTGGAGAGACTGGTAGATGTCTATGAGAGAAGTAAGCTCACACCGCACAACTTCTGTAAAGCTCAACATGCATAACTCAAGGGAAGGTCGGTGGATACGGCTTTACACGAAGTAGTGGGAACGATTGAGGATGCTCTTCACTATAAGGAATATGTTTTGGCTTCTTTTTTGGACGTGGAAGGCGCGTTCAATAATGTCAAAATATCATCGATCCTAGAAGCCTTGGGTAGTATGGGCACGGATACACAGATAATCTTATGGACGGGCAACATGCTGAAGAGCAGGGTGATAACCTCGAAAATAGGTGATGGGGAAGCGACGAAGTTGGTGACGAGGGGAACTCAACAAGGGGGAGTTATATCTCCTGTCTTATGGAAACTGGTGGTACATAAAATCCTACAATCTTTCGACAGAAAGGGCACCAAAGTAGTCGCCTATACTGCTGATGTTGCGCTTCTAGTCAGAGGTAGATTTCTATCAACGATCGGTGACCTCATGGAGCCGGCATTAGATAAACTCGTGAAATGGGCAAAGGAAAACGGTTTGGGGTTCAACCCTTCTAAAACCGAGTTGGTTCCCTTTACTAGAAGGACGAAGGTACCTGAGTTCAATCCTCCAAGACTTTACGGGAGGACACTGGTTCTATCAAAAGAGGTGAAGTAATTGGGTGTTATTCTGGACTCGAAACTCACTTGGTCGAAGAACGTAGAGGAAAGGACTAAGAAGGCGTTATGTACCTTCTACACCTGCAGGAGGACGTTTGGCAGAAGATGGGGTTTCAAACCGCAGATCATCCACTGGATGTATTGTGCGATAATTGGACCTATTTTGACCTATGGTAACTTGGTGTGATGGGGAGCTGTGAACGTAAGGGTCAGACTTTCTGGGCTCGTGAAGGTACAGCGATTGACCTGTCTGGGCACCACCGCAGCTATTAGATCGAAACCACAGGCGGTACTGGAGGTAATGCTGAACGTCATGCCTATTTATATTTTCATTAGGAGCACGGCAGCGAAAGTGGCTCTCCATTTAAAGGAGTCATATAAGCTGGAACAAAGTCCTTAGGGACACGTCACAATACTGCGGACAGTGTGCGAGATACAAATTGATCAGGAAACCGATTATATGTCACCGGTGATGAAATTTGGGAGTAATTTTATGATCCAAATACCGACTAGGGAAGAGTGGGCCGCAAACTCTATCATAGACAGGACGACGGTTCGATGATGGAAGAGGGTACAGGCTTAGGGGTCTACTCCGAGCAACTTGACATTCAGGTAACTCGCAAAAGTCCTGACAAATATAGCGTTTTTCAGGCCGAGATTCACGCAATTCTCATTGCAACGAAAATAATTCTGGAAAGAGATATGGATCCAATGACCATTAATATTTTCGTGGACAGACTTGCTGCTCTCAAAGCTCTGAAATCGAAGACAGTTAGATCGAAGTGTGTGAGAGAATATATCAGGTCACTCGACCGGATCGGGCAGCACACCGTGAGGCTGATATGGGTTCCAGGACATAGTGGCTTCGAAGAAAACGAGCTGGCTGACGAGTGTGCGCGGAAACGCTCAGTTTCTCTGAGCGGGACGATTGACACTGGGATTAGAATCCCTCTATCAGAGCTGTCTAATCTGATTCAAGAGGCAGCTGATCATCAATTAAGGACAAGGCGGACGCAACTGACCTCTTGCAGAATATCTCAAATACTATGGCCCTTGCCTAATCCAGGGAGAATGAAATCACGCCTTGGTTTTGGTAAAGGGACAATCTGCCTACTTATAGGAGTACTCGCTGGACACTGTGTAATAGGGCGGATGGCTGAATGCATAGGCGTCCCGAAAGCTGACTTCTGTAGGAGCTGTATGAATGTGGACGAGAAGGAGTTAGTGCAACACTTGCTGTGTGAATGTCCAGGACTGAAGCAGCGGCGCCATAGATATCTAGGGCAAAGATTCTTCGATAAGCTGGGCTGCATAATAGGAGTTCCACTCGGCGACCTTATGGACTTCTTGAGGGAATCTGGCTGGCTCAGGAGGGATGGATAATGGATGAAAGGTGCCTTTTTCACTTCTTCTTTTGTTTTCTTTTATTTTCTTTTCTTTTCTTTTCTTTTCTTTTCTTTTCTTTTCTTTTCTTTTCTTTTCTTTTCTTTTCTTTTCTTTTCTTTTCTTTTCTTTTCTTTTCTTTTCTTTTCTTTTCTTCTCTTTTCTTTTCTTTTCTTCTCTTTTCTTTTCTTTTCATTTTCCATACCTCTTACACTATATATCTGTACTCTTTAATCTCTCTTCCTATCTCTACCTTCCGGCACATTTTAAAGGGTATAACAATGGGCCATATGGCCTCCGAGTGTACCCGCCTT